>CM046837.1:20811481-21264214 GCA_025618425.1 Heliocidaris tuberculata | reverse complement strand
TGGGAAGGCCTTTGGTGTATTCCCAATATCATATGCCTAGTTAGAATTTAAAGTGGCCATTATTTCTCCTTTCCACTGCTTAAATTTTCTGTTCCGCACTCGCAACAAATATATCTGGGAAATTTGTTTTTGCTAACCCCCCCCCCCAAAAAAAAAATAGTGGAAAGTTAATATTCGGACAAAGGCACCCCTTCGATAATGGTCTGCGCCCCCCCCCCCCCCCTCCCCCTGATGATTTGTTTAAGTTCCGAGATGCCGGGCAACAATGCAACACTTCATATTCAGGTAGAGAGGAGCCAGAATAATTCAAATATTTGGGCAGCCAGGATAATTAATGTGACTTCTGTATTTAGATTAGAATAGTGGCCGCCTGGCCGGTATGATCAAGCTCTCTCTATGTGTGTGTGTGTGTGTGGGGGGGGGGGGGAAATTAGGGTATAGCCACTGAACTCTGTGGGTACAGCTTAGGGTGCGGCATTTTTTGTAGGCAAATTCGAGTGTTAGACCTTAAAGATTTGTCGGAAAAATTTTGGCGTCATCCCCTCCCCATTCAAATTTTCTAGCGACGTCTCTGCAGAAAGTGAAACTAGTATTAGATAATGATAAAATACAGTTTTTTATGTCTTTTTAAATTATCGAATTGAAAATTACATTTAAAACTAAATACCAAAAGAGCCCTTTGCATGCAATAATATTTGTCCGCATGAGCATATTCTTTTTAGAGTGCGGTGTCGTTCTAGCTTGATCTAATCTAGGATATGCAGCAAAAAAGTAGCGAAGAGGCAAGTATGGTATAATGAGGGGATTTTTACTCTAGAATATATCATGAATCCATCAAACCAAATCAAATCAATACAATCATCAGTCCCATGCTGTCCGCCTGAGTCCTGTAATAGCCGCCTATGCATAACATGTTGTTATGTCACTGAGGAAGTTCAGTTTAACAGGGATTAGCAGTAGGGCTCTCTCTCTCCTATCACTTCTTTATATCAGTAGTCAATAGACTTCCTGTCTTTTCATCATAAAACAAACGCGACGCTGCTGCGAACGCACGTATAAACCAAAGCCGCCTCCCCATTATTCCTCCGTCCTACATGCATTCAACTTAACACCATAGGTCCGATCCCGATTATTATTTCTTCTTCGAACTATATAGCTCTATGCAAAAATTTGACACAAGCCTTTCACTGAAGTAGCTTTTCATTGCACAGAGTAGGGACTTCAGTGTATGATACATATCTTGAAATATATCAAACCCTAACTGATGGCAGCACCCTATAAAAAAGTGCTTAACTAAAGGCCACGTGCAGTTGATGTGATTCCCCCTGTTTTTTCTATAGTCTTCTTTTTCTTATTTTCTTGACTTCTCCAAGTTTTCAATACTTTTTCCATTTTCTTCTCTTTCGTTCTTCGTCCTCTCCATATCATTTATAATTTCCTAGAATAAGGGGATAAATAATCCCAGACTGATGTATATGGTTATTTTTAACTTAATTTCCATGACAATGGAAGGATCATACAAACTAAAACAATATATTTGTGGCTATCGTAATTACGACTCTGTTTTATGTTAATAAACATTGACGTCGATCAATTACATTGCAATTTTTTAAAGTCATCTTTATTCTGAAAATCAGATAAAATTCACGAAAGTTTTTTTCATATTCCGGGGAGGAAAACACATCAGGAAAAACTTTCTTGGCCCTGTAGCTTAATTCCTTCGCCACCCCATATTATTTAAGAATACGGCCAGTCAGCAGTATTCTGAAAAACTATTTCCAGGTTGACAAAAATTGTTAATCTTAATCCTGCCCTAACTAACTCCTTCCCCATACTTTCCCTACTAAAGTCTGCGACACAAACTCTATTTTGACTTGGACCGTTTTATCAATTTCTTACTGGAGTTCTAAATCTTCGGCTCATAATTTTCTTCAAGTTAAAATCAATGTGGGCGAAAAATATAATTCCTTTTCATTTCCCTGACAATTCGAGATAATTTGCATCTGCCATCACAACATTGTTTTCCTAACTCCCTCCCCTTTCCCCTCGAGAACCTTGGGAAGTCATGTGGTGCATTTCCCAATGTCATATGTACCTAGTTAAAAATATAAGTTGGATATTATTTCCCCCTTCCCTCTGTGTGTGTGCGTGTGTGTGTGTGTGTGTGTGTGTGCGCGTGACACCCGCCACAAATACGATCTGGAATTTTATTGCTCCTAGACCCCCCCCCCCCCAACACACACAGACACCAAATGCCCCTCGGGTTTTAGCGCGCCCTTGGAGGGTAGGCAGAGGCGGCACTCTCGTGGGAGCAGGGGGGGGGGACCACTTTTGAAGTACCCAAAACGTGTCCCTTTTTTCTGAAAACTCTTCCCTTTCTCTCTTATAGGTGCCCTTTTCTCCTTTTGATAAATGCCCCTAATTCTGTCTAATTTGTGCCCTTTTCTCATTTCATAAGAGCATTTATGCTTCTGGAAGGTGCCCATTTTCCCTTCTAATAAGTGCCCTTTTCCCCTTCTGATAATTACCCCTTTCCCTACGTAATATGTGCCCTCTTCCTCATAAGTGCCTCTTTTCACCTCTTTTAATTGCCCCTTCCCACCTCTGATAAGCACCCTTTCCTCTTCTGATAAATGCCCCTTTTACCAATATTTCCCACTGTTTCTTACAAAAAGAGCCATATTTATATAGCTTCAAATAATCGGTGCGGCTTAACAGGTACCCATAACTAAACTACAATGTAAAGCAGTGGGCTGGAGGCAAGAGGGGCATGCCATGCCCCCCCCCCCCCCGGCAAAGTATTTGTCTTTCCGCTCTCTCGAATATGCCATAATACTACCAAGTAATTTTCCCCGAAACTCTTATAAAACATAATGAAATCAAGCATTTATCATACTAAATTATGTTGATATCGATGAAATCCTAAAGAAAAACGACAGGGTTAAAGCACGAATTAAAATATCTTTCGACATTCCCCAAATTAAGTTTCTCTTGTCATTTTCATTATATCGCCGTAAAAAAAAAAATGCACAAACATAGGACTTCAACGTTAGAAAAAAGTCTGAAAACTTTTGCTCCTCGCTTCGCTCGCACATGGATCATTAGACTATCACACATTACTGCCAGTTAGGGAAGCTGAAACATGTCTAGAACCACAATAAAAAGGAAGAAGATGATGCTTGATATGTATTAATCATGTTCGGGGAGGGGGTAGGACTTCTATTTAGAATTTTCACTTCTAATTTTGACTAAATTATATTCACCGGCTTGCATGCACAAGCTTAAAAATAAACCGACTTTAATTTGTCAAGAACTTCAAGACCCACCCCCTTCCCACTCCCGAATTTTTCACACCCGTAAATAAAAGAACAGCTCACTTATGATCAAATCCTGGCGTATGGCCATATTTTCTCGTGGGAGGGGCTGATGCCTTTCAACCGAGTATCATGTTTGCATGTAATCTAAAAATGAAAATAAATGAATAAATTGCGAGCCAGCGAATTCGCATACTTTTCGTAATGATTTTTTTTTTTTCTTTTCACCCTCTTTCACCTTCTCTTTTTCTCTGTTATGTGACTGAAAGGGAAGGGGAGGGTGTATTCGCGTGTATTGCGAGTATTGCGGCGGGGACCCTTGGACAGGGCCCTTTAAACAAAAAACGTCCTTGAACATGTGTGACCCGGCACCACAAAACCACCAACCCCCCCCCCCCCCCCCCCCCCGAAAAAACAAACAAACAAACACACAAACAAACAAACAAATCTGATTTTATTCTATTTGGATAGAACAAAGTCTCAGCTTTAAACTTGAAACTTTATAACCCTTTTGATTTAGCGAACGAAAAGAGCTTGTAAGATAGGTTTGCTGGTATCAGTTAGGGAGGAAATGAGCTCTAAAGTTGAGGCCTATATTTAATTTGATCGATTTACATACATACATACTACGCGCCTTTCTATAATATAAGTTTAGCCAATCTAACAATAAGAAAAAAATGAAACAAAGTAATTATTTTTTCTCTATAACACACCACACAAAATCATACAAGAAAAAATGAACACAAATTAATTCAGAAACACCAAATAAGTCTTAAGTCTTTCTTTTGAAAGATTCAGCTGAAGGGCAGGAACGAATGTTTAAGGGTAGACTATTCTTATTTTATTTACCAATTATAAAGACATATATATAATAACATACATGATAACATGAGAAAATAATATTGGAAGGATCGCCCTGCTCAGCCGTGCCATTGCAGCTCAGCTGTTCTACAGAGGGGCCATTCAAGCGTGAGGAGCAAGAAAACAAGAAAGAAAATCAATAGAGAGTGAATCAAAAGGCCCATAGCAACCGCCATGAAATGAATTGTCGGATTGGGTTGATATTTTGTAGGAGTGTTAAACATAGGTTATTCATTGTATTACCAAGAGTTCAAATTGTGAACTTTAGTCATTCCAAAGTTGTTATGATGCACATGACTCGGAGTGTTCTAAGAACACTCTCCATTCTGGAGAGATTAAGCGCACCTCGGCCAGTGGCCTGACACCTGACACCTGCACTAGACAATGCCTATTCACTCCGTTGGGATGTCTTTCTTTGTTCCCTGTTACATAATACTGGTTTGTTACCTGTATCGTCCTTCTATTATCATACACTGAACTTGCAATTTAGCCTATAATTAACTTAAATAGGACCTACTCTTTTCTTGTTCACATTGATTAACCCATGCAATTTGTTTTACATAGAACTTACATATAGTCTGGGAACCTTCCCGAAATAGTCACCCCATTTTACATAAATTATGAGATTTTACCCCCTTACAGTTACTTAGACTATCCATGTTATTCACAAAAAGCTTGTCAGCTTGAACCGGGTTTGGCCTGGGCTATTTCTCTACGTCAGGGGCAGCGGAGCGTCTTTCAAAGTGGGGGGGGGGGGGGGGGCACCAGCCAAATAGGACACTTTTTGGGAAAAGGGGGCACCTACAAGGGTGAACATAAAACAAAAAAAGGGACCATTTTTTATGACATTGGTATTACCCTACAGCCCAGTTAACATGATTAATACATTATCAAGCATCATCTTCTTCCTTTTTATTGTGGTTCTGGACACTGCTTCAGCTTCCCCAATAAATTAGCAGTTGTGTGTGGTGGTCTAATGACTCATGTGCGAGCGAGCGAAGCGAGCGAGCAAAAATTTTCAGACTTTTTTCTAATGCTGAATCCTTTGGTTGAGAATCATTTATAGCGATATAATGAAATTGACAACAGCAAATTAATTGGGGGAATGTCGAATTATCTTTTAATTCATACATTATCCCTGTCGCTTTTCTTTAGGATTACATCTATATCAACATACTTTATGCGATCTGCTTGCTTTCATAAGAGCTAGCGAGCGTAGCGAGGGAGTTTTGGGGAGATTTTCAGAAAATATTGCCCTTAATTGGCACCAATTAAGGGCATATTCGAGCGAGCGGAATAAGAATTCCTTTACTGGGGGGGGGGGGGGTAGGCAATATTCCCCTCTTGCCTCCAGCTCAACTGCCTTACATTGTAGTAATATGTGTACCTGCTACTACATAAAGCCGCATCGATACTTTGAAGTTAGATATGGCTTTTTTTTGTAAGAAACAACTGGAAACATACGTAAAAGGGGCATTTATCCGAAGAGGAAAGGGCGCTTATCAGAGATGGAATGGGACACTTAAATAAGTGAAAAGGGGCACTCATGAGAAGAGGAAAATGGCACATATTAGATAGGAAAAGGGGAGCTTATGAGATGTAAAAATGGCATTTATCAGAAGGGGAAAGTTGGCACTATTTAGAAGGGAAAAGGGGCACCTATCAGAAGTAAAAAATTTTACTTATCATCAGAAGAAAAGGGCACTTATTAGAGAGATAAGGAGCCAATTATCAGATTTTGAAAAGGGGCACTTATCAGGAGGGAAAAAACACTTATTAGAAGGGGAAGGGGCACTTATTAGAAAGGAAAAGGGGCACTTTTAGTAGTAAAAAGGGCACTTATCAGAGAGGAAGGAGGGCATTTTTTCAGATGTAAAAAGGGCACTTTTGGGGTACTTGAAAAAGTGGGAGGGCACTGTGCCCCCTGGCCCCCGGGTGCGCCGCCCTTGCTCTACGTTGACTAATTTTCCGACTACTGACAAATGAACGGGCTGCATTCTCTCCGTTTTATATGTTATCATTCCCTGCTTCAGTAGGCTATTCAGGAATGGATAAACAACTGAAAAGGATTGGCTGATGTATGTAAATAATTAGCCACGGCGCAACCTTTACAGCCCCCCCCCCCCCCCTTCGAGCTTCTAAATCACTTTGAAATTTTATTGCCATGACAACAAGAATATCTACAATATAATCCGAAATATTCATCAGTGCACATCCTTATCACAATGTAACAAGAAAACAATCTTTTGCCTACTTACTAATATTTATTATTATTAGTAGTATCATCGACATCATCATCATCATCACCATAATGACAATTACCATCATGTGGGGGGGGGGGGGGGAGGGGGGACATGTAACCCTGTCCCTCTGGATTTGCGATTATAAGACTGAAGCAAGGCAATCAGAAATTACGATTTCCTTCGAATTTCGAACCTGTTACCTATTTCATGCACTTTATACTTGTGGGCGCATATATTACTGCACAAAATTCTGATGGAGATTGGGATCTCAATTAGGAAGAGGTCATTGACAGAAAAAGGTGATGGGCAGAAATAATTGAAGTCAATAAGAGCAATATATTTGAAAGGCACGCAATACTTTTAACCTCGTAATAATGATCCAGACTCTCTCGGATATTTGTTTTAACCATGAAAGAAGAAATAAATAATATTTATGAGTAAACAATAATACTCTTCATGAGGAAAACATGTTTAAAACGGTATTCAAATCGATGTTCCTCTTGAATTCCCTCGTTAAACGATAAAGCCCACATACTGATTTTAGCCTACCATGAAAATATATATTGAAAATATTTTTAAAAGACAGAGAATTTCGATACTGATAGACTCACTGCTCTTAGTAAATGCTATAGTTTTAGAGTCCCCAGTAAGATAGAACGAAACAATTAGATTGTTATTTACAAGTGTTTTTATCGAAGTATTTATTCACGGCTGATAAATGAGAAATCGACAAACAGTTCGAAATGAGCATTTTCGTTCGTGCTTTTATTAACATTGGTTACTGTCATTTCCACATGTATCATTTTACCATGGCGGTACATGCATTCACACCAATATATATAATTGTATTACACACATATTTGAGTATCCAAACCAAATACAGAACTAGTGCTGGAATCTATGCTGAAAAAATGAGGAATCATGTGAATAAATGTAATCTGCACCCCATACATAAACCTTAAAATCAAAATATGTGAAATCCAAGCGTGTAGCCAGAAAAGGGTTTAAACCCACGGCTAGAAACCCCCTCTCGTAAACGAATGTCCCCTCTGCATTGCCACGAGCCCCCCTTGCTAGCCGTCAGGAATGCCCGATCAGACGGGGAAGTTTTTTATGTAACCCGGATGCACCACCCATTCCCAGCTCTCATCAACGATTCCAGCAAAAGTGTTGCCAACCGGGCCCCATCACTTCCCTCCACGTATACCTCCCCGCATGTAAAATCGAGAGAGGCTCCTGAAATTACTTGTCTTACGAATGGTAATATAATTTCTTGCTAATATATGTAAGTGTGATGAAGGCCCAAATTGATAAATTCTGTCCAGGTCACCGACCAATAGCTTAAACAGTGATTTTCTTCATATAGCATGCACTAATTGCAATTATACAACACGTCACTACGTAAAATGTATACAGTATGCCTGTTTAGACCCCCCCCCCCGACCCCCCGAGGCCACTCCATGACCCCCTTTCGGATGAGGTGAGGGCAAAAACCCAATCTTCAGACCTTTGATCTGAGAAAACATGACTGGGACAAAATTCCCTCACGGCCCACGACTGCGGAGCCACCTTTAAACCGCAGATGTTTGTGCGACCAAGCATTTTGCTCCACATCCGAGTAATTTTTTAATTTGTCAGTATTACCCTGCATTCCCTTGGGAAATACAATTCTCCTGTAAATCAAAATACAATCACTGGATGCTTTTAACCCACTGTATATACAGCGGAATAACTCCATGGTATAACGAGGTTCTCAGTACCATTAAAGTTACCATGCTACAGCAGGAATACCGTTATATATAATCAAGTTAACAGCAAATAACAAAACGATATGGTATAAAGAGGTGGGATTCACACCAATATTATAATTTTACATGTAGAACACACAGATTTGAGTATCCACCCAATTACAGAACTAGTGCTGGAATCTATGCTGGAAAGTGAGGAATCATGTAAATAAATGTAATCTGCATCCCATACATAAACCTTAAAATCAAAATATGTAAATTCCAAGCATCTAGCCAGAGAAGGGTTAAACCCACGGCTAGAAACCCCTTCTCGTAAATGAATGTCCCCTCTGCATTGCCACGAGCCTCCCTTGCTAGCCGTCAGGAAATGCCCAATCAGACAGGGAAGTTTTATTTATGTAACCCGGATGCACCACCCATTCCCAGCTCTCATCAACGATTCCAGCAAAAGTGTTGCCAACCGGGCCCCATCACTTCCCTCCAGGTATACCTCCCCGCATGTAAAACAAGCGAGGCTCCTTAGTTACCCTGCTACGGCAAGAATATCGTTATACATATTCAAGTTAACAACATACAACAAAACGATATGGTACATGTATAAAGAGCTGGGATTCACACCAATATTATAATTCTAGTACACACAAATTTGAGCATCCAACCCAATTACAGAACTAGTGCTGGAATCTATGCTGAAAATGAGGAATCATGTGAATAAATGTAATCTGCATCCCATACGTAAACCTTAAATTCAAAATTTGTGAAATCCAAGCGTGCAGCCAGAGAAGGGTTAAACCCACGGCTAGAAACCCCCTCTCGTAAACGAATGTCCCCTCTGCATTGCCACGAGCCCCCCCTTGCTAGCCGTCAGGAATGCCCGATCAGACGGGGAGTTTTTTATGTAACCCGGATGCACCACCCATTCCCAGCTCTCATCAACGATTCCAGCAAAAGTGTTGCCAACCGGGCCCCATCACTTCCCACCAGGCATACCTCCCCGCATGTCAAAACGAGCGAGGCTCCTGAGTTACCATGTTTCAGCGGGAATGCCGTTTTATACATGTTTAATCAAGTTTACAACAAACAACAAAACGGTATGGTATAAAGAGCTGGGATTCACCCAATATTATAATTGTAGTACACAAAATTGAGTATCCAACCCAATTACAGAACTAGTGCTGGAATCTACATATATGCTGAAAATGAGGAATCATGTGAATAAATGTAATCTGCATCCCATACATAAAACTTAAATTCAAATTTTGTGATATCCAAGCGTGTAGCCAGAGAAGGGGTTTAAACCCACGGCTAGAAACCCCTTCTCGTAAACGAATGTCCCCTCTGCATTGCCACGAGCCCCCCTTGCTAGCCGTTAGGAATGCCCGATCAGACGGGGCAGTTTGTTATGTAACCCGGATGCACCACCCATTCCCAGCTCTCATCAATGATTCCAGCAAAAGTGTTGCCAACCGGGCTCCATCACTTCCCTCCAGGTATACCACCCCGCATGTAAAATCGAGCGAGGCTCAGGACTGAGTTACCATGCTACAGCAGAAATGCCGTTATGTATAATCAAGTTAACAACAAATAACAAAAACGATATGATATAAAGAGCTGGGTCCAGCGATATTATTCTGCTTTATCAAGAACATTGTTAAATCAGGGGCCTGCAATATAAAGAGACACAATCAATCCCACGGTCAATTGTAACTTCTTCAGTACATAATTTGCCTTAGACTTACGATTTGAGTCAATCGTAAGACCGATCGCATTTCCCATGTTACAGGGCACAGATCTCTTTAGCTGAGTTTCCACTGTACCCTATATATTCGATCGCTTGACCTACAAGCATTAAATACAATCTACATGTATAGTTGCCTTCGTATCTGTGAGACAACACAAGTATCGTGTCAATCATAACTTATACCTTAACCAACCAAAACCATTATTACAGAATCATTGCTTGCAAAACAACTTAATACTACACAGGCGGTGATATTGGGGATGGTGGATGGGGATTTTGGATTGTCCAAATCAACAGGTCCTGCCTCTACCAAAAGCCACGAAAGAATGACACAATTTCCATGAGTACACGCTTCCACAATCGCGTGTTATGCGCTCCGTGTGCAAAAGGAAGCGCGCATCCGGAAACGCGCCACAAAAGCGCGCCTTGTCTAGAGGCGCCAAATTCGTGACACAAATGTAAACAGTCTTATTGTTGCGTCACAATGACGAGCAAAACCAAAACAAGGAGCGAGTGGGCTACCAGCCGTGTATAAATATGTTTGAAAGCGTTTGGCAACTCTTTAAAATTTCTTATTCACGGCTGATAAATGAGAAATCGACAAACAGTTCGAATTGAGCATTTTCGTGGCTTTTATTTAACATTGGTTACTGTCATTTCCACATGTATCATTTTACCATGGCGGTACATGCATTCACACCAATATTATAATTGTATTACACACAGATTTGAGTATCCAAACCAAATACAGAACTAGTGCTGGAATCTATGCTGAAAAAATGAGGAATCATGTGAATAAATGTAATCTGCACCCCATACATAAACCTTAAAATCAAAATATGTGAAATCCAAGCGTGTAGCCAGAGAAGGGTTAAACCCACGGCTAGAAACCCCCTCTCGTAAACGAATGTCCCCTCTGCATTGCCACGAGCCCCCCTTGCTAGCCGTCAGGAATGCCCGATCAGACGGGGAAGTTTTTTATGTAACCCGGATGCACCACCCCATATCCCAGCTCTCATCAACGATTCCAGCAAAAGTGTTGCCAACCGGGCCCCATCACTTCCCTCCAGGTATACCTCCCCGCATGTAAAATCGAGCGAGGCTCCTGAAATTACTTGTCTTACGAATGGTAATATAATTTCTTGCTAATATATGTAAGTGTGATGAAGGCCCAAATTGATAAATTCCACCAAAGAGCAAATTAAATAGCTCGCCGCCAAAGAACACGGTTTCACTGGAAATTCAGCTCGAGGTGAAAATTCTCACCAATGGTTGAAGCCAACTAATTAGCAAGGACGAATGTATAAACACCACGGAAACCATATATCCGGGTACCGCAGGCAGCCTTGCATTTATTTATTTTTTATTTATTTTTTTTTTTTATTACGAACGCCTAGTTGCATTAAACTGGAACACTGTAAGTTACCTAACACTGTCGAAATGCAATATCTTGCCATGCGGTACCTAACCGGAATCCGGACATAACTCCCTAAACTTGCATTACTCCAATATGATAAACCTTACTTTATAACCGCCACTAATTACCACCATAAATGAGAGAGCTCTGCATAAGTATAAACATTGTGAGGAGGCTATGACGCAAACAAGCCCTCGATAACTCTCATCTCATCTCAACATATTAACAAGCCTGTTAACGGTAAAACTCATAAGGGCTCTAGGCTAAAGAGACCCCCTTTATGGACTATATTCGACTCTGTTAATTCTTTGCTCATTCACCGAGTAAAAGACAGACAATAAAACATTCGTATTTAACGTTTGCAGGTAAGACACAATAAACATCAAAGGGATGTATACATGTACAAATAGGAAGGGCAGCTGCTCGTTAACCCTTTCGAGACCATTGACCACATTTGGCGTCTCGGCTCAACAACTCCTGATCCAGAGCCGTAAAAATACACCAAACGCATAAGTAGAAAGAGCAAAAATTTATGCATATACAGTGTCCATTTTTGTTGCAGGACCATATTGCATTAGATGCCAGGATTTTTTTAAAAAGGAGAGTAAGGCGTTAAAATCCTTAAATTGGCAAAGCATTCAGAGGTTCAAAATCACTGTTTTTTGTTTGTTTGTTTGTTTCTTGTTTTTTTTTTTTATATAGAAGTTGGCAATTTTCTCAACTTTTTGTCAAAGCTCTTAACCATGTATATTTTTCTAATATATTACATTGTAATAGTACCATGTAGCATTAAAAGAATAAAATGATTGTGCCAATTTGAAGAACAAAACGTGAACGGTTTAGCCTTTAAATAATTCCTGTCCCGAAAGGGTTCAAAACCTTACTGACCGGAACTCGTTGTCCGTGCCGATCTGCTTGGGAGTGGGCGTGACCAATACTTAGTTGTACGTCTGAACCTCTTAGCAATGTCCAAGACGAAGAAATATGTCCCAGCATCTGAAAAACGTACCCCGTCCGGACGAAAAAGCTCACGAGAGGTATGTACGTACCATCTCCGGGTGCTCTATGTAGCTACCATTCAACCTCCCAACAAGGAACCTTGCATATCTGAAAAACGTACCCCGTCCGGACGAAAGCTCGCGAGAGATATGTACCATCTTCGGGTGCTCTATGTAGCTACCATTCAACCTCCCAACTAGGGACCTTGCATACCTGTTCAATGACCGCCGCTAGCGGTCGACGAGGCCCTGCTATTGACCACTTCTAGCTCTCTTGAAAAATCCCTCTTTCTCTTCGCCTCGATATCATTTTATTTGTCCTCACGTGAAGTTATATGACGGCATCGAACCCGCGCCAAGAAAAAGTGACGATAGGAAAGCCATTGTCTCGCTTACATGGAGTCCCCTTCAGCCGTGCCAGGTAATCGCCGCCCCACAGCCGAGCTCCCTGCTGCCCTTCTGCTGAACCCGCCGGCCGTCTAATGGCGTCCCGCACGATCCATACGGCAGGGGCTGCAAAATTAAGAAAAACTTTGGGGAGTATCTTGCACTAGGGACATGTAATCACAATCACTGAAAGATAAATTCTGTTCTGACCCTGTGATTTTCATGTAAAGAAACTGTTTCAAAGCAAGTGGGAAAGTTCCATTAGTTGAACATACACAGGTGCCTATATAGTGTGAGATTTTTAGGATTGTTGAATTGACAAAACATTCTTTCACTTTTCACAAGTAGTTTCGCTGCACACAGAAACAAACCCAAATCTGGCATGAATGTTCAGCCGAACAGTCCCATTTCGGGTAATACCTGTCATATTCCCAATATGAGGGCATAAGAAGAGTAATCCTCAGCAGTGGACCATTTTATTATGATAATTCAATGTAATTGACATGAAAAGAATGAGAAAGCCCGCAAATTATTGTTCACCTTTCCCAGAACTGAACCTTCCCTTTAACAATCATTAGAGTATGTCCTGGGCCCAGTTGCATAAAACCTGTCTTCAATGACAAGCTGCAAAAACTGTTAAAAGCTACTAAAATGCTTGCATCCGATTGGCTGAGAGCAAATTTGTCTGGAAAAATTACCGACAAACGCTTGATAAAAGTACGACCCACTGGCGTCTCTGTACAACTCTTTGGTACCTGAAAAAATTTCCAGGCATCTTGAGCCTGTAATATAATCCCAGTATCTCAAGTGTTGAGTTGATGCATTCTCACTTACGTTAATAGTGCCAATATACCATCTCGCAATTTGGAAAAACTCGTTGTACACGTATGTTATTTAGTAACTCAGTCTTAGCTCTGGGTGGCAATGTATTACTTAAAAACACTACAATAAAATGGTTGAGGAGTTAAAGTTTCTTGGTTTACTTATTGATAATAAGTTATCCTGGAAACCAGAGCCTGTGTATCTAAACAAATTGCTCTCTAGAAATGTTGGTATTATAAACACAACGAAATCCTTGTTTTCCTCGCTGTTGTTGTATTCCACTGGTTATACCCGTCATAAATTACGGTGTTCTTGCTTGGGGCAACTCTGCTTTTAAAGTCTCAATTGGATAGACTCTCAATTGTACAAAATGGGTGATGAGAATGATTTTGAAAAAGCCTCGACTATGATGGAGTGCATAGGCATTGTACACGCCAATCCTCTTTCTTTCATTTCTTCGTACTCACCTTGCCCAGAAAACATTAATTTACAATTGGCCCATTTATTGGAATCATCTTGATTCAACTCTAAAGCAAGCTTCCTCTCTTAGATCTTTTTGAAGTCTGAAACATTATCTAATCAACTCTGAGAGTAAAAGTTCATACCAATTGTATTTCTATTTGCCCTTCTGCTTTTGTCTAAACATAACAAAAACAAAACCCTTCCATCGAGACAACTTTTCGATCGTACTTACACATACTCACTATGATGTGTATCTGGATTTTCTACTCGAGTCCACTATAAACCCAATAGGCTGAAATTAACTACTCAGAAAATAAAAGCTCATTTTTATTTTCATGTTTTATGTTTGTTTCCTTTTTTTCACGCACACCTAACATAAAATAATTACATATGTTGTAATTCTCTTTAATCGGGGAACCTAGCTGTGCTTTTCCATAGGTTCTCCCATGATACTGCCTTTTCTATTGACTTATGTAACTTTCACTTTTGATTACCTTGAAATTGTTAGTGACTATGATATCCGTATTCAATATTCGAACTATGAATACTGTCAATTGTAGTGTTCATGACAGATTTCTGCAGTATTATGAAATTCATTCATTCATTCATTCGTTCATAGACATAGTGCACATAATGTAAGCTCCCTAATGAATTCACTTGCAAAGCATTATGCTATAGGCCACCAACGTACGATATGATAATAATCGTGATCATCATAATAACAATCATAGTAGGCCTAATAATAATAATAACCATACTGATAGCAATAACACAGAATAACGTTTGTATGGCGGTTAATAGCCTACTGTTGTTTTAAACGCACAACGTTCCGACTACAGGTCAATAACCGGACATAAATGTAGTCTACGAAAGGAAATTTAGAAATCTATAACGGTACTTAATTATGAACCGATAAGGAAATATTTGAAGGTTAACTCGGCCGTACAATAAATCCAGAGCACTATGTCTAACTAGTCAGTAGTCTACATGTAGGCTACAAAGGCGCTGGAAATTTTTGCAATTGAAATGGATGAACTTGGGCCAACTTTGATAAGCATGTTGCCAATATACCAATTCCCTACCGTTTATACCAATAGTCGGTAGGCCTACAATGTAATGATATAAATGACTGGACGTGACAGTGATTAGGTAATATGTCATGTCATTTAGGCCTACTGCCTGGAAAGGCAGCTGTTCCTATTTTCTGCAGCAAATCAAGGCGATATAATCGCCCCGCCATGTATTTTCATTCAACCCTAAACTAAGGCTTACCAGCGGCTAAGGGAGAAAACTTCCAACATAACTCGAATCCTGCTGTGTCTCAACCCATTTCATCTAGATCCAGACAGAGATATAAATCTACTTTCACCTCCCATCTTGATGTTTAATACTTTGTTAGGTCAAGATCCTGTGCTTAATATTCCAGGCTCTAAGTTGAGCCAAGAGTAGATCTAGGTCTAGCATTAGAATCATCGCAACAATTCTCTCTAGTAATTGTTAAGGTTAACGATATTGCAGGATCCGACCTCCGTCAACAGGCCCTACCCTAAGTTAGGAGCCCCAGGCCTAAACTCGGCCCTGACTACATGTAGATGCGACGTTTGTTAACCCCAGATCTTGATCTATCAATACCATTTACCGACTCACCGGATACTTGTTGAGGTTCCGGTCCTTGGGCTTGGACGGTCCTTGGGGTTGGACTTGGCCTTGGGCTTGGTCTTGGTCTTGGTCGTATTGGTCCGCAAGATCCGAGCCCGCTGCCGGAGGTTATGATGTTTCTCGGCCTGCAGAACCAGCTGATATAGAATTAGGCCTACTTCGCCTACGGCGCTATCGCTCACTTCGTCCGGACTCCTTCGCCTTGACAGTGGTACCGTACCCGTCTTCCTTCGCTTTCGGCATGCCGGTTGCTGATTCCAATTTACAGCACGGACTAAAGTAAGGTCTAGTCTAATCTATACGTACAAACGAAGTCACTGTGCAGCACCAAAATTAATCATCTCTCCACTGGAGTTAATAACAAAATTGATGTTAGCGAATTCCAAAAGTCGAACAATGTATTCAAGGAAATTGACGGGATTTCCACTGCCGATGGAAAAACAAAGTCAGCGTTAGTTAGTTCCGGTAAGGATCCAATTATATTTTGGATATTTTAATATGTGTCAACAATTTCTTGTAATTTTGGATTGTCCAAATCAACAGGTCCTGCCTCTACCAAAAGCCACGAAAGAATGACACAATTTCCATGAGTACACGCTTCCACAATCGCGTGTTATGCGCTCCGTGTGCAAAAGGAAGCGCGCATCCGGAAACGCGCCACAAAAGCGCGCCTTGTCTAGAGGCGCCAAATTCGTGACACAAATGTAAACAGTCTTATTGTTGCGTCACAATGACGAGCAAAACCAAAACAAGGAGCGAGTGGGCTACCAGCCGTGTATAAATATGTTTGAAAGCGTTTGGCAACTCTTTAAAATTTCATAAATACAAGAATAGATAGATACGTATTGAGAAAATTTAATACAACGGATCATCATGAATATGTCCCGCAGACTTGACCTGTCATGATAGTGGTTTGCCGCGTAGAGAAAAACACGTAGAAGTACACAATAATGTAGCCGTAGAGGGGGCTATAGCGTTTTAACGAGTCTGCAGAGAAGACCAAAAATAAATCGCGGCTTTTCAGCACCAGGAGACGGGATCGCTTTTGTCAGATACAGAGTCTTCGTTCCCCAGGGGGTAAAATCCCGGAAGCGAGAAACGCTGTCGCTGATTGCCGCTTGCGTTCTTTTGTTGAAAACCCCGTGCTAATGCACCACTACATTTCGCTAAGATACCTAAATCGCCTCTAGAATTTGTAATTGTACATTTATATATTGCCTGATTTTGCAGTTAATTCGTTGAAAAGACTTCACATTGCTGAATTATTTGATTCCAAAAATGTACAAAATTGCATGAAACGTAGAGGGCGTTGCTATTATCCACTGGTAGAGAACGATGCTACATCAACGTTGCCAGAGTTGGCAGAATTCTGCTTTCTGGCAGAATTTTGACCGTTTTAGCATCTAGCATTATGATAGGCATAATTTGACAAAATGTAGCAGAATTTTAGCATAATTCTGGTGTGTTTTTTTTTTTCGCTTGTCTGAGGATTTTTGAGTAAAAAGTCCCCTCCAAAATGCTGAAAAACTTTTCTTTTTGCTTGTCAGAGAATTTTTGAGTAAAATTTTGATTTAGCAGTAAAATTTTTGATTTAGCAGAATTTTCGTTGCTCGCAAGCAGAATTTTTTTTTTCCGCTGGCCACAGTGTGCTTTATGTATATTACACTTCCGGCTTCTCGTATTCATTTCTACTTCGATCCTCATTTATTTTCATCTAACGGCATTTTTCATCATGTAAGGCAAGCCTTCCATTTTTGGCTCATCAATTTAGTGTACCGACCATACTGTACTTTTGTCTGTAACTTTAATCTATTTCTATAGACCTCATATACCCTACACAATTAATTTCATGATGTGTTCTCAGGTCAAAGGGCAGAGTGACCGACTTTCCGGGCGGTTCACATTTGTTAGTCTAGCCATATCAAGTGAACTTCTCTGACCGATATCTGTATAGTGTATGTAGATCTATTCAACATGTATTATGGGGGACCTAAAGATGCAGACTTTGTTTCCAGCTGCTAAAAAGTCACTTTTTCAATGACATAGGCGATTTTTTTTTTTATATACATCTTGATTCTGCATACTCTTAAATTAAATTCCTGAGAAAATTACGATGGAAAAATATCAATAACATTAATTTTCAAGTCGATGTCAATACCCATGTCGAATTCGGTCGGCAAAATGAAATTTCCTAAAGCTGCGCACACGTAATAAATGAATGCAAATCTTGATTTTGAAGCCAAATTTCAAATACTGATCATGTCTTCAAAATGAAGGAAATCGACTTAATATTCTATTTGGCACACGTAAATGATAATCTCGTTGCTCAGTCTCATCAAAAGTCTGGAGTATTTAACGCCTCGCATTGCACGTATTCGCGGGGTGCGCAGCTTTAGGACCCCTGACCATACATGTAGGATTTTTTTTTTTTTTTTTTAATATATGAACAAGAATCTTGGCTAACTCGGTACTGGGGCGAAATCGGCAATACTGGAAATGTAAGGCCGAGTTAGCCCGGAGAGTTTAAATCAATAATGAATTACTAATCTTAAGGTTTCGTTTTGATTAATCAAACCAAACAGATACTAAATAGACTACTAGCTAAGAAAAGGTTTTTTTTTTTTTTTTTTTTTTTTTTTTTACCTTTCTTCTGATAGAATTGTTTGAAATACTCACTTTGAAGATATTATTGCAATAATTTTGAGCTTATACCATATTAAAGTTTTTAATTAACATAATTAACAACTGCTAATTTTAGGCAGTTCAATTACAATTCACAGCTCGCAATCCCTGTGCATTGCATAGGATCCGGGCTAAGTCGGCCTCGGGCTAAGATGTCAAAAAAAAAAAAAAAAAAAAAAAAAAAAAGCTGAATCAATCGTAAAGACTTGCGTGAATTTTTGCACTGATTAAATCTTCCACATTACCCAAATTAACAAAAAGTTGATGAAAATGTCAAATTATAGTTATAAGGAAATACCCAAAATTTCGAGAAGCAAAATTCAAAAAAAACATGACACTTAAAGCTATTTAGAGGTCAAGTGTGTAGCTTGAACTTCAAATCTGGGAAACCTTATCGCCCTCATTCTGAGGCATTAAGTGTCTTTTGATATTTCTCAATAATATGTTGGCTTAAGCCTCGGTCACAAATACCGTTAAGAACTGCTACGAACGCCGTACTAACGATTGTTAGACCATTTCGTAAGATCGCCTCAAGAAAGCCGTACGAAACCAGCGTTCGTAGACCGTTCGTAGACCATTCGTAAGTTCGCAGCCTGGTCGATGGTCTTGTCCAAGATTTTTTTCAACGTCGTACGAAACCCCCCTTCGTAAGGCGACTGTATGAATGTCGTAAGAACATCGTAAGAATCACGCAAGATTTTGTATGGTCGAGAGACACTTCTAGAAGCCTTAAATTCTTACGATGATCGTAAGAACCCCTTAAGTTGTTCATAGAGGGATCTTACAGCGTTCGTAAGAAAGCCTTACGAACGGAGATTGTAGGGCGCTCTTACGAACGACTCTTGGTGTTTGTAAGGCGTTCGTAAGGTGCTCGTAAGGCGTAGGTACACAATTTGTGCAATTGTTGAGTTTTAGCACTACTGCCATCTTGAAAGTATCAAACTTTCAACAGTCACAGAATTTTCGACAATACGGCAGCGCCTTTTTGCAACCCGGCAAAATAATTCTTAAGATCTTCTTACGGAATGACTTGAAAGTGCCGTGAGTTTCACGTACGACCATCCTGCGACAACAAAAATCGTAAGATGGCCGTAAGTCTGACGTAAGAATAACTCAAGGCATTTTTACGAAAAATGTACGAACTCTAGGGCCATTGTATAACCGAAAATCACTTCGTTTCTCAAGAAGGTCTTAACTTGTTCTTGCGAATTAAACGGCTTTCGTACGAACTTCGTAAGAAGGTTGTAAGAATCTATGCCCCATCTACGAATCTCTACGAACTCCGGAATTCGTACGAACAGTGAGATTCGTACGAACGATGCGTTCGTACGAACCTTTGTGACAGTAGGTTTAGTTGGGTCTGCATGTAATATGTGCGCGCGCGCGCGCGCGTGTGTGTGTGTGTGTGAGTGTTTGTGTGATTTATTTTTATTTATAAATCCAATACATTGAACAAAGTGGGGGGGGGGGGGGATACATTAAATTAACCCAAAGTGTAAAGGGAAATAATAAGAAATTGGTTGTCCAAATTTAGAGAGAAAAAAAAATGTATGGATGGGACCTATTGCGTGAAAAAAAAAAAAAAAATAAGAGAAGACTGGCAGGAAGAAAAAGGATTGTGCAAAATACAAAAGTTTTTAAAATGGCCTAAAAGCATGAACAATTCTACTACAATAATAAAAGTTCAAAAGATAGGACAAATTAATGGTCGGAAATAAATGTTTAGAAAACAGTCTGGAAAAATGAATATTTTATACACTAAGAATTCATAAAAAAAAATAATTAAAAAAAAAAAAATAATAATAATAATTAAAAAAAAAAAAAAAAAAAAAAAAAAAATATATATATATATATATATATATATATATATATATATATATATATTATCCTGTACCGAAAATTAAGGTTTACTAACTGAATACAAGTTCAACAGATAGGAAGAAAATTAAAGTTTAGAACATTGTCTGGAAATATGATATTTCATACTCCAAGATTTTAAGTTGGAAACAAAAACAGTTTATGAAATAATCTAAACACACTTATATTTTATAATATATATACGAAGTTCAAAAGATAGGTAAAAAAATATCTTGCAGATAAATAAAAAAATTGTAATAGCCTGAATATATAACTATTTCATACTACAAACAAAAGAGTTAAAACATAGATTTAAAAAAAAACGCTATTCCAAAACAATTAAGGTTTGGGAATAGCCGAAAAAATATGAACCTTTCATAGTCTCATATCTTAATTTTAAAATGGATTATAAAAAAGATGAGTTTTGAAAGTAGTCTAAAATATAAAGTCACTGTGCAATAAGACATAAAACAGGTTTTGATTTTTTTTTACCATTTTCTTTTTTTCTATTTACCAGAATGTAGTGAAAGCTTTACTGCTGTTTTTACAATAGGAGAAAAATATACTATTTTCTCCTATTGTAAACAAGATAATAGTAAAACTATTCTGTTGTTTAAAGAACTGGAAGAAAATATACTAAAATATATTATTTTATTTCTATTTTTATTAAAAATTAGTTAAAAGAACTTTCTGAAAAAATATTGTAAAAAATAGAGAAAATAGCCCCCCCCCCCCCCTCCCGAAAAAAAAAAAAAGTTTTAGGCATGTGAAAAGCGATAAGGGAACCTTGATAAGGGGAAACTCAATGGCAAACCTCTAGCAGCATAGATTTATTGTAGCTGTTTGGTTGTCTTGAAGTCTTGTCAAACGTCTCACCTGGTCTGTGGCAAGTGAGGTACAATTGATAACTTTTTCGCGTTGTCCCAGTCAAACAGCTTAGGAGGAACAAGATATTATTAGGACAGCTGTTCACATACGTCATAGTATACGTGCATAGTACCTGTTCTAATACCTAGCATAGTCCTTTCCTTATTTAACTTGCTTGCAGAGGGACGAGTAAAAAGACCCATACCAATAAAGATAATAGTCTTGTTTACTCCAACTGCCATCTAAAACTTTGAGCTCTACTAAACCTAGGCTTATTCTTTAATTGTTTAACATCATGCTCCACCCTTTCATACGTTACGTTTTTACATACAAGGGCTAACTCATTCAAGTTCAACGATGTACTAATATATTATTTACCAATGGAATTTCGTAACAAAACTCTATGCATATTTCTTATTTAAATGTATAT
The DNA here is from genome assembly GCA_025618425.1 of Heliocidaris tuberculata. Taxonomy (NCBI): domain Eukaryota; kingdom Metazoa; phylum Echinodermata; class Echinoidea; order Camarodonta; family Echinometridae; genus Heliocidaris; species Heliocidaris tuberculata. The sequence continues at coordinate 21,242,726 of CM046837.1, read as the reverse complement.
TAATCATGCTCATTAAACATATGAAATATAATCTTAAATTAAAAAGTAATTCCAGTTACACAAATAATCATAATGACATGAAATATTGGATTGTCGAGTCAGCTAAAAAGTTATCTCCAGTGGAGTGTTTGGCGTAAAATATTGTTAAACGCAAGGGGGGGGGGGGGGGGGAGGGAGGGGAGGTCTGTATAGTATTAAGTTTTCTTGCAAGCAATGATTCTGTAATAATGATTTTGTTTGGTTTAAGGACTGACACGATACCTGTGTTGTCTCACAGATGCGAAGGCAATTATGCATGTAGACTGGATTTAATGATTGTAGGTCAAGCGATCGAATATATAGGGTACAGTGGAAACTCGGCTAAAGAGATATGTGCCATGTAACATAGGAAATACGATCGGTCTCACGATTGATTTGAATTGTAAGTCTCTGGCAAACAATGTACTAAAGAGTTACAATTGACAGTGTGGTTGATTGTGTCTCTTTACGTTGCAGGCCCCTGATATAACAATGTTCTTACAGCAGAATAATATCCCTGGACCCATCTCTTTATACCATTCGTTTTGTTGTTTGTCGTTAACTAACGACATTTCTGCTGTAGCATGGTAACTTAGGAGCCTCGCTCGATTTTACATGCGGGTTTTTATACCGGAGGGAAGCAGGCCCTTGGGAACCATTTTCTTACTGTGAGCAGATTTATTTATCTTTTTTTAAATTCACTTGCTTATCTAAGAATTATGGCGCCCGGGGCAAAATTCAAATTTGCGCCCCTTACCCCCCCCCCCCCCCCCTCCCAGCTTATCCCACGTCTTTCTACGAGCGAGGGAGCAAAGCAACCGAGCAAAGCAACCGAGCGGTAAACCCTTTTTTGTGTGTGTGAATTTTTAACCCCCAAAACGCAATTTCATATGCAATTTTAGTACCCAGGAAAATTTGCTACTGAGCACTGCATTCGAGGGGTTGAGATTCGAATTTTGAACTTTGAGAAACTGTTTTCTATATTCACTTCCTTCTCATTTGGGGCGCAACATTAACGGAAACCATTAAGAAATAGTATAGGAGTTTAGGAAGACAACCGAAAATTGACATTTCTTTCAAATGTTGAACCTTTGCAAAAGCGATTTAATACACCGTTTGCAATGCTGTATTGGGACGCAATATTTAACAAGAGGATAATGAAACTTGCATGATGGCGAGCAAAGCAACGAGAATGATTCATCAATCTTGAGCTCTTCTAAAACACTAAATCGTAACTGGGGAGCAAAATTATGCGAGGAAGCAAAGCTTCAGAAAAACTTTGCATTTCAAACCCTCAAAAAAGGTATTTCTAATGCATTTACCCTGTGGATTGGGGGCGCACAATCCTGAATTTTCTCCTCTTTCTCTTTCTCTCTCTTGCGTTTTTAACCCCTTCAGTGTCGCCCGGGACACGTGTGCCCCTGTCTCCCCAAAGATACAACATTAATATTTTTACACATTGTTTCGCTAAGTCCTTGGCAAAGTCAAAATTTCGGCAGGGAGGGGGTGCAGACCCTAAAATGAACGTTACCTGCAAAGATAACATTTATTATCAGTCATTCTGCACCAGGGTTAGCACGATATCATTGAAATCAACTTTAAATCGGCAAGATTTTTTTAAAAAGAAAATTATTAATTTGAGTAAAAAAACGAAGAAATACCGTTACATAACAAAATGTGTTGATTTTGTTGATGCGACATAAAAAAAAAATCACTCAAAAATCATTGTTTGATTTTTTTTAGTATTTTGGGGATGAAAAACTCATCCAAGTGAGAGTTGATTTAAATTAAATGAATCTGTTTTTGGTTATAAACCCTGCAATACACACAATTTGCATAACTTTAGTCACATGTAGGTGGAAATAAGGAAGGAAATCCGTTCATAACTTGACAAAGTGTGTTGTCCTGAATTTCTAAGAGTTTGTGCAATTATGCGAGGCGAGCGAACGCAACTGTAAATATGAATATATTTGTTAGGTTTCAAATCATAAAGGCACCTCCAGTATCATTGCTTTGGGCAAAAAATAAAATTGCCCCAACGCCCACCCTTTTCTCATACTAGTACGAAACTGCGAGGGACCGAAGCGACAATGCGGTATTTGTTTCTGTTTCTGTTTTTGTTTTTCATTTTTAAGCCTAAAAACAGCGATTTCTTAAGCATTTTACTTACAGAAAAAAATAGAAAGCGATCACTGTATCGACCGGTACAGTTTCGAGTTTTGGAAATTGATAAACGGTCTTCTATTCACTTCTTCTGCAGTGGGGTGCAATTAACGAAAATTCAGGAAAATATATAGTCGAGGAACTTAGCTATGCAACATAAAGTTACAATTTCTTTCAAATTGTGAACCTTTGAAAATAATATCTTATACACTGTTTTATTCTAATTATGGGGAGGGGGTGGTGGGTTCAATATTCTTTTAAAAGAGAGACTCCGAAAAAAAATAATAGGAAAAAAGCAATGAGAATAACATTGTCTTCTTCAATTTGAACCTTTAAAAATGCTGTTTTTACAGTTGATATTGGAGTGTGAAATTAAGAAATCCAGAAACATGCCAGGAAGCAAAGCGACCGAGCTTTTGAAAAAAAAAATCCCATTTTCAACCTGAGAAAAACTCTCATTCATTACCCTGTGGATTAGGGGCAAATAATTCTTACAGGGGAATTAACCTCAAAATATAAATGTGCTTATATTCAAAGATATATTCTATTCCTTCTTGTTGTCCTACGTAGTTTTGCATTAAAATATACAAGATGGGTATAAATCAAGATTTTCTCAGCAAAATTTATCGTCTGCTAGCGATACCCGAAGGCTGCCATTTTCTTGATGTGTACCTAATGGCGCAGTCACACATTGACGATTTAGCCAGCGTATGCCGACGTATCAAAATTTCTCTAAAATGCTGGCATACGCTGAACTATCGATTTTTTTTTTTTTCAATTTTGGGCGTATACATAACGTATTAGTAACTTATATAGAACGTTTCGATAAATTATAAAAACGAATGCGTAGCGTGTTGCCGGTGTTCACAACTTATGCCCAACGATAGTCTAACTCATGCATAGCGTTGGCGATTGGCGACCGTGGTGATTTAGCTAAAACGCCAAGGTGTGACAGCTACATAAAGATATTTTTAATCCGAATGCAAAATTGTCTTTCTTCCTGATACAAAATCCCATTTGAGATTTGAAGTATTTAACAGATATATACATATATTCTAAACACGATAATGTGTTCTATATTTCTTTGAAAATTACTATTTTACTAAATATATATCTATTTTATTAATACATTGACGTACGCGATTGAGCAAATTAATTCAAAATTATGGACGATAACTTTCCCGAGCGTCAGTAGTTACAAACTTTGCATTCACCTGCTTTGAGATAATGGACTTCAATAGTCAGAATGGGCGTTGTATAAATAATGTTCTGCTCTGCCAGGCAAGCCCAAGAAATCGATTTCTGTATTTAGCAAACCAGAGAATTTAAAAAGAAATCTATAAATTTCAAAATTTAAGATATATGTATACACCTGTTATATGTTTTTCATCATATATGAGGAGTTTTGTAATGAAGAGAAGCAATTTAGCTCTAGGATTAAAAAAAAATATATTGCGGACTGGAACGGTTTCCAGTGGTTCATGTACAACTCCATATCATCAAGAAAATGGCATCCCCCATGTAAAGTGTGAGCAGCTGATACCGTGTGCTAGAATGTCTTGATTTAAACCCTTTTCTGATATTTTATTTGGAAAGTGATACAGGTCAATGATTAAGAATATATTACACCTTTGAACATAAGTACATTTATATTCTGGGTTCAATTCTCCTTTGAGCTAAGTTTCTTCCCTTTCTCTCTTTTGCACCTCTGCTTTAAGTACTGCCTGGGGAAAGTGCCCGGGGAAAGTGCCCGTATAGAAATATGGGGATGATGCGGCACCCCCGGCATCTTCAGCCATCTAGGGGGTGCTGTGCACCCCTTCCAAAAAAAAAAAAAAAAAAAATCCGGGGGTGCTGCAGCACCTCCAACAGCCCCGGCCTGGGGCCTGGGGCCTGGAGGGAAGTGATGGGGCCAGGTTGGGAACACTTTTGCGTTGATGAGAGCTGGGAATGGGTGGTGCATCCGGGTTGCGTCGCATCCGGGTTACATAAAAATCTTCCTCGTCTGATTTGGGCATTCCTGACGGCTAGCAAAAAAAAAAGGGGGGGGGGGCTCGTGGCAATGCAGAGGGGACATTCGTTTACGAGAGGGGGTTTCTAGCCGTGGGTTTAACCCTTCTCTGGATACACGCTTGGCTTTCACATATTTTGATTTTATGGGGTGCAGATTTCATTTATTCACATAATTCCTCATTTTCAGCATAGATTACAGCACTAATTCCGTAATCATAATATTGGTTTGAATCCCAGCTCTTTACACCATATCGTTTTGTTGTTTGCTGTTAACTTGACTATTTGCATGCATAACGGCATTCCTACTGTAGTATGGTAACTTTAATGGTACCAAGAACCTCGTTATACCGAGTTTCCGCTGTATATACCGCGGGTTTGAAAGCATTCAGTGATTTTGTTTGTGATTTACAGGAGAATTGTATTTCCCAAGGGTAATGCTAACAAACTAAACGATTACTCGCATCTGGAGCAAAATGCTTGGTCGCACAAACATCTGCGGTTTAAGGGTGGCTCCGCAGTCGTGGGCAGTGAGGGAATTTTGTCCCAGTTATGTTTTCTCAGATCAAGGGTCTGAAGATTGGGTTTTCGCCCTTACCTCATCCGAATGGGTGTCATGGAGTGGCCTCAGGGGGGGGGGGGGTGAAAACACGCACATTGTGTACATTATACGTAGTGACGTGCTGTATAATTGCAATTAGTGCATGCTATATGAAGAAAATCACGTTTTAAACTCTAGGTCGATGACCTGGACGGAATTCATCAATTTGGGCCCTCATCACACTCATCATGAAGGCGGCATGCTAGTTCTTTTCATTGCTGCTCTACTCTTAGCTCTGTCGATCATCGAAGCTCGCGAAAGTCCTTTGATTGCGAGAAGTCGAGACACGCGTGCAGCTTCTGCACGCCTGCAAGCGTGTGTCGACTTCTCGCAATCATATCAGAGGACTATTCCGCGCGTTTCTTGAGGATCGACAGAGCTAGTATAATAGAGCAGCGACGGAAAGACCCAGCATGCTGCCGCGATTAAAGGCTACACTTACATATGTGACCCTCCACCACAAAACGACCAATAAGTCGGAAATTTGGGTTTTTTACATTTCAACACAGTTTGAAAGCTTAGATTCTAAGTTTTAAAATGATATATTAACTTGTCTTGTATAGACTAAGCAAACCCTTGTAAATTACAATGAGAATGTCAACATGTCAGACAGGCTAATAACCAAAACAGTAGAGAAAACGGGCTCTAAAGAAGAGTGACCATTTAAGAGCGGATGTCAGATGATAGATTATTAAATGAACTTCCAGAAAAAAAAACAACTTAAAATTAACATTTCCACCCCAAACCACCTTTTTCAGATGTTTACTCTAAAACTCCCATTGCGACTTATTGGTCGTTTTGTGGTGGAGGGTCACTTAATATTAGCAAGAAATTATATTACCATTCGTAAGACAAGTAATTTCAGGAGCCTCACTCGATTTTACATGCGGGGAGGTATACCTAGAGGGAAGTGATGGGGCCCGGTTGGGAACACTTTTGCTGGAATCGTTAATGAGAGCTAGGAATTGGTGGTGCATCCGGGTAACATAAAAAAAAAAAAAAAAACATTCCCCGTCTGATAGGGCAATCCTGACGGCTAGCAAGGGGGGCTGGTGGCAACGCAGAGGGGGACATTCGTTTACGAGAGGGATTTCTAGCATGTCTAGACATGGGTTTAACCCTTCTCTGGATACACGCTTGAATTTCACATATTTTGATTTTAAGGTTCATGTATGGGGTGCAGATTAAATTTGTTCACATGATTCCTCATTTTTTTAGCATAGATTCCAGCACTAGTTCTGTATTTGGGTTGAATACTCAAATCTGTGTGTAATAGAGTCATAATATTGGAGTAATTCATGTACCGCCATGGTAAAATGATACATGTAGAAATGACAGTAACCAATGATAAATAAAAGCCACGAAAAATGCATAATTCGAACGGTTTGTCGATTCCTCATTTATCAGCCGTGAATAAATGAATATTAATCATAATCATTAAAAATATGAAATTTAATCATAAATTAAAAAAGTAATTCCAGTTACATAAATATTCATAATGACATGGAATACTGGATTGTCCAATTGTCGAGTCAGCTAAAAAGTAATCTCCAATGGAGTGTTGGGCGTAATTTTTTTGTTAAACACAAGGGGGGGGGGGCGGGGGAGGGTGGTAAGTGTGTTTTGTGCACTAAAATGATTCTACCTAATTTTCTTTTCAAGAACAAAGACTAGAATTGCAATTGTATCAAAAAGATGTGCATGGAATGACGTCTGTATCGTCTATTTTGTTGAGAAGCTGACAGGTGAAAATTAAAAATAAATAAAGAGGAATGGTAAAACAAGAGATAAGATGAGATGAGAAAGGAGAAGATAATAATAATAATTTTTTAAAAAGAAAACATGTGGAGCGCCAGGAGTGTCAAGTCTGACAGACATGTGCGCTATAAAGAACCCACTATTATTATTATTATAAAGAGATACAGAGAAAATAAGGCATATTGTGATATTAGAAGATGATAGAATGATGAAAACAAAGAGTAACACAGGGAAAGATAAAAATAGAAGATGACAGAACGATGAAAATAAGGTAAAACAAAGATAGAAAGACAGGATGACAAAAGAGAAAATCAATAGTATAACAACAGAGGTTGAGAGACAGTGTTGTTCGCAGGCTTTGAGACAGTTCAAAACATTCTAGCTAAACACAATAAAGAAAGTAACTTTCCCCTAAATCAAAATAGCGTAACTTTTTAACGAAAAGGGTTTTGAGCAAAATGACTTGGTAGGAGTGTTCCTACACTTATTGACTAACCTTTTCTGTGAAAATGAGATTGATCCATTGAGTCATGCATGAGTGAGAAAAGGCAAAATTGTCACTTTTCAAAAGTCACAAGGGTAATTTTGGGGATTCTGTGAATGTATGTGTTGTTGTTGTTTTTTATCATCCATCGCTTGACCCCCTCACACCTATCCCGATACTTTTCTCATTATTATGCTTTGGTGAGCACATTAAAAAAAAATCCCCCCCCCCAAAAAAAATAAAAAATAAATAAATAAATAAATAATCAACCCTCCTGAATTTGAAATTGCAAAATCCATTCAGCTTATTGAAAAAAAAGGAACTCCAGATATTTTTACCAAAATGTATCATCACATGTTGTGTGAACATAAGAGGTTGTCATCGTGTCGTGGTTGAGTGAGCACACTTTAAAAATCGCGCAAGAAATGCTAAAATGTACTGTTGACACAGCCTTTTAGTTAAGAAGTTACGCCAATTTTATTAAGGGGGGAGTTACTTATTTTGTTGTGTTTATAATGTTTTTATCATGGATGACGCTCTTACAGAAACTTGCACAGAATAGGAGAAGAATAAAGTAGACAAGTAATATTTCACCTGGATAAAAGGAGCGTTCCACCTCACATTCCCTTTACGTACAATTGTATTGAATGAAACGTTCGCAAAATAATGGCAAGTTCTGAAATGAATGCAGTTGCTATTAACTTGACTCTCTCTGTTTCTTTATGTGCCGCATTTGGTATCCTTGGAAAGAGTATTTCATAGCCGTAATTATTAGACCACTCTCATTTTCGTATGACATTCCTATCGAAGCATGTGATGTATAATATATTTACAATTCAAAATGGCGTCTTAAATGTCATGCTTGACCAGTTTTCAAAAATCCGGCTTCTAGATATCCTGAGTTTGGCCATCCAGAATGTGCCTGCAAAATTTCAAGACAAAGGAAGATCGTTCACGGGGCAAACAGCAGGAAAACCGATTTGTCCCATAGTATATACGTGTAAGGCATTTGCGGAAAAGGTGCAGCATCCGTATAATGACCTGACATTAAATCACAATTTAATAATAAAAAAAATATATGTAAGAACATGCATCGTGTTTCGTATCACTGAGTGGGGAATTTCACTGCGGTCATTTTGAGCCAACTGCCATTAGGGCGCCATTAAAAAAGCATATTATTCAATATAACGTAATGCATAGTAAATTGAGGATTTTCACAATAACTTATGCGATGACGTCAATTGTTTTTTACCAAATTTAGCTGACAGTTGTCAAATACATAAATACAAATACCCACCAAATTTCAAAGACCTAAGTTAAAATTTTGCAAATTTAGAGCAAGTTGAAGTTATTTTGGAATGTCCGTAAATATCGTATTTTGACGATTAATTTTCGCAAAGTAGGTCAATGATAAGGTATATATATATATATATATATATATATACATATATATATATATATATATATATATATACATATATATATATATATATATATATATATTTGGTTGAATATGGTATATCTTGAAGTAACTCAGTCCAAAAAAGGATACGGGTTTAGCCAGGCATGATGGAGATAAGGCCACAAGAAGATAGCCATTCTGGAAAATTTAGAGGGCGCTATTTATCTTATGCATGATTATTCATGCAAGAAATTCAGCAGGGATGTGTGCCATGATAAGACGGAGACACAATGTGAATTTGGGACAAAAATGAATCGATGTGAGGAAGTTGAGAAATTTTTCATAATCGGGAGTGAATATTAAAAAAGAAAGTGCTTCTTAATGTCACCGATTTCGGATTTAAATGAGTATGAAGATGGAGAGAATGTTGTATAGTTCAATCGAAAGAACAGGTCTTGCACTATCTAGAGCATTTTGTTAGAAGTCTGTAGCATCAAGGATAGTGGAGATACGCAAGTAGAAATGAAGGAATGAAAATGGCATGAAAATCGACAAAATCGCGCCTGGACGGTCATGCATGAGTGATTTAAAAAAAAATCAAGTGTTCAGTAACCAACATGAAATGTCAAGGGACGTGCATATGAAATTTAAAAGAAAATGGACCAGGGGAAGGGACCAAGAGAGAGGTCACAAAACACGATAAAAACTACTTTCGAAAAATAAACTCAAGGGCAATTTCAAAGGCCTATTTATACTGCCCATAGAAATCAGGTTCGGATAACGTAATACACCATTGTAATGTTCGCACATTTCTGAAGGTGATAGACAGGGCTATTGAAATTGCCTTGAGTTGATTTTTCGAAAATAGTTTTTATCGTAGCAGGGTTCCCACTTAGCCGAGTTGGAGTCTCGAGTTGTGGCGAGCTGACGCGAGTTTGAGCTCGCGTCAATCTCGCGCCAACTCGCGTGAAATTTACTAATTTTATGAGGTATGCATAAGTGATCTTACGACCCGACATCGAGTTTACTTCGACAGCTGTACGAGTAAACCGAGCGCGATACGAGTCACCCGAGTGCGATAAGAGTCGCACCGAGTTTGGTATGAGTTGCGATGACCTACATACGACTTGTACCGATCTATCAACGAGTTATCAAGATCTTGTTACGAGTGATAAGAGCTTTCTACGAGTTTCCGATATACGACCAAAGAAACAGGAATGCATCTTCTCCCCCCTTTTTTTTTTTTTTTTTTGGGGGGGGGCTAAAATGAAATCAGTTTGATTCATTTCAATTCAATTAATTTCCATTTCCAAAAAAAGCAGTTAAAATCAAACATATAAATCATTGTACAATAATCTAATGACTTGAATAATATGCACAGTGTAACTAGCTAGGATTTCATATTTGGTTTCATAGTCTTATTTTTAAGAACAAGTCGTGAGTGGAAATTAAGGGATCTAGTAAAAAGCAGGACTTGTAATGTGGATCCTTCGAATAATTTCAAACATAGCTTGTAATTTCTAAAAACTAGTAAATAAAACTATATCTACAAAAGAAGAAAAGTAATGACACACCTTTCTATTTCGTTTCAATTTTGTTGTATAAAACAACAACAAACTGTATAGACTCGCAATTTAAAGGCTTAATTGTTACGACTATAATGCCAGTTGCCAAAGCGAAAAGAATATACGAAGAATGACATACATAAGGAAAAAAAAATGATGTGATTTTTAGGGAAAACAGCGATCATCTTGGATGTTTTGCCCTGCACACTTTTTTTATTGAACGTAAGACCAAAAAATTTGTCATTTCATGTGGAGAAAAGTTAAATGGAGTAGCAAAAAAAACCCCAAAAAACAAAAAAACTGTTACATAAGCAAATGTACAAAAAGGGAGTATTTTTACCTATGTATAGCCAACTCCGATAAGTAAAGGAGCCGAAGGGAGGTGTGTGTTTTTAAGGAGAAATGGTAGTGCAGATGTTTGACATATGATACTTTCAGGAGAGTTTGTTACCAACACTTTTACGCCTGAAACTTAATATGTATGAAAAAATAAAATGCATGCTTCTTGCCAAAAGAGTATTTTGTTGGTAGATTTTACAAGCGAGCATGGCGTGGAAGCCAGAAAAATCTATATTGAAACAAAATTCCATTCCTTTCAGTATATGAGAACAGGTTATAGTGTACTGCTACTTCATTTTATAGTTATGTACATTTTAGCGGCAACTTCCTTTCTCATATTTGAGGTGATATCAATAGGCTATTGGTAATCTCCTGAAAATTTATTTACTTTGGGTTAAATTGTTCATGTTGGTACTCCACTCATTTAAATTTATGATACATTTTATGACTACAAGAATAGTTTCACGTGAGACAGAAAGACAAGACGTGAAACGGAAAGACACTAGACGCAAAAAAAAATTCTTTCAAAGATTAACCGGCGAAATGCAAGCAAGTAAAGCGAGCTAGAGCTTCCAGGTTTTTCCTTGTGTTTTCTTACTTCTTTTCCATTTCTTCCCGTTTTTCTTCCCCCCCCCCCCCCCCTTTTTAATGAAATTCAAATTCAAATTCATGTTCATTTATTTCCAACAGAAAAAAAGGATAATATAATGATATTGCTATAATTATACAAACGATATGAAATTAAGATATATACATAATTGATTTTTTTACATGAATTAACATATAAAAATCATTGAAATGATTTATTCAGATAAATAATTAAATTCTGGAAATGAGGGATCCACTAAAAATCAATTGCTTGTAGTTTGTGAACCCCCGGGGTGCACCCTGTAATCTTTAACGGCAACTTACTGGGAGAGGCCACCCCAACCTGAAGTTGGGGGATATATCCCCTGTCCCCCCCCCCCCCCCCCCCCCCCCCCCCCCCACCTCCGATTGACACCCATGAGCCGAGGCGATAACCTATAGTTGTATTTGCATATGCGTTTAAAGTTGAATAAAAATACGTTCTTAAAAATATTTAACAATATAGTTCTAGAAAAATAAAAATCACTGCATTTTTAAAGGCCAGGGGGCAAATCATGGTGCGCTTGCCATGCTCGCCCTGCACTCTGTTTATGCTCATGGGAAACTCACGTAGATCGATGGAAACTCGCTGTAAGTCGCCGTACTCGATCTAAACTCGCGCTAATCTCGTGGGAAACTCGGCATGACTCGCAGCGCAATCGCCGTGCTCGTACTCTGCTCTCGGAAACTCGAGTAGCACTCGCGTATACTTGAAGGTGGCGAGTTATTACGATTTATGAAGAGCTCTGCGCGAGCTCGTTACGAGTGATCCGAGTATATTACGAGTTTAAGCGAGTTTAAGTGAGTTCATCTCGAGTTACAACGAGTCAGTGAAAATTTTCAACAAGTTCAAAAATTTTGGAACTGCTCGCGACTTCAGGGAGAGTAGTGCAGAGTTGCAACGAGTTACGCAGAGCCGTGTCGAGTTGTCGCGAGTTGTTGCGAGTTATCCCGAGTTACAAGAAGTGCTTTACGCGAGTTATTGCGAGTACCCCTTTTAGGCAACTCGCCATAGCTCGCCAGAACTCGCCAGTACAACTCGGCTAAGTGGGAACCCTGCTTACAAGCACTAAGTGCAAAACAAACTGGGGTTTTTTTTGTGGAAGAAGAATAATAATAAGAATGCGGAACGTGAACGGAAAAAAGGGAATGACGGAGGATGTCACTGCAATAACAGGCTTTTGATGAAAGGTTGGGTAAGCCGTGTTTTATAGGGATTTAGGAAACATCCGTTCATGTTATTTCCCCATCATACACCATTTTCGCTTGTAGGAACTTAAAATGTACTTGCTTTCAAGTTTCCATATTTGCATGTCAAAAGTGATATTTTGAAGGGGGGGGGGGGAACGCTATCCAAGTGAGTTGTGAGTTAAAAATTCAAAATATAATGCAACTCTTATGATATCAATTTTGGAATGACCGTAATATGGCGCTGTTCAGATATACCGGTTTAAGGCAGCTTTAAACCATTTTTGGTTTGATAAGCCAGTATCTACTTACTAATTCTCAGAATCCAGTGTTGCCACATCGTTGTCACATTACGTTGCAACATATACTCGGGCATATATCATGACGAAAATACTCAGTTACAAGACTGTCTCATTGCCTTTCAGCAGGGAAATGTAAGATTGGGGCCCTAGCCTCCTGAAGTTGGTTATCTTTAAGCTAATCTAATCCCGTCTTTATCAGCCAGAGTTCCCGAAATAGCCCGCTAATTCTGATCTGGGAAAACTAACCCGTTCAGAGCTAGCTTGAGCTAGTTTGTATTGAAGACGCAAAATTAATAGCGAGCTATTTCATGGGTTTCATCTCGAGTTTACAAACCTAAGTCAACTCTTTTTTTTTAATTTTTTGTGTGTGTATGTGTGCGTGTGAAATAGCGCGCTATTTGGTGAATAAGCCCGCTAATTCGCAGGTGAAGACGCACTCGGGTTTAGACGTGGGTTAATTTATTCATGACACCAAACCTAGAAATTCTATTTTCCTTACGTATTTCTTATTTTTCTTCTCTCTTTCTATCTTTTTCTTATGTATTTCTTTGTTTTACCAATTCCTTATTCTTCTTTCTGTTCTTATGTATTTTTTTGTTCTTCTTGCTATCCTCTTTTATTTATGTTTCTTTATGTATTTCTTTGTTTTCCTTTTCTCTTTTTATCTTTTCCTTATGTATTTGTTTGTTTTCCCCATCCTTTATTTTTCTTTCTGTTCTTATGTTTTTCTTTGTTCTTACTGTCCACTTCTCTTTATATTTTCTTACATATCACATTGCTTTTCCTTCTTTCCAATCCTTCCTCATGTTTTTCTTTCTTTCTAATGTATTTTTTTGTTTTTCATTCCTCTCTTTTTTTCCTTATGTATTTCTTTGTTTTTCTCCCTTATTTATTCTTCTTTCTATTGTTATGTATTTCTTTGTTCTTCTTTCTGTCCTCTTCTCTTCATATTTCCTTATGTATTTCTTTGTTTCTTATGTATTACTTTGTTAACCCTGTGTTCACAGTATTACCACAGTGTGGAATTTCAGATCATGTGGTCTACCACATAATGCCCACAAAGTTGATATACTAAACACAGAGTGACACACATTTACCACACTGTGGTATTGTATTGAACTATGTGTAAACCCTGTGTTTATAGTATTACCAAAGTGGGGAATTTCAGATCATGTGGCCTACCACATAATGCCCACGTAGTTGACATACTGAACACAGAGAAACACACACTGACCACAGCGTGGTATGTATTGGACTATGTGAAACCCTGTGTTTATAGTATTGCCACAGTGAGGGATTTCAGATCATGTGGTTTACCACATAATACCCATTTAATGGAAATAATGAACACAAAGTGTATTAAAGTGCTGTCATCCTTTGGTTTGATATGCTCTTTTGATTAACTATCGGAATGTAAAAATTGTGTACCCACAGCGTTTATCATAGAGTGATCCTTCCAAATAGACCGGTTTACGCAGCTAATAAAAGTTTAATGCATTCTTTGTTTAAACTAAGGTTAACCTAAACAATCTGAAAGCTTGCCTGACGTAGGAACAAATAATGTATTTGATTTGATTTGATTTGATTTATTGACTCTTTCAATCATTCATATTAACATAATACTGCAGTGCATAACATAAAATGAATACAATAACAATAATATATCACAATGATGTTTTTCCATACATAGGGGTACATAATCAAATATCAATAAGTAAAAAATATGATGCGCAGATATTGACCTATTGAGTAATATTGAAAACAGTTGGACATATTTAAAAGCAAAGCTTGTATATTATATAACCCAATCAGTTATATCGGGAGGAGAGACTTGAGGGTTACAGTGATTCAGTTCGCTTTTCGCCTCCCAGGCACAGGTGACGCCAAACAAATAATAATAATAATAATAATAGCAGTAGATTGGCGACAATGTTTTTTTCTCCAGCCCTCAAAAAGTTGGGGGGGGGGGGGGGTATCAGACGTTTTGCTCCATGATTCTCTGACAAGCAAGCAACAAAAAAAAAAGTATTTTTTTTTCCTGTCAAAAGTTGTCAGGGGGGGGGGGGCACTCTACCCCCTGCCCCCCCCCCCCCTTGCGTACGCCAGTGCAGGTGTTGTAACTTGTCATAAATAGACCGGTTTTAAAACTTGTAACAACTTACAACAACTTACAACAACCTGATGGCTGAATGATCGATACATTAGCTTGACCTTATGATTTGGCCTTAGCTTGGCGCATGCGCATTTAATAGCCCATTTTTAAATTTTGCTTCGACGACGTCTGTTTTTCACCATCTTCGACGATGAATCCTAACTTATGTGCTTCAAGTCGAATTTTGTAAAAAAATCCCGTGAGTACATGTCATATCTATATCCTAATATCTTAAATAATATTCTTCAATTGTCAGTTATGTGCTATTTTGATAGTTGAAATGTTTTCCGGTAGGGAAAAGTAAAGAAGTGTAAGTACGAGAGGTCGTGAGTGAGTGATTCTCAAATGCCATGGGCAGCTGCAGGCATGAGCCGATAGCGGAAGCTAGCGTGTAGCGCCCGGGCTAGTGCCGGACTTTATTTGCATCAGTCCTTGTCATCATTCGATGTTTAGAACCCGATTTGGCCGTCTGATTTTCAGTTTTATTTAAATCCAAACATCGAAAGTGTAGATCTTGCAAATAAACCAGAAGTGTCAAAATAGTATGAAGTTCGGGTCCTATCTAAAACAAAATCAGCAATTTACAACTTGTTTACAATATGCTGTTGTTGTCACTTGTCATGTCAGGAAATCAATTTGATCACCTTGCCAATTTGATACCAGCCTGGCCTTGATTGACTTGTCCTCTCCACCCCCCCCCTCCCCAAAAAAAAAAACTGTTGGATCTAGTTACCTTTGATATTCTAAAATAAATTCACACACAATGTAGCCATAATAATTGGTCTATTGTATGGGTATGGCATGTAGCTCTTTTTGGGGGGTCCGCTCGCTATTCATAAGAACCGCTATTCATAGAAAACTGCTATTCATTTAACACGCGTTAAGAATAGCGGTTCTTATGAGTAGTTATGAATAGTGGTCCTTATGAATAGCGAGGTAATTTGTCTATGGTTTGCTCGCTATTCAGAAGGACCGCTATTCGCACAAAACCGCTATTCATTTAGTCATGCGTTATGGATAGCGGTCCTTATGAATAAGTGGTCCTTATAAATAGCGGTCCTTATGACTAGCGAGGTTACCCCTTTTTTTGGGGGGGGTGGGGCTTTGCCTCGATCTGTTTGTCAGACATTGACATTGCAAGAATAATCATGAACATGATCAAAAGTTTTTGCTTTCATAATACGTTTATTTTGCGTTTCCTTAATTTGAAAGACCGAACTGTTAGAGACGGTCTAGATCATTTAGATTAAGAAACTGAGCCGTAATTTTATCACTTGAGCATATCTAGGAATTATGTCGTCTGGGACAAACAATGACATTTCACCTCACCCTCCAAAGTTTATACATAACTGTCCAAGCGAAGGCTTAAACAGACTGCGAGTTAGATTTTTGTTAAGTTTAAGCCTTCAATTTTTTAATTTTTTTAAAATAAATTGATGTTCTTGCAAAATCAGGTTCAATTAGCATGGTTACTAAAACATCCAAATGCTCGTCTGTGACTAATAATGCTCTTTTTTTCCAATTCCCAGATCTCACTTTCTACTCTTTTTTTTACTGGAAAATGTACTGAAAGACCTGCTGCACCAAATGCTTGTCTTCTCTGAGTTTGAGCTTGAAACAAGAATGTGTTGTTGGAAAAAAGCAGACCGCTGTGGGAGCAGGTAAACATATCTGCCTGTAATTTTTTTGTCTAATTTGTCATTTAAAAGGAAGCGTTTAAATAACTGGGATCAAAGCCACATTGGAGGGAGATGGGAATCAAATCAGGGGTGGCTACAGGATTTAGGAAAAATAAGGGTAGGGGGTGGAATACTGAAACAAAAATCTGACAAGAAAAGGAAAAAGAAGTTCCTTAGATTTTTGGTGGTGTGTTCATTCAACATCAGAAAATCTGATAGCGTATTCAACAAAAATTATTTGGGAAGTAATTGTTAAATCATTTTGTTTTTACCTTTGATTTATTTCTCATTTATTAACCATTTCAGTCTAGTTATTTGTTGTTGTTGTTGTTGTGGCATAGCTACATTAAATGTATTTGAAATGACTATCAATGTTTTTGCTGACAAATTCATATTTGAAGAAGACAACTGAAATATTAAATGATGTTATTGTCTTCGTCCTTTCTTTAGAATGTTTATGATGTAACATAAATATCATTGAAGTCATTGTTATTCTTTTCCAGGAATGACTCGAGAAAGAAGGATTCCTGTTGAGAGACCCTCAGTGGCATTGAGGTTTTAGTCTGCCCCTTACCTCACAAAGACAGCCTCTTCCTGCCAGAGAATATTGAAATAAAGCACAGTGGACTGGTAATTCATTCCATTCTTTAATCCTGGGCCAATTACTAAACCTAACCTTAACCCTAAGACTAATAAATGAAAAAAAAATATTGCAACTTAAGCACTAACCTTATATTTTGATGAAATAGAGCCTTTAACAAGTGCCGTCAGAGCAAATATCAGGTGACCCATAATCTATAGGCCCTACATGTTGGTCTATATTGATCACTTTAACTTTTTTCCAGTATGTGGTCTTAGTCTATATTTATGCCCGAAGGCTTTTCACAGATAGATCTTTTTATACTGTGTAAGTTCTTTATGTTGTCCTTTCCTTCCTACATTACAGTCAATTTTTCATTACACCTTATCTGCAAGTTCTAAAAATCAAGCAAAAACCGTACCCTTCCTTTCTTTAAAATGAATGTACACTGCTTCCATAAGCATGTTATAAAAGTAAATTTTCCCTCTCTCTCTCTCTCTCTCTCCCTATATATATATATATATATATATATATATATATATATATATATATATATATATGTATACATGTATATGTCTCCTTATAAACTGGTTTCCCTACAATGTATCCCATTCAATGCTACTGGAGGGCAGTGAGATGCTCTGGCTGATATGGTAGACAAGACAAAGACTTCGCTGTCTCAAGCTCAGATGTGAGGATAGTGACAGTGTCCTGAGTAAGTTGCACTCATAGTAAAGCATGAAATTTAAGCTGATGTTGTCAGCAAATGTATCCAAGTATGAAGCAGAAGTGTACATGCTATGCTACCTGCAATCTATCTCACCTTCACAAAACAACAGTAAGCTAGGTAGATTAAGTGATTAAAAAATAATACAAAAATCAGTAGATCTTGTTTATATACATGTATATATATAAGTGTGAGAAATGAAATGTGAGAGTAATGGTTGCGTAGCTTAATTCAAAGTTCCCCAGAGCTGTCCTCCCTTTATGAAATTTTTGCAAAGGTTGAAAAAATGTCTCCGCCGGGAATCGAACCTGGGTCGTTGGCTTAGAACGCCAATGCCTTAACCACTAGACCACGGAGACGGGCCAGTGATTTTCAGTACACTGAACATGTAAATAAATTATTATAAATAATTAATTATTAAAAGAAATTCTTAATTTCTGAGGAAATGTGGGGGATCCACTAAAAAGCAGTGCTTGTAATTTGTGGAACCCTCATCAATAAAGAAATGCACTCCTGTCGGGCAAATAATATGTTTATATAAAACTAATGAATATCCATGTGATATCGACTTCTGGTCATAAAGTGCTTGTACAATTAGTTGAAAATGGTTGATAGTTTTTATATATATATATATATATATATATTTTTTATTTTTTTTCATTAAAGGAGAATGAAACCCTGGGGGATCTTTTTTAATGAAAAGAGAGGATGGAGAGAAGCAACTTAAACAAGTTCCATCGAAATCGGTTAAGAATTGAGAAAGTTATGACAGTTTGAAAAGTCTCAATTTATTTTCTATGGCAATGTTGCTTCAAACTGACAGGTTTAGTAGGACAAGTCTCCATACGTTTTGTACACAAAATTTCATATTTTCCCCATTATCTCTCAAGGTGAAGCTTGTCTCCTTCTTAGCTCAAGATATATCATGGAAAAATGTATTTGACACAACATATGTTGAGTTCACAAAAAGACAAGCATCATTGTTTTACAGATAATGGAGAAAATATGAAATTTTGTGTAGAAAACACATGGAGAGTTGTCCTACTCTACCTGTCACTTTGAAGCAACATTGCCAATTTGAGGATCGCCATAGAAAGTAAATTGAGACTTTTCAAACTTTCATAACTTTCTCATTTCTTAACCGATTTTGATGGAATTTTTTTCTTTTTAAATTATTGCTCTCTATCCTATCTTTTTATTAAAATGGATTTTTCCCCCAGGGTTTCATTCCCCTTTAACAGCGTGCCTGTCAGAACTGGATACAAAGAGGCGAGTGGACTTGTCTGCAGTGGATGCGGGACAGGAGCAGTGAGCAGATGGAGCGAGTGACTTCAAACAACAAGTGCACCTGTCTAAAGTTCAACTCAAATAGCAAGCCCCTTTAGGAATCGAATCTGACAATAGAGGTAGAGTAGGAGTTTGTGATTCTGCTGACTGAGGACTGTTGGCAGTCAACTTAGTCAATCTCGGATAGCACTACTGTACAAAACTGGGCCAGTTAAAATTGAACAATTTGCAACAAACACTTGCTGGTTCTGCATTGATTGAATTTGACCGGTATTAGTGTAGACTGCAGCTTGTTGATTTTAAAAGCAACTTCATCCGTAAAATTCCACATAATTAAATACCGAAAGTTTGGATATTTTCCTCTACTAATGAGATGCACCCTTACAAACAAGGTATTAAAATCAATTAAAATCTAAACTTGAGTATCAATATTTTCTGCATTGTCATCATTTGAAGAGGGTTATCGTTAGTGAGAGCTTATATATCTTCTAACACTCGTAAAATGTTTATGAATGCGGTCTGTATCAATATCTTCTGTATTGTCATCATTTGAAGAGGGTTATGGTTAGTGAGGGCTTATATATCTTCTAACACTCGTAAAATGTGGTGTCCCTCAAGGCTCCGTTCTTGGACCAACACTGTTTTTACTTTATATTAATGATTTACCTAACTCCACAAACTTTTTCAATTTCAGATTATTCGCTGATGACTCGAACCTATTTCATACTTTTAATACTAAACAAAAAGAAATTGATTTAGAAATAGTAAGTGAACATTTAGAGAAGGTCCAGGAATGGTGTTATGCAAATAAAGTCACAATTAACCTACAGAAAACGAGTTATATGGTTATAAAATCGAAAGGTAGAGCAATACATAAAAAAGGATCTGTGAGAATATCAGGATCACACATTAGTGAGGTCTCTGTTGCACCATTTGTAGGCATTCAAATCGATTGTCACCTTTCATGGAAAGAACATATTCAGAAAATAAACAAGTGCATTCGAAAGAAAGTAGGCATTCTGTTTAAGTTAAGACATTTTATTCCAAAGAATATACTTGTGTTACTATATAAGACTTTTATACAGCCTCATGTCTCTTATGGAATAGAGGTATGGGGGAGTACTTACAAAAACAATCTCAATTGTATATATCTTTGTCAAAAAATGGCAATGAGAGCAATTACTTTTAGTCCATTTAGAACAGACTCCAAACCTCTTTTCCAAAGTCTAGGAATCATATTTTTCAACTCCATGAACTTCTTGTATCAACATTTATGTATGATCTGGTGAAAGGTATATTACCACACTCTTTAGTGGATTATTGTCAAATCATACAGCACAGATATGCAACAAGGGGGAAAGAAAGTGGCTTACTCTTTTTACCAAAATGTAAGACAAGGCAAGGACAGTTTTGCATCTCGTTTGTTGGTACAAAACTGTGGAATGGTCTTCCAGATGAAATTAGATTAAAAACTTCAAGGTCAGTCTTTCGTAGAGAACTTTCCAACTACCTTCAATGTAAATGATGTTGTAAACTCAAAACTTCCCTTTTATATATACCTTCTATCACCTACATTTGATTGGTGATCTATATAGCTTAGGCTTAAGGCTCAACATTTGTTTATTTGTATCTACTTTTACTTATCTATTTTTTCTCTTTGTTTTTTTAACTACTTATAATACACATATCTGTATTATTATATGTGTTATACCTGAAACAATTTTCACTTTACTGTTACACCACATGCACACAATAGTGATTTCAGTTGTTTAGAGATTTTTCTCTCTCTCTTGTATAAATTGCAATTATTGTTTGAAGAAGAAAAAAAAAAATGAATGATCGTTTTTGCTCTTGTTTTCTCTGTAAGAAATGTAAAAGTTTAAAAAAATATATTTGTATATATTTTTTACATACGAAATAAAAATTGTACATGTTAACAAAACAAAACATGTTGCCAAAGAATGGGACTAGGCTCGACTAGCACTTGTGCTAACTTCTAGTTCCAATTAACAACTTCACCTCAGTATTAGTACATCTATATTACATTGTCATGTACATTCGACTTTATGTAGATCTATGACTACATATCATTGTAAATCCATTTCTGTTCATTAATGTATATGTATATATATTACTTTTACTTCTTTTTTTTTATGTATATGTATTCATGTACAATTATTACTCTTTAGTACAATGTATGATTGTTCACAATATACTGTCATTTATGTGATGTGTTGTTGTTAATAAATTCAATCAATCAATCAATCAATCAAAATGTTTACGAATGCTGTCTGCTGAAATTGTGATTGTTTCTTAAGCCGCCGCGATGAGTTCATGTGGATTGGATTGTGGTTCATTGTGGATTGGAACCAAAACACAATTTCTACCCCACGACCATCTGAGTATGCCACCTGCTTCCAGGTACAGCAGACCATTGCAATTCCCAGCTCTAAGTATCTTTTGATCAGAACAGTGGAGGCTTGATTTAACAATAATTATGCTGTTGGTAAATTTAAACCCTAGGATCTTTGACAAATGAGAAAAGTGATTTTTGAGAAGTCGCTTTGAACAGTACATGAAATGATTTGTTATATTGAGCCCCCCCCCCTCCTCCCCCTCCTCCCCCTCCCCCCCCCCCCCCCCCCCCCCCCCCCCCCCCCCCTCTTTATGTATTGAGAAAATGGAGTACAATACATATTATTTAGTCTCTGGACATACATGTACTTGGAAAAGTTTGTCTACTGTTTTGATCAAAATTGTGCTACACTATGTGCTTGCTTCCAGTTGACATCATTGTTGCAGATTGTGTTGGGTTTTAGTGCGGTGGACTATTTAGTATTACTTGCTGCCAGGTACAGCAGACGATTACTATTCCCAACTTTAAGTATGTTTTGATTAGAACAGTGGAGGCTTGATTGGAAGATAATGTTCATATTGTTTAATCCAAACGGAATCAAATTCAAATACGAAATAGAACAAAAAACAACAACAACAAAACATAACAAAACAATAAATGAAAAATAGTTCGTTTGCAGGTTTATATAGACATACAAATCATTGCAATATACATGAATTTAGATAGATTCCATGGATTTTTTTCATTGTCGTATACTGTTAACACAACTGTTCAACTGCCAGTGGTATTGATATGTAATCCTATTATATTATCATCGTCCAATATCAATTCTATATCCAATTGGTATATTTCATTCTACGTTCATTCATGTACATATTTGAAAATATACTTTGCATGTTTATTTTACTCTGAGAAAAAAACCAAAACATAACAACAAAAACAAAAACAAAAACAAAAACAAAAAACTGCACATTGGCCATTGGCTGTGATACAAGTTCATTAATAAACAACTTCATTGATTTCAATCAGTTTATTTTTTCGTAAAATTGTCAAAACGCATATGGACGTATAAATCTCTTGAAATTTTAAAATGATTATTATATTACACACAGGAAAGAAGTTTTTAAAATACAATAAACAACGTCAATGAAAGAAATATTTGTAAAAATAAATAACCAACTATAACTCTACATGAATGATTTGTAAAATCGCTGAGCATTTATGTATATAGCCTATCTTGATTTATGTTTATGATAATATCTCGGACTTTCAGTAAAAGAAATTTTTAGCATTTTCCCAATCAAATTGTGTTTTACCAGGGGGTGTAACACCACCTTTTTAGACCACTTCTTATGCCTGTCTTGCATCTTGTTGACACTGCGTTAATTAAAAAAAAAAAAAGATTTTAATGCACTGTCCGGTGTTCCGTTTAATGGTAGATACGGTTTACGAAGCGATTATTGAATATTAGGGCCGGTGCCATAATAATTAAAAACCCAAAATGAATTTGTAAAAAATATTTTTTTAAAATGTTGATTCTATCATTAAGAATATATGAGATTAGGGCCTATGTAAATACAAGGAACTAGTTACGTAAATCTTTGTTAGGTCAACTAATCAACTGAATATCAAGTAGCAATGTTATTTTCAACTGTATCTTTGAATTATTATTATACTATGAGCAATGATAATGATAATGATAATGATAATGACAATAATACTACTTCTAATATTTCTAC
This sequence comes from Heliocidaris tuberculata, assembly GCA_025618425.1. NCBI lineage: Eukaryota > Metazoa > Echinodermata > Echinoidea > Camarodonta > Echinometridae > Heliocidaris > Heliocidaris tuberculata. Next base: position 21,219,749 of record CM046837.1, on the reverse strand, counting down.
TTCTTCTTCTACTACTGTTACTAATACTTTTATTAATGCTAATGATAATTATATACACTTTCCAAATAAAATTGAATGTAAAACTTTTTTTTTTATATGTGCCTTGATTTTCCCCATTTGTACACAAAAACAGTGAAGCTTGTTTCGATTGTTTCATAATCACACAATTCCCAAAGAATCGCTTTAGAGGTCAATTACTATTTCCTGTTGGATTGATGAAGTAAAATTAGCTGAATGCATGTAATTACTTTCCTCATAATGATATGGATCAAATGCTTCACTGTGTATTGGTATCACCGAACAATAAATAATAATAATAAAAAATAATTATTATAATAATAATGATAATAATAATGATATTAATAATAATAATAATAATAATAATAATAATAATAATAATAATAACAGTAATAATAGTAATAGAAGTAATAATAATAATGATAATAATAATAATGATAATAATAATAATAATATATAGGTTTATAGTTAATTAATATGAACATTATATTAAAAACTTGACAGCGTAGAAGAAAAAAATTAAGAAGGAAACAGTTTAAAAATCGTTCAAATATTTGCAGTAACTACAATATACGCAATAAATAGGACATGTGATTCTAAACGGTAATGTATAGCTTTGAAGTGCATACTTTCTGACCAGTCATTTCTATTCTCTTAAGACCTCAGTGTTTCTTTCTTGGATGTAGTTTTTAATAGAGCTTTGGAAAGCAAATATTGTGCAAGCTGGAAAAAAAAAGGAGGGGGTACTTGTAATCACATGATCACATAATTTTGACCAGTAGTCACCTACGTGTTTATTTCTTGGAAGTAGTTGTATTTAAAAAGCTATAGAAGTTATAGAGAAAAAAAAAACTACATGTGGATCACATAATTTTCTCATAACGCTCGTTGGTTGTAGACATGATTTTCATAGGGTTTTCTGTTAGTGTAATGTTTGGGTCGGTGTAGACGTGTTGGTCTGCAACTGTATATCTAGTGTATCCATCAGGCAGGCTGAGTAAAGGTCCTTTAGACATGTCCGTGTCGTCCGTAACAGCGTTTCCTGGTCGATTCAACGTTGGTGGAATGTTTGGATCAACGTAAATCGGCTGGTCTCCGGCGATGTATTTGGCATATCCATTGTGAATGGTTGAGAGATTGGGATCAATGTAGATGGATTGGTCTCCTACAGTGTATTCAGCATATCTTTCAGGAATGTCTGGCAAAGGACCTCTAGATATGGCGTCATTTTCATACGGTGAACTCGTTTCTCCAGATAACGACGGTACCTTAGATGTCTTGAAGGGTGATTTTAAAATCCCGATTGGACTATAATAATGTTTAGAAATTGGTAAAATAATAAACCTAAGAACATTAGAAAGATCGAATATAATGGCATATAAAAAAAAATTTCTTGTAAAAAATGTGGGTTTTCTTTTTCACATACTTTTCACATACTTCTATATACATGTAACATGTTCCAATCGGCTGGTTTTCATTTGATCAAAAACCACCACCACAACTAGAAAATATCAACTTTATGCATTGCATTATATTTTAAGAAGTATTATATGACATCACACTAATGAGACCTCGAATGAGCAAGAAAAAAAAAATTGTCATAAAGTCTTTTATCACAACTATGAGTATTATTGGCATTTCGTTATATTATACTATGACAATATGATTTTCTTCTTTCGATTTTCCTGACAGATACCAAGTTACGTGAGAAAATGACTAACCGTATCACAATGACGAAAATCAATGAAAAGCTGAATGCCATGATGCCAAATACTGCCGCAGCTGCTGCAACAAGGCCTTCCGCTAGGCTGCCTAAAGTTGACAACAACAACAAAAAAATGACAAAAAATCATATACATGTATATATATATATATATATATATATATATATATATATATCCCCCAGAAATAATGTTCTTAGTTATGTTTAAAGTTCTTGAATTATTCGTCATAATAACAAAGTTACTTTCAAATGACAAACATTTGAAATGAATATATTCACAGCATTATTACTATCAAATATTATTTTGTGTGTGTACAAGTTAAACATAAAATTCATCTGTAAATCTTTTTTACTCCATACAACAGAAACTTGCAAACACATCACATGCTTCACATCTTTTGTATGAAAGAATACCATCTCACCTTGACACGTAATCCCATCCCCAATGTATCCAAAAGGACAGGTACAGGTATAACTGCTATTGGTGTTTGTGCAAGTAGTGTTCATGTCGCAATTATGTCCATCCCAAGCACACTCGTCATTGTCTACGAAGAGATTGAATAACAACGTTATCATATGGCAAGCCATCGGGGTCTACTTATGTCTACTAGTACGGGGGGGGGGGCTAGGGGGCTGCAGCCCTCCATGTTTACACACTTGAGATTCGTTTCATTATGCTTATTAATACCGTGGAATTTCAATAAAACTCTGAATTCCCCCTCCATTTAAAAAAAAAAATCATGCATTATATTTTCCACTTATAGAAACATTATTTACAGTGTTAACAAAATTGAAATTGATGCGCCCTTAGAAAGGTTTATTGCAGGACTATATTTCTGAAAGCATGTCTGTTTCTGACTTTATATATGTTCATTGTTTTACTTGGTTTCCATAAGGGAATAAATAACAAGTAATCACAAGAAAAAAAATAATCACATTTTGTATGTGCTTTTGTACGGTGCAGCCCTGTATTTTCCCCTCTGCCATTTTTTGTATCGTCCTATTGAAATATTCTCTTCGTCTATTGTATTCCTTGTTCATTTATTCCCTTTCCGTCTTCTTCTGATTTCTCTTGCTTTGTTCATGTAAGGAAACGGACGTGTGACTCGAACAGTATGGTGGGGGTAATCAGAAAGGACCCTTTCGATGGACAATCAAAATTGAGCTTGATTAGCCGGGGGGGGGGGGGGATAACTGGATGAAACCTAGAGGAAAAGGTTCAGCAAAACTCCCGCTATCATGAATGGCCATGCACTGTCAGACATTTTAAAATGTGGCAGATGCGCGGATGCCCGCCAGACGCCCCCACTCCCTCCCTGATTGAGCGAGGTAGGCCTAGGTTGGAAAGGTATCAAACCCAATGCACTCTAGCAGATTAATATATTCACGACTGTATAATGCCACACGTCATTTTAAATGGTTGTTTGTACTTGCCAAGTACCCCCCCCCCCCCAAAAAAAAAAAAAAAAAAAAAAAGAGGTGGGGGGGGGGGATGAATGGAGGAGGGCAGAATCGAATGGATCAGTAAAAGAACCTCAATATTTAAAAAAGTCAGGGGATAAATATCAAGCATGATTCCACGTATTACAAGTGACATCTGAATGACAGTGTTGGGCTACAACAGTGATAAGATCCCATGCCCCCCCCCCCCCCCCCCCCTCTCGATAAGAATGATAATAATGATCGGCAGGGAAGGGCTGCCTGGTGAATTCCAGTCGTAAATGTTCATCATTGCGAGACAATAAATAGAAAGGGGTAGGAAAAATAACGAAATGAAATAGGATTAAAATATGCCGCAGAACTCCCTCTTTCGTAAGTGATAAGTGGGAAGTGATAACTGAAAGGATTGCTCATCTGCAGTTGTATGAATATTTAGTAAACAATGATATTTTAAGTGAGTCACAGTTCGGATTCCGTCCAGGGCATTCTACATGTGCGGTTCTTGGGTCTTTAACGGATAGTTATTTACACTGTATAGATAAAGGCCTTTTTGTAGGGGCTCTCTTTATTGGTTTACGACGCTCTTTTGATACTGTTAATACTGCAATAGTATTGAACTAGAACTGCAATCGTATCGGAACGATGTGCATGCAATGTCGTCCGTATCTTTTATTTTTTTTGAAAAGTTGACATGTGAAATATAAAGTTATGCATGTTGAAACATGATATCAGATAAGATGGGAGAAAATAATGCATACTGTTAAATTAGGAGATGATAGAAAAATGAAAACAAGGAAAAAGAACAAAAAACAAAGAATGATGATGATAATGGTGATGACAATGCTGATGATAATGGTGATGATGGTAATGGTGGTGTTGATGATGATAATGATGATGGTTATAATGATGATTATGATGATGGTGATGATGATAATGCTGGTGATTATGATGATGATGATCATGATCATGATGATGATATAATGGTGATGGTGATCATGATGATTATGATGATATAATGATGATATAATAATGGTGATGCTGATCATGATTATGATGATATAATGATCATGATGATGATGATGATGATGTTGATCGATATGTTGATAATGTTGATGATGATGATGATGATGATATAATAATGATGACGATGGTGAGCATTATTATGATATAATGATGATAATGGTGATGAAATAATAATGATGATAATGGTGATGATGATAATGACGATGATGATGATGATATAATAATAATGATGATGGTGGTGCATGCCCTGACCCAAATGGCTTTCTACAGGCTCCAGTCTACATGGCCTCAACACAATGAAGCATAGTAAACCACGCGCATCACTTTGGGGTTGTGCGGTATTTAACATAAGGAAAGGAAGAAATCAAAGATCATAGAACAATGACAGTAGGGTAAAACATAGAAAGACAAGATGACAAAGAATAACATAGGGAAAGGTAGTAGGATAAAATGCCTTTCCATAGCCTCTGGCCACGTGGCTTCCACACTATACGTGATGCATAGTATACCAGGCCACATCGGCTTTGCGTAGAATTGTATTGAAGAAAATGTCGTTAAATGGCATGTACTGAAATGGCTTTATTTGCTAATAACTGGGCTCTTTTTTGTTCTTTATGTGCCGTATTTGGTATCATACGAAAGAGCATTTCATGGCCGTCATTTTGGGACCACTTTCATATTTTTATGACAATCCTATCGAAGCGTGTGATGCATGAAAGATTTATAGAACAAAATGGCGTCTAAAATGTCACACTTGGCCGATTTTCAAAATCCGGCTTCAAAATTCTCTTCATTTTGCCTCGAAGAATGTGCCTGCCAAATTTCAAGAAAAATAAAGATCGTTCAGGGGGCCAAAGTTGGGATCCCGATTTTCCCCATAGACAATACGTGTAATGCACAAAATGGCATCTAAAATGTGACGCTTGACCGATTTAAAAAAAAACCGGCTTCGAGATTCTCTTCATTTTGCCTCAAAGAATGTGCCTGCAAATTTTCAAGAAAAATAAAGATCGTTCAGAGGGCCAAAAGCGGGATCCCGATTTGCCCCATAGACAATACGTGTAATGCATGGGCGGAAACTCTGCAGGATCCGTATTATGACCTGAATTAAATCGCGATTTACTGAAAATTTTCTGTGAGACCCTATACCGTGTTTGGGATCTCTGAGAAGGGAATTTCATTGCGGTCATTTTGAGCTGAATGTCATTAGTGCGCCATTTAAAATAAGCATATTACGCCATATTATGTAATGCATATTAATTTGAGATTTTTTGCGATAACTTCGTGATGACGTCATCAATTTTTACCAAATTTAGCTGACAGTTGTCAAATACATTGATACACACACCTACCAAGTTTCAAAGATGTAGGTTTAAATTTCGCAATTTTAGAGCAAGTTGAAGTTATTTCGGCATTTCCGTAAATGTCATGATTTTTACGAGCAATTTTCGCCAAGTTGGTCTGTGATAAGGTATATATTTTTTCAGTTGGCTGAATAGAGTATATCTTGAAACACCTAAATCCAAAAAAGGGTACGGTTTTAGCCAGGCATGATGGAGATACGGCCACAAGAAAATAGCCATTTTGGAAACATTAGAGGGCGTTATTTTTATTATGCCGAATCATTGAAGCATGAAACTGATCAGGGATGTGTGCAATGACAAGATAAAGCCACAGTGAAAATTTGAGACAAAAATGACTTGATATGAGGAAGTTATGGCAATTTTTCAAATTCGGGAATGAATATTTGAAGAATTTTAATGTTTTTTAATGTTGCCGATTTCGGATTTGAATTTAGAGTATGAAGATGAAATTTTGAAGGTTAGGTAAAAAAAAGAAAGTTGAAGAACAAGTCTTACTCTATATAGAGCACTTTGTTAGAAGTCTGTAGCATGTAGGATAGTGGAGATAGGCAAGAAGAAAGAAAGACATGAAAATGGCCCGAAAATGGACAAAATGGCGCCTGGATGTTCATGCATGAGTGATTTCGGAAAATGAAGAGTCAGGTGCACAACAAGACATGGCAAGGAAGATGGCTATGAAATTTGAAATGAAAAGAACGAGAGGAAGGGACCTAATTAGGAGGAACAAGCACTACGTGCAAAATGAATAGGAGTTTGAGGTAAGAAGATCAAGAAGAAGAAGAAGAAGAAGAAGAAGAAGAAGAATAGGAATGTCAGAACGCGAACGGAAACAGGTCAATGTCGTAGTACGACATTGCAACTAGAACTGCAATCGTATCGGAACGATGTGCATGCAATGTCGTCCGTATCTTTTATTTTTTTTGAAAAGTTGACATGTGAAATATAAAGTTATGCATGTTGAAACATGATATCAGATAAGATGGGAGAAAATAATGCATACTGTTAAACTAGGAGATGATAGAAAAATGAAAACAAGAAAAAAGAACAAAAAATCAAAGAATGATGATAATGGTGATGACAATGAGGATGATGGTGATGATGGTAATGGTGGTGTTGATGATGATGATGGTGTTGATGATGATTGTGATGATATAATAATGGTAATGATGATAAAGATCGATAATGATAAAATGATGATGATGGTGATATTGATAATGGTGATGATGATGGTGATGATATGATGATGATGATATAATCATGGTGATGATGATAATGATGATAATGATGATAAAATGATGATGATGGTGATGATAATGGTGATGATGATGGAGATGATGATATTGATGATATAATGATGATGAAAATGGTAATGACGATGATATAATGATGATTGTGATAAAGATAATGGTGATGATGATGGTGATGATGATGATGATGATGGTGATGACGATGATGGTGGCGCACGCCCTGACCCAAATGGCTTTCCACACGCTCCAGTCCACATGGCCTCAAAACAATGAAGCATAGTAAACTACGCACGGCACTTTGGGGTTGTGCGGTATTTAACATAAGGAAAGGAAGAAATCAAAGATCATAGAACAATGACAGTAGGGTAAAACATAGAAAGACAAGATGACAAAGAATAACATAGGGAAAGGTAGAAGGATAAAATGCCTTTCCATAGCCTCTGGCCACGTGGCTTCCACACTATATGTGACGCAGAGTATACCAGACCACATCGGCTTTGCGTAGAATTGTATTGAAGAAAATGTCGTTAAATGGCATGTACTGAAATGGCTTTATTTGCTAATAACTGGGCTCTTTTTCGTTCTTTATTTGCCGTATTTGGTATCATACGAAAGAGCATTTCATGGCCGTCATTTTGGGACCACTTTCATATTTTAATGGCAATCCTCTCGAAGCGTGTGATGCATGATAATTTATAGAACAAAATGGCGTCTAAAATGTCACGCTTGACCGATTTTAAAAATCCGGCTTCGAGATTCTCTTCATTTTGCCTCAAAAAATATTCCTGCAAAATTTCAAGAAAAATAAAGATCGTTCAGGGGGCCAAAGTTGGGATCCCGATTTGCCCCATAGACAATACGTGTAATGCATGGGCGGAAACTCTGCAGGATCCGTATTATGACCTGACTTAAATCGCGATTTACTGACAATTTTCTGTGAGACCATATACCGTGTTTGGTATCCCCGAAAAGGGAATTTCATTGCAGTCATTTTGAGCCGACTGCCGTTAGGGCGCCATTTAAAATAAGCATATTATTAAATAATATGTTGTGCAGGGTAAATTGAGGTTTTTACCACGCCACATCGGCTTTGCGTAGAATTGTATTGAAGAAAATGTCGTTAAATGGCATGTACTGAAATGGCTTTATTTGCTAATAACTGGGCTCTTTTTTGTTCTTTATTTGCCGTATTTGGTATCATACGAAAGAGCATTTCATGGCCGTCATTTTGGGACCACTTTCATATTTTTATGACAATCCTATCGAAGCGTGTGATGCATGATAATTTATAGAACAAAATGGCGTCTAAAATGTCACGCTAGACCGATTTTAAAAATCCGGCTTCGAGATTCTCTTCATTTTGCCTCAAAGAATATGCCTGCAAAATATCAAGAAAAATAAAGATCGTTCAGGGGGCCAAAGTTGGGATCCCAATTTGCCCCATAGACAATACGTGTAATGCACAAAATGGCATCTAAAATGTGACGCTTGACCGATTTTAAAAAATCCGGCTTCGAGATTCTCTTCATTTTGCCTCAAAGAATATGCCTGCAAAATTTCAAGAAAAATAAAGATCGTTCAGGGGGCCAAAGTTGGGATCCCGATTTGCCCCATAGACAATACGTGTAATGCAAGGGCGGAAACTCTGCAGGATCCGTATTATGACCTGACTTAAATCGCGATTTACTGAACATTTTCTGTGAGACTCTATACCGTGTTTGGTATCTCTGAGAAGGGAATTTCATTGCGGTCATTTTGAGCTGAATGTCATTAGTGCGCCATTTAAAATAAGCATATTACGCCATATTATGTAATGCATATTAATTTGAGATTTTTTGCGATAACTTCGTGATGACGTCATCAATTTGGTAAAAATTGAGCTGACAGTTGTCAAATACATTGATACACACACCTACCAAGTTTCAAAGATGTAGGTTTAAATTTCGCAATTTTAGAGCAAGTTGAAGTTATTTCGGCATTTCCGTAAATTTCATGATTTTGACGAGCAATTTTCGCCAAGTTGGTCTGTGATAAGGTATATATTTTTTCACTTGGCTGAATAGAGTATATCTTGAAACACCTAAATCCAAAAAAGGGTACGGTTTTAGCCAGGCATGATGGAGATACGGCCACAAGAAAATAGCCATTTTGGAAACTTTAGAGGGCGCTATTTTTATTATGCCGAATCATTGAAGCATGAAACTGATCAGGGATGTGTGCAATGACAAGATAAAGCCACAGTGAAAATTTGAGACAAAAATGACTTGATATGAGGAAGTTATGGCAATTTTTCAAATTCGGAAATGAATATTTGAAGAATTTTAATGTTTTTTAATGTTGCCGATTTCGGATTTGAATTTAGAGTATGAAGATGAAATTTTGAAGGTTAGGTAAAAAAAAGAAAGTTGAAGAACAAGTCTTACTCTATATAGAGCACTTTGTTAGAAGTCTGTAGCATGTAGGATAGTGGAGATAGGCAAGAAGAAAGAAAGACATGAAAATGGCCCGAAAATGGACAAAATGGCGCCTGGATGTTCATGCATGAGTGATTTCGGAAAATGAAGAGTTAGGTGCACAACAAGACATGGCAAGGAAGATGGCTATGAAATTTGAAATGAAATGGACGAGAGGAAGGGACCTAATTAGGAGGAACAAGCACTACGTGCAAAATGAATAGGAGTTTGAGGTAAGAAGATCAAGAAGAAGACTAGAACTGCAATCGTATCGGAACGATGTGCATGCAATGTCGTCCGTATCTCTTATTTGTTGAGAAGTTGACAGGTGAAATATAAAGTTATCCATGTTAAAACATGATATAAGATAAGATGGGAGAAGATAATGCATACTGTAAAATTAGGAGATGATAGAATCGTTAAAACAAGAAACAACGAACAAAAAACAAAGAATGATGATAATGGTGATGACAATGATGATGATGATGGTGATGATGGTAATGATGGTGTTGATGATAATAATGATGATGGTTATAATGATGATTATGATGATGGTGATGATGATGATGCTGCTGATTATGATGATGATGATGATCATGATTATAATGATGATATAATAATGGTGATGCTGATCATGATTATGATGATATAATGATGATGATGATGATGATGATGTTGATCGATATGTTGATAATGATGATGATGATGATGATGATATAATAATGATGACGATGGTGAGCATTATTATGATATAATGATGATAATGGTGATGAAATAATAATGATGATAATGGTGATGATGATAATGACGATGATGATGATGATATAATAATAATGATGATGGTGGTGCATGCCCTGACCCAAATGGCTTTCTACAGGCTCCAGTCTACATGGCCTCAACACAATGAAGCATAGTAAACCACGCGCATCACTTTGGGGTTGTGCGGTATTTAACATAAGGAAAGGAAGAAATCAAAGATCATAGAACAATGACAGTAGGGTAAAACATAGAAAGACAAGATGACAAAGAATAACATAGGGAAAGGTAGTAGGATAAAATGCCTTTCCATAGCCTCTGGCCACGTGGCTTCCACACTATATGTGACGCATAGTATACCAGGCCACATCGGCTTTGCGTAGAATTGTATTGAAGAAAATGTCGTTAAATGGCATGTACTGAAATGGCTTTATTTGCTAATAACTGGGCTCTTTTTTGTTCTTTATGTGCCGTATTTGATATCATACGAAAGAGCATTTCATGACCGTCATTTTGGGACCACTTTCATATTTTTATGACAATCCTATCGAAGCGTGTGATGCATGATAATTTATAGAACAAAATGGCGTCTAAAATGTCACGCTTGACCGATTTTCAAAATCCGGCTTCGAGATTCTCTTCATTTTGCCTCAAAGAATGTGCCTGCCAAATTTCAAGAAAAATAAAGATCGTTCAGGGGGCCAAAGTTGGGATCCCGATTTTCCCCATAGACAATACGTGTAATGCACAAAATGGCATCTAAAATGTGACGCTTGACCGATTTTAAAAAATCCGGCTTCGAGATTCTCTTCATTTTGCCTCAAAGAATGTGCCTGCAAATTTTCAAGAAAAATAAAGATCGTTCAGAGGGCCAAAAGCGGGATCCCGATTTGCCCCTTAGACAATACGTGTAATGCATGGGCGGAAACTCTGCAGGATCCGTATTATGACCTGACTTAAATCGCAAATTTACTGAAAATTTTCTGTGAGACCCTATACCGTGTTTGGGATCTCTGAGAAGGGAATTTCATTGCGGTCATTTTGAGCTGAATGTCATTAGTGCGCCATTTAAAATAAGCATATTACGCCATATTATGTAATGCATATTAATTTGAGATTTTTTGCGATAACTTCGTGATGACGTCATCAATTTTTACCAAATTTAGCTGACAGTTGTCAAATACATTGATACACACACCTACCAAGTTTCAAAGATGTAGGTTTAAATTTCGCAATTTTAGAGCAAGTTGAAGTTATTTCGGCATTTCCGTAAATTTCATGATTTTTACGAGCAATTTTCGCCAAGTTGGTCTGTGATAAGGTATATATTTTTTCAGTTGGCTGAATAGAGTATATCTTGAAACACCTAAATCCAAAAAAGGGTACGGTTTTCGCCAGGCATGATGGAGATACGGCCACAAGAAAATAGCCATTTTGGAAACATTAGAGGCCGTTATTTTTATTATGCCGAATCATTGAAGCATGAAACTGATCAGGGATGTGTGCAATGACAAGATAAAGCCACAGTGAAAATTTGAGACAAAAATGACTTGATATGAGGAAGTTATGGCAAGTTTTCAAATTCGGGAATGAATATTTAAAGAATTTTAATGTTTTTTAATGTTGCCGATTTCGGATTTGAATTTAGAGTATGAAGATGAAATTTTGAAGGTTAGGTAAAAAAAAGAAAGTTGAAGAACAAGTCTTACTCTATATAGAGCACTTTGTTAGAAGTCTGTAGCATGTAGGATAGTGGAGATAAGCAAGAAGAAAGAAAGACATGAAAATGGCCCGAAAATGGACAAAATGGCGCCTGGATGTTCATGCATGAGTGATTTCGGAAAATGAAGAGTCAGGTGCACAACAAGACATGGCAAGGAAGATGGCTATGAAATTTGAAATGAAATGGACGAGAGGAAGGGACCTAATTAGGAGGAACAAGCACTACGTGCAAAATGAATAGGAGTTTGAGGTAAGAAGATCAAGAAGAAGAAGAAGACTAGAACTGCAATCGTATCGGAACGATGTGCATGCAATGTCGTCCGTATCTTTTTTTTTTTGTTGAAAAGTTGACATGTGAAATATAAAGTTATGCATGTTGAAACATGATATCAGATAAGATGGGAGAAAATAATGCATACTGTAAAATTAGGAGATGACAGAAAAATTAAAACAAGAAACAAAGAACAAAAACAAAGAATGATGATGTTAATTGTGATGACAATGATGATGATGCTGATGATGGTGATTATGATAATGATGATGGTGATGATTATGATGATGATCATAGTGATGATATAATAATAATAATAATGGTGATTGTGATCATGATTATTATGATGATATAATGATGATGATGATGGTGATAAAGATGGTGATGATAATAAAGGTGATGATGATGATGGTGATGATGTTGATGGTGATGATTATGATGATTATCATGAAGATGATGCTGCTATAATGATGATGGTGATGATAATGATGACATAATGACAATGATGATGATGATGATGATAATGATGATATAATGATGATGATGATTATGATGCTATACCGATGATGATGGTGATGATGATGATGATGATGATGATGATGATGATATAATGATGATGGAGATGATGGTGATGATGATAATGTTGATTATGGTGATGATGATGATGATTGTGATAATGATAATGATAAAGGTAATGATAATGGTGATGATTATGATGTCTTAATAACGACGACGATAATGATGATTATTATGATGATGGTGGTAAAGATGGTGATGATAATAATGGTGATGATGATGATAATGATAATGATGATGATAATGATGATGATGATAATGACGATGATGATGATGATATAATAATAATGATGATGGTGGTGCATGCCCTGACCCAAATGGCTTTCTACAGGCTCCAGTCTACATGGCCTCAACACAATGAAGCATAGTAAACCACGCGCATCACTTTGGGGTTGTGCGGTATTTAACATAAGGAAAGGAAGAAATCAAAGATCATAGAACAATGACAGTAGGGTAAAACATAGAAAGACAAGATGACAAAGAATAACATAGGGAAAGGTAGTAGGATAAAATGCCTTTCCATAGCCTCTGGCCACGTGGCTTCCACACTATATGTGACGCATAGTATACCAGGCCACATCGGCTTTGCGTAGAATTGTATTGAAGAAAATGTCGTTAAATGGCATGTACTGAAATGGCTTTATTTGCTAATAACTGGGCTCTTTTTTGTTCTTTATGTGCCGTATTTGGTATCATACGAAAGGGCATTTCATGACCGTCATTTTGGGACCACTTTCATATTTTTATGACAATCCTATCGAAGCGTGTGATGCATGATAATTTATAGAACAAAATGGCGTCTAAAATGTCACGCTTGACCGATTTTCAAAATCCGGCTTCGAGATTCTCTTCATTTTGCCTCAAAGAATGTGCCTGCCAAATTTCAAGAAAAATAAAGATCGTTCAGGGGGCCAAAGTTGGGATCCCGATTTTCCCCATAGACAATACGTGTAATGCACAAAATGGCATCTAAAATGTGACGCTTGACCGATTTTAAAAAATCCGGCTTCGAGATTCTCTTCATTTTGCCTCAAAGAATGTGCCTGCAAATTTTCAAGAAAAATAAAGATCGTTCAGAGGGCCAAAAGCGGGATCCCGATTTGCCCCATAGACAATACGTGTAATGCATGGGCGGAAACTCTGCAGGATCCGTATTATGACCTGACTTAAATCGCAAATTTACTGAAAATTTTCTGTGAGACCCTATACCGTGTTTGGGATCTCTGAGAAGGGAATTTCATTGCGGTCATTTTGAGCTGAATGTCATTAGTGCGCCATTTAAAATAAGCATATTACGCCATATTATGTAATGCATATTAATTTGAGATTTTTTGCGATAACTTCGTGATGACGTCATCAATTTTTACCAAATTTAGCTGACAGTTGTCAAATACATTGATACACACACCTACCAAGTTTCAAAGATGTAGGTTTAAATTTCGCAATTTTAGAGCAAGTTGAAGTTATTTCGGCATTTCCGTAAATTTCATGATTTTTACGAGCAATTTTCGCCAAGTTGGTCTGTGATAAGGTATATATTTTTTCAGTTGGCTGGATAGAGTATATCTTGAAACACCTAAATCCAAAAAAGGGTACGGTTTTCGCCAGGCATGATGGAGATACGGCCACAAGAAAATAGCCATTTTGGAAACTTTAGAGGGCGTTATTTTTATTATGCCGAATCATTGAAGCATGAAACTGATCAGGGATGTGTGCAATGACAAGATAAAGCCACAGTGAAAATTTGAGACAAAAATGACTTGATATGAGGAAGTTATGGCAAGTTTTCAAATTCGGGAATGAATATTTAAAGAATTTTAATGTTTTTTAATGTTGCCGATTTCGGATTTGAATTTAGAGTATGAAGATGAAATTTTGAAGGTTAGGTAAAAAAAAGAAAGTTGAAGAACAAGTCTTACTCTATATAGAGCACTTTGTTAGAAGTCTGTAGCATGTAGGATAGTGGAGATAAGCAAGAAGAAAGAAAGACATGAAAATGGCCCGAAAATGGACAAAATGGCGCCTGGATGTTCATGCATGAGTGATTTCGGAAAATGAAGAGTCAGGTGCACAACAAGACATGGCAAGGAAGATGGCTATGAAATTTGAAATGAAATGGACGAGAGGAAGGGACCTAATTAGGAGGAACAAGCACTACGTGCAAAATGAATAGGAGTTTGAGGTAAGAAGATCAAGAAGAAGAAGAAGACTAGAACTGCAATCGTATCGGAACGATGTGCATGCAATGTCGTCCGTATCTCTTATTTTGTTGAGAAGTTGACAGGTGAAATATAAAGTTATGCATGTTAAAACATGATATAAGATAAGATGGGAGAAGATAATGCATACTGTAAAATTAGGAGATGATAGAATCGTTAAAACAAGAAACAACGAACAAAAAACAAAGAATGATGATAATGGTGATGACAATGATGATGATGATGGTGATGATGGTAATGATGGTGTTGATGATAATAATGATGATGGTTATAATGATGATTATGATGATGGTGATGATGATAATGCTGATGATTATGATGATGATGATGATCATGATTATGATGATGATATAATGGTGATGGTGATCATGATGATTATGATGATATAATGATGATATAATAATGGTGATGCTGATCATGATTATGATGATATAATGATGATGATGATGATGATGATGATGTTAATATATATGTTGATAATGTTGATGATGATGATGATGATATAATAATGATGACGATGGTGAGCATTATTATGATATAATGATGATAATGGTGATGAAATAATAATGATGATAATGGTGATGATGATAATGACGATGATGATGATGATATAATAATAATGATGATGATGGTGGTGCATGCCCTGACCCAAATGGCTTTCTACAGGCTCCAGTCTACATGGCCTCAACACAATGAAGCATAGTAAACCACGCGCATCACTTTGGGGTTGTGCGGTATTTAACATAAGGAAAGGAAGAAATCAAAGATCATAGAACAATGACAGTAGGGTAAAACATAGAAAGACAAGATGACAAAGAATAATATAGGGAAAGGTAGTAGGATAATATGCCTTTCCATAGCCTCTGGCCACGTGGCTTCCACACTATACGTGACGCATAGTATACCAGGCCACATCGGCTTTGCGTAGAATTGTATTGAAGAAAATGTCGTTAAATGGCATGTACTGAAATGGCTTTATTTGCTAATAACTGGGCTCTTTTTTGTTCTCTATGTGCCGTATTTGGTATCATACGAAAGAGCATTTCATGGCCGTCATTTTGGGACCACTTTCATATTTTTATGACAATCCTATCGAAGCGTATGATGCATGAAAGATTTATACAACAAAATGGCGTCTAAAATGTCACGCTTGACCGATTTTCAAAATCCAGCTTCGAGATTCTCTTCATTTTGCCTCGAAGAATGTGCCTGCCAAATTTCAAGAAAAATAAAGATCGTTCAGGGGGCCAAAGTTGGGATCCCGATTTTCCCCATAGACAATACGTGTAATGCACAAAATGGCATCTAAAATGTGACGCTTGACCGATTTTAAAAAATCCGGCTTCGAGATTCTCTTCATTTTGCCTCAAAGAATGTGCCTGCAAATTTTCAAGAAAAATAAAGATCGTTCAGAGGGCCAAAAGCGGGATCCCGATTTGCCCCATAGACAATACGTGTAATGCATGGGCGGAAACTCTGCAGGATCCGTATTATGACCTGACTTAAATCGCGATTTACTGAAAATTTTCTGTGAGACCCTATACCTTGTTTGGGATCTCTGACAAGGGAATTTCATTGCGGTCATTTTGAGCTGAATGTCATTAGTGCGCCATTTAAAATAAGCATATTACGCCATATTATGTAATGCATATTAATTTGAGATTTTTTGCGATAACTTCGTGATGACGTCATCAATTTTTACCAAATTTAGCTGACAGTTGTCAAATACATTGATACACACACCTACCGAGTTTCAAAGATGTAGGTTTAAATTTCGCAATTTTAGAGCAAGTTGAAGTTATTTCGGCATTTCCGTAAATTTCATGATTTTGACGAGGAATTTTCGCCAAGTTGGTCTGTCATAAGGTATATATTTTTTCAGTTGGCTGAATAGAGTATATCTTGAAACACCTAAATCCAAAAAAGGGTACGGTTTTAGCCAGGCATGATGGAGATACGGCCACAAGAAAATAGCCATTTTGGAAACTTTAGAGGGCGCTATTTTTATTATGCCGAATCATTGAAGCATGAAACTGATCAGGGATGTGTGCAATGACAAGATAAAGCCACAGTGAAAATTTGAGACAAAAACGACTTGATATGAGGAAGTTATGGCAAGTTTTCAAATTCGGGAATGAATATTTGAAGAATTTTAATGTTTTTTAATGTTGCCGATTTCGGATTTGAATTTAGAGTATGAAGATGAAATTTTGAAGGTTAGGTAAAAAAAAGAAAGTTGAAGAACAAGTCTTACTCTATATAGAGCACTTTGTTAGAAGTCTGTAGCATGTAGGATAGTGGAGATAAGCAAGAAGAAAGAAAGACATGAAAATGGCCCGAAAATGGACAAAATGGCGCCTGGATGTTCATGCATGAGTGATTTCGGAAAATGAAGAGTCAGGTGCACAACAAGACATGGCAAGGAAGATGGCTATGAAATTTGAAATGAAATGGACGAGAGGAAGGGACCTAATTAGGAGGAACAAGCACTACGTGCAAAATGAATAGGAGTTTGAGGTAAGAAGATCAAGAAGAAGACTAGAACTGCAATCGTATCGGAACGATGTGCATGCAATGTCGTCCGTATCTCTTATTTGTTGAGAAGTTGACAGGTGAAATATAAAGTTATCCATGTTAAAACATGATATAAGATAAGATTGGAGAAGATAATGCATACAGTAACAGTAACTGTAAAATTAGGAGATGACAGAATCGTTAAAACAAGAAACAACGAACAAAAAACAAAGAATGATGGTAATGGTGATGACAATGATGATGATGATGATGGTGATGATGGTAATGGTGGTGTTGGTGATAATAATGATGATGGTTATACTGATGATTATGATGATGGTGATGATGATGATAATGCTGATTATGATGATCATCATCATGATTATGATGATGATATAATGGTGATGGTGATCATGATGATTATGATGATATAATGATGATATAATAATGGTGATGCTGATCATGATTATGATGATATAATGATGATGATGATGATGATGATGTTGATCGATATGTTGATAATGTTGATGATGATGATGATGATGATATAATAATGATGACGATGGTGAGCATTATTATGATATAATGATGATAATGGTGATGAAATAATAATGATGATAATGGTGATGATGATAATGACGATGATGATGATGATATAATAATAATGATGATGGTGGTGCATGCCCTGACCCAAATGGCTTTCTACAGGCTCCAGTCTACATGGCCTCAACACAATGAAGCATAGTAAACCACGCGCGTCACTTTGGGGTTGTGCGGTATTTAACATAAGGAAAGGAAGAAATCAAAGATCATAGAACAATGACAGTAGGGTCAAACATAGAAAGACAAGATGACAAAGAATAACATAGGGAAAGGTAGTAGGATAAAATGCCTTTCCATAGCCTCTGGCCACGTGGCTTCCACACTATATGTGACGCATAGTATACCAGGCCACATCGGCTTTGCGTAGAATTGTATTGAAGAAAATGTCGTTAAATGGCATGTACTGAAATGGCTTTATTTGCTAATAACTGGGCTCTTTTTTGTTCTTTATGTGCCGTATTTGGTATCAAACGAAAGAGCATTTCATGGCCGTCATTTTGGGACCACTTTCATATTTTTATGACAATCCTATCGAAGCGTGTGATGCATGATAATTTATAGAACAAAATGGCGTCTAAAATGTCACGCTTGACCGATTTTCAAAATCCGGCTTCGAGATTCTCTTCATTTTGCCTAAAAGAATGTGCCTGCCAAATTTCAGGAAAATAAAGATCGTTCAGGGGGCCAAAGTTGGGATCCCGATTTGCCCCATAGACAATACGTGTAATGCACAAAATGGCATCTAAAATGTGACGCTTGACCGATTTTAAAAAATCCGGCTTCGAGATTCTCTTCATTTTGCCTCAAAGAATGTGCCTGCAAATTTTCAAGAAAAATAAAGATCGTTCAGAGGGCCAAAAGCGGGATCCCGATTTGCCCCATAGACAATACGTGTAATGCATGGGCGGAAACTCTGCAGGATCCGTATTATGACCTGACTTAAATCGCGATTTACTGAAAATTTTCTGTGAGACCCTATACCTTGTTTGGGATCTCTGACAAGGGAATTTCATTGCGGTCATTTTGAGCTGAATGTCATTAGTGCGCCATTTAAAATAAGCATATTACGCCATATTATGTAATGCATATTAATTTGAGATTTTTTGCGATAACTTCGTGATGACGTCATCAATTTTTACCAAATTTAGCTGACAGTTGTCAAATACATTGATACACACACCTACCGAGTTTCAAAGATGTAGGTTTAAATTTCGCAATTTTAGAGCAAGTTGAAGTTATTTCGGCATTTCCGTAAATTTCATGATTTTGACGAGGAATTTTCGCCAAGTTGGTCTGTCATAAGGTATATATTTTTTCAGTTGGCTGAATAGAGTATATCTTGAAACACCTAAATCCAAAAAAGGGTACGGTTTTAGCCAGGCATGATGGAGATACGGCCACAAGAAAATAGCCATTTTGGAAACTTTAGAGGGCGCTATTTTTATTATGCCGAATCATTGAAGCATGAAACTGATCAGGGATGTGTGCAATGACAAGATAAAGCCACAGTGAAAATTTGAGACAAAAACGACTTGATATGAGGAAGTTATGGCAAGTTTTCAAATTCGGGAATGAATATTTTAAGAATTTTAATGTTTTTTAATGTTGCCGATTTCGGATTTGAATTTAGAGTATGAAGATGAAATTTTGAAGGTTAGGTAAAAAAAAGAAAGTTGAAGAACAAGTCTTACTCTATATAGAGCACTTTGTTAGAAGTCTGTAGCATGTAGGATAGTGGAGATAGGCAAGAAGAAAGAAAGACATGAAAATGGCCCGAAAATGGACAAAATGGCGCCTGGATGTTCATGCATGAGTGATTTCGGAAAATGAAGAGTCAGGTGCACAACAAGACATGGCAAGGAAGATGGCTATGAAATTTGAAATGAAATGGACGAGAGGAAGGGACCTAATTAGGAGGAACAAGCACTACGTGCAAAATGAATAGGAGTTTGAGGTAAGAAGATCAAGAAGAAGACTAGAACTGCAATCGTATCGGAACGATGTGCATGCAATGTCGTCCGTATCTCTTATTTGTTGAGAAGTTGACAGGTGAAATATAAAGTTATCCATGTTAAAACATGATATAAGATAAGATTGGAGAAGATAATGCATACAGTAACTGTAAAATTAGGAGATGACAGAATCGTTAAAACAAGAAACAACGAACAAAAAACAAAGAATGATGATAATGGTGATGACAATGATGATGATGATGGTGATGATGGTAATGGTGGTGTTGATGATAATAATGATGATGGTTATACTGATGATTATGATGATGGTGATGATGATGATAATGCTGATTATGATGATGATGATGATCATGATTATGATGATGATATAATGGTGATGGTGATCATGATGATTATGATGATATAATGATGATATAATAATGGTGATGCTGATCATGATTATGATGATATAATGATGATGATGATAATGATGATGTTGATCGATATGTTGATAATGTTGATGATGATGATGATGATGATATAATAATGATGACGATGGTGAGCATTATTATGATATAATGATGATAATGGTGATGAAATAATAATGATGATAATGGTGATGATGATAATGACGATGATGATGATGATATAATAATAATGATGATGGTGGTGCATGCCCTGACCCAAATGGCTTTCTACAGGCTCCAGTCTACATGGCCTCAACACAATGAAGCATAGTAAACCACGCGCGTCACTTTGGGGTTGTGCGGTATTTAACATAAGGAAAGGAAGAAATCAAAGATCATAGAACAATGACAGTAGGGTCAAACATAGAAAGACAAGATGACAAAGAATAACATAGGGAAAGGTAGTAGGATAAAATGCCTTTCCATAGCCTCTGGCCACGTGGCTTCCACACTATATGTGACGCATAGTATACCAGGCCACATCGGCTTTGCGTAGAATTGTATTGAAGAAAATGTCGTTAAATGGCATGTACTGAAATGGCTTTATTTGCTAATAACTGGGCTCTTTTTTGTTCTTTATGTGCCGTATTTGGTATCAAACGAAAAAGCATTTCATGGCCGTCATTTTGGGACCACTTTCATATTTTTATGACAATCCTATCGAAGCGTGTGATGCATGATAATTTATAGAACAAAATGGCGTCTAAAATGTCACGCTTGACCGATTTTCAAAATCCGGCTTCGAGATTCTCTTCATTTTGCCTAAAAGAATGTGCCTGCCAAATTTCAGGAAAATAAAGATCGTTCAGGGGGCCAAAGTTGGGATCCCGATTTGCCCCATAGACAATACGTGTAATGCACAAAATGGCATCTAAAATGTGACGCTTGACCGATTTTAAAAAATCCGGCTTCGAGATTCTCTTCATTTTGCCTCAAAGAATGTGCCTGCAAATTTTCAAGAAAAATAAAGATCGTTCAGAGGGCCAAAAGCGGGATCCCGATTTGCCCCATAGACAATACGTGTAATGCATGGGCGGAAACTCTGCAGGATCCGTATTATGACCTGACTTAAATCGCGATTTACTGAAAATTTTCTGTGAGACCCTATACCTTGTTTGGGATCTCTGACAAGGGAATTTCATTGCGGTCATTTTGAGCTGAATGTCATTAGTGCGCCATTTAAAATAAGCATATTACGCCATATTATGTAATGCATATTAATTTGAGATTTTTTGCGATAACTTCGTGATGACGTCATCAATTTTTACCAAATTTAGCTGACAGTTGTCAAATACATTGATACACACACCTACCAAGTTTCAAAGATGTAGGTTTAAATTTCGCAATTTTAGAGCAAGTTGAAGTTATTTCGGCATTTCCGTAAATTTCATGATTTTGACGAGGAATTTTCGCCAAGTTGGTCTGTCATAAGGTATATATTTTTTCAGTTGGCTGGATAGAGTATATCTTGAAACACCTAAATCCAAAAAAGGGTACGGTCTTAGCCAGGCATGATGGAGATACGGCCACAAGAAAATAGCCATTTTGGAAACTTTAGAGGGCGCTATTTTTATTATGCCGAATCATTGAAGCATGAAACTGATCAGGGATGTGTGCAATGACAAGATAAAGCCACAGTGAAAATTTGAGACAAAAACGACTTGATATGAGGAAGTTATGGCAAGTTTTCAAATTCGGGAATGAATATTTTAAGAATTTTAATGTTTTTTAATGTTGCCGATTTCGGATTTGAATTTAGAGTATGAAGATGAAATTTTGAAGGTTAGGTAAAAAAAAGAAAGTTGAAGAACAAGTCTTACTCTATATAGAGCACTTTGTTAGAAGTCTGTAGCATGTAGGATAGTGGAGATAAGCAAGAAGAGAGAAAGACATGAAAATGGCCCGAAAATGGACAAAATGGCGCCTGGATGTTCATGCATGAGTGATTTCGGAAAATGAAGAGTCAGGTGCACAACAAGACATGGCAAGGAAGATGGCTATGAAATTTGAAATGAAATGGACGAGAGGAAGGGACCTAATTAGGAGGAACAAGCACTACGTGCAAAATGAATAGGAGTTTGAGGTAAGAAGATCAAGAAGAAGACTAGAACTGCAATCGTATCGGAACGATGTGCATGCAATGTCGTCCGTATCTCTTATTTGTTGAGAAGTTGACAGGTGAAATATAAAGTTATCCATGTTAAAACATGATATAAGATAAGATTGGAGAAGATAATGCATACTGTAAAATTAGGAGATGACAGAATCGTTAAAACAAGAAACAACGAACAAAAAACAAAGAATGATGATAATGGTGATGACAATGATGATGATGATGGTGATGATGGTAATGGTGGTGTTGATGATAATAATGATGATGGTTATACTGATGATTATGATGATGGTGATGATGATGATAATGCTGATTATGATGATGATGATGATCATGATTATGATGATGATATAATGGTGATGGTGATCATGATGATTATGATGATATAATGATGATATAATAATGGTGATGCTGATCATGATTATGATGATATAATGATGATGATATGATGATGATGTTGATCGATATGTTGATAATGTTGATGATGATGATGATGATGATATAATAATGATGACGATGGTGAGCATTATTATGATATAATGATGATAATGGTGATGAAATAATAATGATGATAATGGTGATGATGATAATGACGATGATGATGATGATATAATAATAATGATGATGGTGGTGCATGCCCTGACCCAAATGGCTTTCTACAGGCTCCAGTCTACATGGCCTCAACACAATGAAGCATAGTAAACCACGCGCATCACTTTGGGGTTGTGCGGTATTTAACATAAGGAAAGGAAGAAATCAAAGATCATAGAACAATGACAGTAGGGTCAAACATAGAAAGACAAGATGACAAAGAATAACATAGGGAAAGGTAGTAGGATAAAATGCCTTTCCATAGCCTCTGGCCACGTGGCTTCCACACTATATGTGACGCATAGTATACCAGGCCACATCGGCTTTGCGTAGAATTGTATTGAAGAAAATGTCGTTAAATGGCATGTACTGAAATGGCTTTATTTGCTAATAACTGGGCTCTTTTTTGTTCTTTATGTGCCGTATTTGGTATCAAACGAAAGAGCATTTCATGGCCGTCATTTTGGGACCACTTTCATATTTTTATGACAATCCTATCGAAGCGTGTGATGCATGATAATTTATAGAACAAAATGGCGTCTAAAATGTCACGCTTGACCGATTTTCAAAATCCGGCTTCGAGATTCTCTTCATTTTGCCTAAAAGAATGTGCCTGCCAAATTTCAGGAAAATAAAAGGCGTGATCGTTCAGGGGGCCAAAGTTGGGATCCCGATTTGCCCCATAGACAATACGTGTAATGCACAAAATGGCATCTAAAATGTGACGCTTGACCGATTTTAAAAAATCCGGCTTCGAGATTCTCTTCATTGTGCCTCAAAGAATGTGCCTGCAAATTTTCAAGAAAAATAAAGATCGTTCAGAGGGCCAAAAGCGGGATCCCGATTTACCCCATAGACAATACGTGTAATGCATGGGCGGAAACTCTGCAGGATCCGTATTATGACCTGACTTAAATCGCGATTTACTGAAATTTAGCTGACAGTTGTCAAATACATTGATACACACACCTACCAAGTTTCAAAGATGTAGGTTTAAATTTCGCAATTTTAGAGCAAGTTGAAGTTATTTCGGCATTTCCTTAAATTTCATGATTTTTACGAGCAATTTTCGTCAAGTTGGTCTGTGATAAGGTATATATTTTTTCAGTTGGCTGAATAGAGTATATCTTGAAGCACCTAAATCCAAAAAAGGGTACGGGTTTAGCCAGGCATGATGGAGATACGGCCACAAGAAAATAGCCATTTTGGAAACTTTAGAGGGCGCTATTTTTATTATGCCGAATCATTGAAGCATTAAACTGATCAGGGATGTGTGCAATGACAGGATAAAGCCACAGTAAAAAGTTGAGACAAAAATGACTTGATATGAGGAAGTTATGGCAATTTTTCAAATTCGGGAATGAATATTTTAAGAATTTTAATGTTTTTTAATGTTGCCGATTTCGGATTTGAATTTAGAGTATGAAGATGAAATTTTGAAGGTTAGGTAAAAAAAGAAAGTTGAAGAACAAGTCTTACTCTATATAGAGCACTTTGTTAGAAGTCTGTAGCATGTAGGATAGTGGAGATAGGCAAGAAGAAAGAAAGACATGAAAATGGCCCGAAAATGGAAAAAATGGCGCCTGGATGTTCATGCATGAGTGATTTCGGAAAATGAAGAGTCAGGTGCACAACAAGACATGGCAAGGAAGATGGCTATGAAATTTGAAATGAAATGGACGAGAGGAAG
This sequence comes from Heliocidaris tuberculata, assembly GCA_025618425.1. Taxonomy (NCBI): domain Eukaryota; kingdom Metazoa; phylum Echinodermata; class Echinoidea; order Camarodonta; family Echinometridae; genus Heliocidaris; species Heliocidaris tuberculata. Next base: position 21,195,007 of record CM046837.1, on the reverse strand, counting down.
GGACCTAATTAGGAGGAACAAGCACTACGTGCAAAATGAATAGGAGTTTGAGGTAAGAAGATCAAGAAGAAGAAGAAGAAGACTAGAACTGCAATCGTATCGGAACGATGTGCATGCAATGTCGTCCGTATCTCTTATTTTGTTGAGAAGTTGACAGGTGAAATATAAAGTTATGCATGTTAAAACATGATATAAGATAAGATGGGAGAAGATAATGCATACTGTAAAATTAGGAGATGATAGAATCGTTAAAACAAGAAACAACGAACAAAAAACAAAGAATGATGATAATGGTGATGACAATGATGATGATGATGGTGATGATGGTAATGGTGGTGTTGATGATAATAATGATGGTTATAATGATGATTATGATGATGGTGATGATGATAATGCTGATGATTATGATGATGATGATCATCATCATGATTATGATGATGATGATATAATGGTGATGGTGATCATGATGATTATGATGATATAATGATGATATAATAATGGTGATGCTGATCATGATTATGATGATATATTGATGATGATGATGATGATGATGATGTTGATATATATGTTGATAATGTTGATGATGATGATGATGATATAATAATGATGACGATGGTGAGCATTATTATGATATAATCATGATAATGGTGATGAAATAATAATGATGATAATGGTGATGATGATAATGACGATGATGATGATGATATAATAATAATGATGATGATGGTGGTGCATGCCCTGACCCAAATGGCTTTCTACAGGCTCCAGTCTACATGGCCTCAACACAATGAAGCATAGTAAACCACGCGCATCACTTTGGGGTTGTGCGGTATTTAACATAAGGAAAGGAAGAAATCAAAGATCATAGAACAATGACAGTAGGGTAAAACATAGAAAGACAAGATGACAAAGAATAATATAGGGAAAGGTAGTAGGATAATATGCCTTTCCATAGCCTCTGGCCACGTGGCTTCCACACTATACGTGACGCATAGTATACCAGGCCACATCGGCTTTGCGTAGAATTGTATTGAAGAAAATGTCGTTAAATGGCATGTACTGAAATGGCTTTATTTGCTAATAACTGGGCTCTTTTTTGTTCTCTATGTGCCGTATTTGGTATCATACGAAAGAGCATTTCATGGCCGTCATTTTGGGACCACTTTCATATTTTTATGACAATCCTATCGAAGCGTATGATGCATGAAAGATTTATACAACAAAATGGCGTCTAAAATGTCACGCTTGACCGATTTTCAAAATCCAGCTTCGAGATTCTCTTCATTTTGCCTCGAAGAATGTGCCTGCCAAATTTCAAGAAAAATAAAGATCGTTCAGGGGGCCAAAGTTGGGATCCCGATTTTCCCCATAGACAATACGTGTAATGCACAAAATGGCATCTAAAATGTGACGCTTGACCGATTTTAAAAGATCCGGCTTCGAGATTCTCTTCATTTTGCCGCAAAGAATGTGCCTGCAAATTTTCAAGAAAAATAAAGATCGTTCAGAGGGCCAAAAGCGGGATCCCGATTTGCCCCATAGACAATACGTGTAATGCATGGGCGGAAACTCTGCAGGATCCGTATTATGACCTGACTTAAATCGCGATTTACTGAAAATTTTCTGTGAGACCCTGTACCGTGTTTGGTATCTCTGAGAAGGGAATTTCATTACGGTCATTTTGAGCTGAATGTCATTAGTGCACCATTTAAAATAAGCATATTACGCCATATTATGTAATGCATATTAATTTGAGATGTTTTGCGATAACTTCGTGATGACGTCATCAATTTTTACCAAATTTAGCTGACAGTTGTCAAATACATTGATACACACACCTACCAAGTTTCAAAGATGTAGGTTTAAATTTCGCAATTTTAGAGCAAGTTGAAGTTATTTCGGCATTTCCGTAAATTTCATGATTTTTACGAGCAATTTTCGCCAAGTTGGTCTGTGATAAGGTATATATTTTTTCACTTGGCTGAATAGAGTATATCTTGAAGCACCTAAATCCAAAAAAGGGTACGGTTTTAGCCAGGCATGATGGAGATATGGCCACAAGAAAATAGCCATTTTGTAAACTTTAGAGGGCGCTATTTCTATTATGCCGAATCACTGAAGCATGAAACTGATAAGGAATGTGTGCAATGATAAGATACAGCCACGGTGAGAATTTCAGAGAAAAATGACTTAATATAAGGAAGTTATGACAATTTTTCAAATTTGGGAATGAATATTTCATGAAATTATGTGTTTTTTAATGAACCCGATTTCGGATTTGAATTTAGATTATGAAGATGAAATTTTGAAGGTTAGGTTAAAAAAAGAAAGTTGAAGAGCAAGTCTTACTCTATCTAGAGCACTTTGTTAGAAGTCTGTAGCATGTAGGATAGTGGAGATAGGCTTGATGAAAAAAAGGCATGAAAATGGCCCGAAAATGAACAAAATGGCGCCTGGATGTTCATGCATGAGTGATTTCGGAAAATGAAGAGTCAGGTGCACAACTAGGCATGGCAATGAATATGGCTATGAAATTTGAAATGAAATGGACTTGAGGAAGGGACCTAATTACGAAACACAAAAGATACGTGCAAAGTCAATACGTTTTCGAGGTAAGAAGAAGACAAAGAAGAAGACTAGAACTGCAATCGTATCGGAACGATGTGCATGCAATGTCGTCCGTATCTCTTATTTTGTTGAGAAGTTGACAGGTGAAATATAAAGTTATGCATGTTAAAACATGATATAAGATAAGATGGGAGAAGATAATGCATACTGTAAAATTAGGAGATGATAGAATCGTTAAAACAAGAAACAACGAACAAAAAACAAAGAATGATGATAATGGTGATGACAATGATGATGATGATGGTGATGATGGTAATGATGGTGTTGATGATAATAATGATGATGGTTATAATGATGATTATGATGATGGTGATGATGATAATGCTGATGATTATGATGATGATGATCATGATTATGATGATGATATAATGGTGATGGTGATCATGATGATTATGATGATATAATGATGATATAATAATGGTGATGCTGATCATGATTATGATGATATAATGATGATGATGATGATGATGATGATGTTAATATATATGTTGATAATGTTGATGATGATGATGATGATATAATAATGATGACGATGGTGAGCATTATTATGATATAATGATGATAATGGTGATGAAATAATAATGATGATTATGGTGATGATGATAATGACGATGATGATGATGATATAATAATAATGATGATGATGGTGGTGCATGCCCTGACCCAAATGGCTTTCTACAGGCTCCAGTCTACATGGCCTCAACACAATGAAGTATAGTAAACCACGCGCATCACTTTGGGGTTGTGCGGTATTTAACATAAGGAAAGGAAGAAATCAAAGATCATAGAACAATGACAGTAGGGTAAAACATAGAAAGACAAGATGACAAAGAATAATATAGGGAAAGGTAGTAGGATAATATGCCTTTCCATAGCCTCTGGCCACGTGGCTTCCACACTATACGTGACGCATAGTATACCAGGCCACATCGGCTTTGCGTAGAATTGTATTGAAGAAAATGTCGTTAAATGGCATGTACTGAAATGGCTTTATTTGCTAATAACTGGGCTCTTTTTTGTTCTCTATGTGCCGTATTTGGTATCATACGAAAGAGCATTTCATGGCCGTCATTTTGGGACCACTTTCATATTTTTATGACAATCCTATCGAAGCGTATGATGCAAGAAAGATTTATACAACAAAATGGCGTCTAAAATGTCACGCTTGACCGATTTTCAAAATCCAGCTTCGAGATTCTCTTCATTTTGCCTCGAAGAATGTGCCCGCCAAATTTCAAGAAAAATAAAGATCGTTCAGGGGGCCAAAGTTGGGATCCCGATTTTCCCCATAGACAATACGTGTAATGCACAAAATGGCATCTAAAATGTGACGCTTGACCGATTTTAAAAAATCCGGCTTCGAGATTCTCTTCATTTTGCCTCAAAGAATGTGCCTGCAAATTTTCAAGAAAAATAAAGATCGTTCAGAGGGCCAAAAGCGGGATCCCGATTTGCCCCATAGACAATACGTGTAATGCATGGGCGGAAACTCTGCAGGATCCGTATTATGACCTGACTTAAATCGCGATTTACTGAAAATTTTCTGTGAGACCCTATACCGTGTTTGGTATCTCTGAGAAGGGAATTTCATTGCGGTCATTTTGAGCTGAATGTCATTAGTGCACCATTTAAAATGAGCATATTACGCCATATTATGTAATGCATATTAATTTGAGATGTTTTGCGATAACTTCGTGATGACGTCATCAATTTTTACCAAATTTAGCTGACAGTTGTCAAATACATTGATACACACACCTACCAAGTTTCAAAGATGTAGGTTTAAATTTCGCAATTTTAGAGCAAGTTGAAGTTATTTCGGCATTTCCGTAAATTTCATGATTTTTACGAGCAATTTTCGCCAAGTTGGTCTGTGATAAGGTATATATTTTTTCACTTGGCTGAATAGAGTATATCTTGAAGCACCTAAATCCAAAAAAGGGTACGGTTTTAGCCAGGCATGATGGAGATATGGCCACAAGAAAATAGCCATTTTGTAAACTTTGGAGGGCGCTATTTCTATTATGCCGAATCACTGAAGCATGAAACTGATAAGGAATGTGTGCAATGATAAGATACAGCCACGGTGAGAATTTCAGAGAAAAATGACTTAATATAAGGAAGTTATGACAATTTTTCAAATTTGGGAATGAATATTTCATGAAATTATGTGTTTTTTAATGAACCCGATTTCGGATTTGAATTTAGATTATGAAGATGAAATTTTGAAGGTTAGGTTAAAAAAAGAAAGTTGAAGAACAAGTCTTACTCTATCTAGAGCACTTTGTTAGAAGTCTGTAGCATGTAGGATAGTGGAGATAGGCTTGATGAAAAAAAGGCATGAAAATGGCCCGAAAATGAACAAAATGGCGCCTGGATGTTCATGCATGAGTGATTTCGGAAAATGAAGAGTCAGGTGCACAACTAGGCATGGCAATGAATATGGCTATGAAATTTGAAATGAAATGGACTTGAGGAAGGGACCTAATTACGAAACACAAAAGATACGTGCAAAGTCAATACGTTTTCGAGGTAAGAAGAAGACAAAGAAGAAGAAGAAGAAAAGGAATGTGCAGAACGCGAACGGAAATAAGGCAATGTCGAGGACGACATTGCAAAGAAGAAAAGGAATGTGCAGAACGCGAACGGAAATAAGGCAATGTCGAGGACGACATTGCAACTAGAACTGCAATCGTATCGGAACGATGTGCATGCAATGTCGTCCGTATCTCTTATTTTGTTGAGAAGTTGACAGGTGAAATATAAAGTTATGCATGTTAAAACATGATATAAGATAAGATGGGAGAAGATAATGCATACTGTAAAATTAGGAGATGATAGAATCGTTAAAACAAGAAACAACGAACAAAAAACAAAGAATGATGATAATGGTGATGACAATGATGATGATGATGGTGATGATGGTAATGATGGTGTTGATGATAATAATGATGATGGTTATAATGATGATTATGATGATGGTGATGATGATAATGCTGATGATTATGATGATGATGATGATCATGATTATGATGATGATATAATGGTGATGGTGATCATGATGATTATGATGATATAATGATGATATAATAATGGTGATGCTGATCATGATTATGATGATATAATGATGATGATGATGATGATGATGATGTTAATATATATGTTGATAATGTTGATGATGATGATGATGATATAATAATGATGACGATGGTGAGCATTATTATGATATAATGATGATAATGGTGATGAAATAATAATGATGATTATGGTGATGATGATAATGACGATGATGATGATGATATAATAATAATGATGATGATGGTGGTGCATGCCCTGACCCAAATGGCTTTCTACAGGCTCCAGTCTACATGGCCTCAACACAATGAAGTATAGTAAACCACGCGCATCACTTTGGGGTTGTGCGGTATTTAACATAAGGAAAGGAAGAAATCAAAGATCATAGAACAATGACAGTAGGGTAAAACATAGAAAGACAAGATGACAAAGAATAATATAGGGAAAGGTAGTAGGATAATATGCCTTTCCATAGCCTCTGGCCACGTGGCTTCCACACTATACGTGACGCATAGTATACCAGGCCACATCGGCTTTGCGTAGAATTGTATTGAAGAAAATGTCGTTAAATGGCATGTACTGAAATGGCTTTATTTGCTAATAACTGGGCTCTTTTTTGTTCTCTATGTGCCGTATTTGGTATCATACGAAAGAGCATTTCATGGCCGTCATTTTGGGACCACTTTCATATTTTTATGACAATCCTATCGAAGCGTATGATGCAAGAAAGATTTATACAACAAAATGGCGTCTAAAATGTCACGCTTGACCGATTTTCAAAATCCAGCTTCGAGATTCTCTTCATTTTGCCTCGAAGAATGTGCCCGCCAAATTTCAAGAAAAATAAAGATCGTTCAGGGGGCCAAAGTTGGGATCCCGATTTTCCCCATAGACAATACGTGTAATGCACAAAATGGCATCTAAAATGTGACGCTTGACCGATTTTAAAAGATCCGGCTTCGAGATTCTCTTCATTTTGCCTCAAAGAATGTGCCTGCAAATTTTCAAGAAAAATAAAGATCGTTCAGAGGGCCAAAAGCGGGATCCCGATTTGCCCCATAGACAATACGTGTAATGCATGGGCGGAAACTCTGCAGGATCCGTATTATGACCTGACTTAAATCGCGATTTACTGAAAATTTTCTGTGAGACCCTATACCGTGTTTGGTATCTCTGAGAAGGGAATTTCATTGCGGTCATTTTGAGCTGAATGTCATTAGTGCACCATTTAAAATGAGCATATTACGCCATATTATGTAATGCATATTAATTTGAGATGTTTTGCGATAACTTCGTGATGACGTCATCAATTTTTACCAAATTTAGCTGACAGTTGTCAAATACATTGATACACACACCTACCAAGTTTCAAAGATGTAGGTTTAAATTTCGCAATTTTAGAGCAAGTTGAAGTTATTTCGGCATTTCCGTAAATTTCATGATTTTTACGAGCAATTTTCGCCAAGTTGGTCTGTGATAAGGTATATATTTTTTCACTTGGCTGAATAGAGTATATCTTGAAGCACCTAAATCCAAAAAAGGGTACGGTTTTAGCCAGGCATGATGGAGATATGGCCACAAGAAAATAGCCATTTTGTAAACTTTAGAGGGCGCTATTTCTATTATGCCGAATCACTGAAGCATGAAACTGATAAGGAATGTGTGCAATGATAAGATACAGCCACGGTGAGAATTTCAGAGAAAAATGACTTAATATAAGGAAGTTATGACAATTTTTCAAATTTGGGAATGAATATTTCATGAAATTATGTGTTTTTTAATGAACCCGATTTCGGATTTGAATTTAGATTATGAAGATGAAATTTTGAAGGTTAGGTTAAAAAAAGAAAGTTGAAGAGCAAGTCTTACTCTATCTAGAGCACTTTGTTAGAAGTCTGTAGCATGTAGGATAGTGGAGATAGGCTTGATGAAAAAAAGGCATGAAAATGGCCCGAAAATGAACAAAATGGCGCCTGGATGTTCATGCATGAGTGATTTCGGAAAATGAAGAGTCAGGTGCACAACTAGGCATGGCAATGAATATGGCTATGAAATTTGAAATGAAATGGACTTGAGGAAGGGACCTAATTACGAAACACAAAAGATACGTGCAAAGTCAATACGTTTTCGAGGTAAGAAGAAGACAAAGAAGAAGAAGAAGAAAAGGAATGTGCAGAACGCGAACGGAAATAAGGCAATGTCGAGGACGACATTGCAACTAGAACTGCAATCGTATTAGAACGATGTGCATGCAATGTCGTCCATGTCTTCTATTTTGGTGAGAAGATGATCGGTGAATTATAAGGATATTTATGTCAAAACATGAGAAAAGACAACATGAGGGAAGGAGAAAGAATCATGAACATGAGGGAAAAAAGGAAAGCACTGAAGGAAAATAAAAAAAAATGATGATGATATAATGATGGTGATGATAATCATGATATGATGATGATGATGACGACGATGATGATTATGATGAGGATAATGAGGATGATTAGGATGATGATATCATGATGAAATCTGTGACGCATAGTCAACTATGGCACAGCCTTTGTGTTCAAGGGACCAAAATCGGGAAACGGATTTACCCCATAGACAATACGTGTAATCACAAACACGGCAAATTACTGTTGCATAGAGCGGTATAAAGAAAACTTCAAATCGCATGTTCTCAAATGATTTTTTTTCGCTATGAAGTTGACTTTTTCCCTCTCTTTTTGTCACTTTATGTGCCGTATTTGGTATCATTGGAAAGAGCATTTCATTGCCGTTAATTTAAGAGCACTCTCAATATTCTATGACGATCCTATCGAAATACGTGATGTAAAATAGATTTAAAGGACAAAATGGCGTCTAAAATGTTACGCTTGACCGATTTTAAAAATCCGGCTTCGAGATTCTCGTCCTTTTGCCTCTAAAAATGTGCCTGCAAAATTTCAAGAAAAATAAAGATCGTTTAGGGGGCCAAAAGCGGGAACCCGATTTTTCCCATAGACAATACGTGTAATCACAAAATGGCGCCTAAATTTTTACGCTTGACCGATTTTAAAAATCCGGCCGCGAGATTCTCTTCATTTTGCTTTAAAGAATGTGCCTGTAAAATTTCAAGGAAAATAAAGATTGTTTAGGGGGCCAAAATCGGTTTCCCGCTTTGTCCCATAGACAATACATGTAATGCATGGGCGGAAACTGTGCACGATCTGTATTATGACCTGGTATAAATTGCAATTTACTGAAAATTTTCTGTGAAACCATATACCGTGTTTGGTATGCCTAAGAAGGGCATTTCAATGCGGTCATTTTGAGCCCACTGTCATTAGTGCGCCATTTAAAATGAACATATTATGCAATATTACGTAATGCATAGTAAATTAAGGTTTTTTCACGATAACTTCGCGATGACGTCATCATTTTTCACCAAATTTGGCTGACAGTTGTCAAATTTATAGATACACATACCTACCAAGTTTCAAGGACGTAAGTTTAAAGTTCACAATTTTAGAGCAAGTTGAAGTTATTTCGGCATTTTCTGAAATTTCGTGATTTTTACGAGCCATTTTCGCCAAGTTGGTCTGTGATAAGGTATATATTTTTTCAGTTTGCTGAAAAGAGTATATTTTGAAGCACCTAAATCCAAAAAAGGGTACGGGTTTAGCCAGGCATGATGGAGATATGGCCGCATGAAAAAAGCCATTTTGTAAACTTTAGAGGGCGCTATTTCTATTATGCCGAATCACTGAAGCATGAAACTGATAAGGAATGTGTGCAATGATAAGATACAGCCACGGTGAGAATTTCAGAGAAAAATGACTTAATATAAGGAAGTTATGACAATTTTTCAAATTTGGGAATGAATATTTCATGAAATTATGTGTTTTTTAATGAACCCGATTTCGGATTTGAATTTAGATTATGAAAATGAAATTTTGAAATTAGGTTAAAAAAAGAAAGTTGAAGAGCAAGTCTTACTCTATCTAGAGCACTTTGTTAGAAGTCTGTAGCATGTAGGATAGTGGAGATAGGCTTGATGAAAAAAAAGGCATGAAAATGGCCCGAAAATGAACAAAATGGCGCCTGGATGTTCATGCATGAGTGATTTCGGAAAATGAAGAGTCAGGTGCACAACTAGGCATGGCAATGAATATGGCTATGAAATTTGAAATGAAATGGACTTGAGGAAGGGACCTAATTACGAAACACAAAAGATACGTGCAAAGTCAATACGTTTTCGAGGTAAGAAGAAGACAAAGAAGAAGAAGAAGAAAAGGAATGTGCAGAACGCGAACGGAAATAAGGCAATGTCGAGGACGACATTGCAACTAGAACTGCAATCGTATCGGAACGATGTGCATGCAATGTCGTCCGTATCTTTTATTTTTTTTGAAAAGTTGACATGTGATGATGTGAAATATAAAGTTATGCATGTTTAAACATGATATCAGATAAGATGGGAGAAAATAATGCATACTGTTAAATTAGGAGATGATAGAAAAATGAAAACAAGGAAAAAGAACAAAAAAACAAAGAATGATGATGATAATGGTGATGACAATGGTGATGGTGTTGGTGATGATGATGATGGTGATGATTATTATTATAATATAATGATGATAATGATGATGATAATGGTGATGAAATAATAATGACGATAATGGTGATGATGATAATGATGATGATGATGATGATGATGATGTAATAATAATAATGATGATGGTGGTGGCGCATGCCCTGACCCATATGGCTTTCTACAGGCTCCAGTCTACATGGCCTCAACACAATGAAGCATAGTAAACTACGCGCATCACTTTGGGGTTGTGCGGTATTTAACATAAGGAAAGGAAGAAATCAAAGATCATAGAACAATGACAGTAGGGTAAATCATAGAAAGACAAGATGACAAAGAATAACATAGGGAAAAGTAGAAGGATAAAATGCCTGTCCATAGCCTCTGTCCACGTGGCTTCCACACTATATGTGACGCGTAGTATACCAGGCCACATCGGCTTTGCGTAGAATTGTATTGAAGAAAATGTCGTTAAATGGCATGTACTGAAATGGCTTTATTTGCTAATAAATTGGCTCTTTCTTGTTCTTTATGTGCCGTATTTGGTATCATACGAAAGAGCATTTCATGACCGTCATTTTGGGATCACTTTCATACTTTTATGACAATCCTGTCGAAGCGTGTGATGCATGATAGATTTATAGAACAAAATGGCGTCTAAAATGTCACGCTTGACCGATTTTAAAAATCCGGCTTCGAGATTCTCTTTATTTTGCCCCCCAAAATGTACCTGCAAATTTTCAAGAAAAATAAAGATCGTTCAGGGGGCCAAAAGCGGGATCCCGATTTTCCCCATAGACAATACGTGTAATGCACAAAATGGCATCTAAAATGTGACGCTTGACCGATTTTAAAAAATCCGGCTTCGAGATTCTCTTCATTTTGCCTCAAAGAATGTGCCTGCAAAATTTGAAGAAAAATAAAGATCGTTCAGGGGGCCAAAGTTGGGATCCCGATTTGCCCCATAGACAATACGTGTAATGCATGGGCGGAAACTCTGCAGGATCCGTATTATGACCTGACTTAAATCGCGATTTACTGAAAATTTTCTGTGAGACCCTATACCGTGTTTGGTATCTCTGAGAAGGGAATTTCATTGCGGTCATTTTGAGCTGAATGTCATTAGTGCGCCATTTAAAATAAGCATATTACGCCATATTATGTAATGCATATTAATTTGAGATTTTTTGCGATAACTTCGTGATGACGTCATCAATTTTTACCAAATTTAGCTGACAATTGTCAAATACATTGATACACACACCTACCAAGTTTCAAAGATGTAGGTTTAAATTTCGCAATTTTAGAGCAAGTTGAAGTTATTTCGGCATTTCCGTAAATTTCATGATTTTTACGAGCAATTTTCGCCAAGTTGGTCTGTGATAAGGTATATATTTTTTCAGTTGGCTGAATAGAGTATATCTTGAAACACCTAAATCCAAAAAAGGGTACGGTTTTAGCCAGGCATGATGGAGATACGGCCACAAGAAAATAGCCATTTTGGAAACTTTAGAGGGCGCTATTTTTATTATGCCGAATCATTAAAGCATGAAACTGATCAGGGATGTGTGCAATGACAAGATAAAGCCACAGTGAAAATTTGAGACAAAAATGACTTGATATGAGGAAGTTATGGCAATTTTTCAAATTCGGGAATGAATATTTGAAGAATTTTAATGTTTTTTAATGTTGCCGATTTCGGATTTGAATTTAGAGTATGAAGATGAAATTTTGAAGGTTAGGTAAAAAAAAGAAAGTTGAAGAACAAGTCTTACTCTATATAGAGCACTTTGTTAGAAGTCTGTAGCATGTAGGATAGTGGAGATAAGCAAGAAGAAAGAAAGACATGAAAATGGCCCGAAAATGGACAAAATGGCGCCTGGATGTTCATGCATGAGTGATTTCGGAAAATGAAGAGTCAGGTGCACAACAAGACATGGCAAGGAAGATGGCTATGAAATTTGAAATGAAATGGACGAGAGGAAGGGACCTAATTAGGAGGAACAAGCACTACGTGCAAAATGAATAGGAGTTTGAGGTAAGAAGATCAAGAAGAAGAAGAATAGGAATGTCAGAACGCGAACGGAAACAGGTCAATGTCGTAGTACGACATTGCAAATAGGAAAGTCAGAACGCGAACGGAAACAGGTCAATGTCGTAGTACGACATTGCAAATAGGAATGTCAGAACGCGAACGGAAACAGGTCAATGTCGTAGTACGACATTGCAACTAGAACTGCAATCGTATCGGAACGATGTGCATGCAATGTCGTCCGTATCTTTTTTTTTTTGTTGAAAAGTTGACATGTGAAATATAAAGTTATGCATGTTGAAACATGATATCAGATAAGATGGGAGAAAATAATGCATACTGTTAAATTAGGAGATGATAGAAAAATGAAAACAAGAAAAAAGAACAAAAAATCAAAGAATGATGATAATGGTGATGACAATGAGGATGATGGTGATGATGGTAATGGTGGTGTTGATGATGATGATGGTGTTGATGATGATTGTGATGATATAATAATGGTAATGATGATAAAGATCGATAATGATAAAATGATGATGATGGTGATATTGATAATGGTGATGATGATGGTGATGATATGATGATGATGATATAATCATGGTGATGATGATAATGATGATAATGATGATAAAATGATGATGATGATGGTGATGATAATGGTGATGATGATGGAGATGATGATATTGATGATATAATGATGAAAATGGTAATGACGATGATATAATGATGATTGTGATAAAGATAATGGTGATGATGATGGTGATGATGATGGTGATGATGGTGATGACGATGATGGTGGCGCACGCCCTGACCCAAATGGCTTTCCACACGCTCCAGTCCACATGGCCTCAAAACAATGAAGCATAGTAAACTACGCACGGCACTTTGGGGTTGTGCGGTATTTAACATAAGGAAAGGGAGAAATCAAAGATCATAGAACAATGACAGTAGGGTAAAACATAGAAAGACATGATGACAAAGAATAACATAGGGAAAGGTAGAAGGATAAAATGCCTTTCCATAGCCTCTGGCCACGTGGCTTCCACACTATATGTGACGCAGAGTATACCAGGCCACATCGGCTTTGCGTAGAATTGTATTGAAGAAAATGTCGTTAAATGGCATGTACTGAAATGGCTTTATTTGCTAATAACTGGGCTCTTTTTCGTTCTTTATTTGCCGTATTTGGTATCATACGAAAGAGCATTTCATGGCCGTCATTTTGGGACCACTTTCATATTTTTATGGCAATCCTCTCGAAGCGTGTGATGCATGATAATTTATAGAACAAAATGGCGTCTAAAATGTCACGCTTGACCGATTTTAAAAATCCGGCTTCGAGATTCTCTTCATTTTGCCTCAAAGAATATTCCTGCAAAATTTCAAGAAAAATAAAGATCGTTCAGGGGGCCAAAGTTGGGATCCCGATTTGCCCCATAGACAATACGTGTAATGCATGGGCGGAAACTCTGCAGGATCCGTATTATGACCTGACTTAAATCGCGATTTACTGACAATTTTCTGTGAGACCATATACCGTGTTTGGTATCCCCGAAAAGGGAATTTCATTGCAGTCATTTTGAGCCGACTGCCGTTAGGGCGCCATTTAAAATAAGCATATTATTAAATAATATGTTGTGCAGGGTAAATTGAGGTTTTTACCACGCCACATCGGCTTTGCGTAGAATCGTATTGAAGAAAATGTCGTTAAATGGCATGTACTGAAATGGCTTTATTTGCTAATAACTGGGCTCTTTTTTGTTCTTTATTTGCCGTATTTGGTATCATACGAAAGAGCATTTCATGGCCGTCATTTTGGGACCACTTTCATATTTTTATGACAATCCTATCGAAGCGTGTGATGCATGATAATTTATAGAACAAAATGGCGTCTAAAATGTCACGCTAAACCGATTTTAAAAATCCGGCTTCGAGATTCTCTTCATTTTGCCTCAAAGAATATGCCTGCAAAATATCAAGAAAAATAAAGATCGTTCAGGGGGCCAAAGTTGGGATCCCAATTTGCCCCATAGACAATACGTGTAATGCATGGGCGGAAACTCTGCAGGATCCGTATTATGACCTGACTTAAATCGCGATTTACTGAAAATTTTCTGTGAGACCCTATACCGTGTTTGGGATCTCTGAGAAGGGAATTTCATTGCGGTCATTTTGAGCTGAATGTCATTAGTGCGCCATTTAAAATAAGCATATTACGCCATATTATGTAATGCATATTAATTTGAGATTTTTTGCGATAACTTCGTGATGACGTCATCAATTTTTACCAAATTTACCTGACAGTTGTCAAATACATTGATACACACACCTACCAAGTTTCAAAGATGTAGGTTTAAATTTCGCAATTTTAGAGCAAGTTAAAGTTATTTCGGCATTTCCGTAAATTTCATGATTTTTACGAGCAATTTTCGCCAAGTTGGTCTGTGATAAGGTATATATTTTTTCAGTTGGCTGAATAGAGTATATCTTGAAGCACCTAAATCCAAAAAAGGGTACGGTTTTAGCTAGGCATGATGGAGATACGGCCACAAGAAAATAGCCATTTTGGAAACTTTAGAAGGCGCTATTTTTATTATGCCGAATCATTGAAGCATGAAACTGATTAAGGATGTGTGCAATGACAAGATAAAGCCACAGTGAAAATTTGAGACAAAAATGACTTGATATGAGGAAGTTATGGCAATTTTTCAAATTCGGGAATGAATATTTGAAGAATTTTAATGTTTTTTAATGTTGCCGATTTCGGATTTGAATTTAGAGTATGAAGATGAAATTTTGAAGGTTAGGTAAAAAAAAAGAAAGTTGAAGAACAAGTCTTACTCTATATAGAGCACTTTGTTAGAAGTCTGTAGCATGTAGGATAGTGGAGATAAGCAAGAAGAAAGAAAGACATGAAAATGGCCCGAAAATGGACAAAATGGCGCCTGGATGTTCATGCATGAGTGATTTCGGAAAATGAAGAGTCAGGTGCACAACAAGACATGGCAAGGAAGATGGCTATGAAATTTGAAATGAAATGGACGAGAGGAAGGGACCTAATTAGGAGGAACAAGCACTACGTGCAAAATGAATAGGAGTTTGAGGTAAGAAGATCAAGAAGAAGAAGAATAGGAAAGTCAGAACGCGAACGGAAACAGGTCAATGTCGTAGTACGACATTGCAAATAGGAAAGTCAGAACGCGAACGGAAACAGGTCAATGTCGTAGTACGACATTGCAAATAGGAAAGTCAGAACGCGAACGGAAACAGGTCAATGTCGTAGTACGACATTGCAATAAATTAAAGAAAATAGGTGTGAGTAATGTGTCCTTGGCATGGTTTGATTCTTATTTAAATGATAGAAAGCAATATGTTACAATAAAGAATGCTAAATCTAGTGATCGAAGTTGTTCTGTTAGTGTTCCCCAAAGGTCCTTTGCTTTTTGTAATATATATTGATGATATGTTAGATGTTTTGAAACATGGAAATATTGTAATGTACGCTGATGGCACTACCCTTTTTGTAAGTGGAACCACCTCTTTTGAAGTACAGACTAAACTTCAGAGTGATTTTAATGCTATAGGTAGATGGATAAATTGTAATGAGCTGTATCTGAATGTCGATAAAACAAAGTTTATGGTTATTGGGAGTAAACAAAGATTAAATATTTGCAAAAAAATGATTCCATTTCTATAAAGTATGAAGATATATGTATTGAACAATGCACGGGTTTTAAATGTCTTGGCATGTTTATCGATGACAATCTATTATGGTCTATAATCATGTAGATTATTTATGTAGAAAAGTATTTGCAGGTCTTGCCATGCTCAGGAGGGTAAAACCATATGTTGATGAAACTTCAATGAAATTATTTTATACATTTCTTATTCATTCACAAATTAATTACTGTTGTGAAATTTGGGAGAATAGATCTTTAAGTCATATAGAAAAGATAACGACATTACAAAAGAAAGCTGCCAGATTGATAATGAATTGTAATATAATTATGTACTCCATCTAATGAATTATTTGCTCGCCTGAAATGGATGCCTTTTAAGGAACGGGTTAAATATTTTAGATGTATATTTGTTTCTAAATATCTTAATGATTTGTCTGCTGATTTTTACAAAAGTGTTTTTAAAGAAGTCTCAACGAGACATAATATTAACACTCGACAATGTGCTCATCATGACCTCATAACTGGTAAATGTCATACAGAATATTATAAGAATGCAATATGTTATGACGGTGCAAGTCTGTGGAATAAGTTGTCTATAAATATCAAGCAATCAAGTAATTTTAAACAATTTTAAATTTTCCTTGAGGAAGCATTTTCTGAATGTGAGTCAAGATATTGTCACTGTTTGGAATCAACATTATTTTTTCTGCTCCCAAGGTTTTTTTTTTTTTTTCTCTCTCTCTCTGTTCTTCTTCTTCTTTTTCTTTTGGTCTTCCCTCCCTACGCTTCCATTACCTCTCTCTCTCTTTCTCCATGCATAATTTTTAAATCTTTTTTTTTCTCAATTCCCTTTCTCTATCTCTCATTCTGTATATTTTCATTCTTTATCCTTACTCACATCAGCAAGTTTAAAAGTTATAATTATCGACACTGATTATTTATTGTGGTTTAGTTTTGGTTTAATTTTATTGAATTCTTTTATAATTACTTATGTTATTGCTTATTTGATATATGTATGCTCCTCTGATTGTATTTCAAATCATTTTAATTGTATATAATTTTTGTATTTTCAGGGCCCTATGGAAGGTCAACTTTTGTTGAATGGGCTACCCTGATGAAATATCAATAAAATAAAAATAAAATCAATAAACATTGTACATAATCTTAGCAACAAGAAAAGTTCCGGCCACGATTGCATTGATAACACTCTCCTAAAAATATCGTTCCTGAAATATCTGAATCATTATCGCACGTTTTTAATTTATCACTTCAGACAGATAGTGTACCCGATGAAATGAAGCTAGCTAAAGTAGTACCCATCCATAAAAAGGGAGACACTCAGGAATTAAAGGGCAATCCAACCTTGGTAATGAGATGATTTATGTGAAAGCAGAAAAATAAGAAAAACAGGGTGGTGAAAGTTTAAAAGAAATCGGACAAGGAGTAAGAAAGTTATGGATGTTTGAAAAATGAGATCACTACATCTATGTGAATCTCAAATTGGCAATTTGGTGATTCGATTGTGACATCTTTGTGGACAACTCTCCCATTTGTCGTACAGAAAAATATCATTAATTTGCGTTTTTCTTCAAGGTACTTTAACCCTCGGGGCAGTACTATAGGTTATAGGTCCTCATGAAAGAAAAAGATCCAACTGAGTAATACATTTTGAAAAAAAGTGACATTTTAGTTATTTTAAGTGTTGGAGCGAATGGGGGAGTTGTCCACAGCTACATCACAGTGACATTACCTATTCGGCCAATTTGAAATTCACATATGTATAGTGATTACAACTTTCAAAAATTCATAACTTTCTGATTGCTTGTCCGATTTCGTTCAAACTTTCACCAATCTGCTTCTCTGATTTTTCCTCTTTCTTTCAAAGCAACTTGCTGTTAAGGTTGGATTTCCCTTTAAATAATTACCGGCCAACATCACTTCTAACTTGTTTATCTAAACTACTTGAAACAAATTATATACACTCGAACCATGGAATTTCTTCAGAAACACAGCATTATTAACAATCACCAATTTGGCTTTAGAACAAAACACAGCACTGGTCACGCTATTCTTACACTACTCGATAAAATTTCTCGATCAAATTATAATTTTCTCCACACTGTCAAAGTGTTTCTAGACCTCTCCAAGGCTTTCGACACTATTGACCACAGCATCCTGCTTTATAAGCTAAATCACTATGGGATAAGAGGGAAGGCCTTGAAGTGGTTTAGAAACTACCTTAAAAATAGGAAGCAATTTGTGCACCTTGATAACCGCTCTTCCAAAACAGAGAAAGTAAATTGTGGAGTACCACAAGGTTCACTCTTAGGTCCCCTGCTTTTCTTGATATGTATAAATGATTTTTATAAATCCTCAAACCTTTTATCATTCATATTATTCGCAGATGATTCTAATCTATGTTTTTTTCTCATCGCAATCCGGAATATCGACTTAAAACTACTTATCTACTTATATCTACTTAAAGTAGGTTAAACCTAGTTGCAGACTTGATTAAAGCAAACAAGCTTTCACTGAACCTACAAAACACCAGTTATATGTTATTAAGCAATTCATTAAAAAAAAAAAAAAAAAAAAAAACAGGACAAATCACACTGAACAATACTAACATCGATAGAGTGAATAAAAATTTCTTGGATTAATAATTGACGAAAAAACTTACATGGAAACCCCAAATCGATAAGATATGTAGCATAATTTCGAGAAATATTGGCATAATCAATAAACTTATTAACACTTTTCCTCCACACACACTATTCACCTTATACTCCACACTGGTACTTCCACACATTACTTATGGGATCGTAGCTTGGGGCAACTCTGCAAAGGCACATTTAAAGCGTATACTTTTACTCTAGAAAAAAAAACCCACTAAGAGTCATATGTCATACTAGTTATCGTTCTTACACGAATACTCTTTTCTATCAATAATAATGATAATAATAATAATAATAATAATAATAATAACAATAATAATAATAATAATAATAATAATAACAATAATAATAATAATAATAATAATAATAATAATGATAATAATAATAATAATAAAAATGAACGTTGCTTATATAGCGCATATCACTTACATAAGAAAGTCCCTATGCGCTTAAAGAAAATATATAAAGAGATAGGTCAGAATAGAAAACAAACATGCCTGGTAGACGGAGTTATAACAATAAAATCCAAATAATTACTTACAAAATCCTTAAAATTACAGAATTATACCACCTACAATTAGGCTTGTTTTTGCACAAGTTAAAGTCGCATGAATTTCCACATATTTTCTACTCTATGTTTACATCCAATAATGACCATCACTCTCACCCTACCAGACAGGCTAGCCACTTTCACCTGCCGCGAACAAGAACCCTCTTTGCCAATAAAACGTTCACAACAACTGGACCTAAACTTTGGAATTCCCTTAACCAAAATATTGTTGAAACTCCTAATAATCATTTGTTAAAAATAAAACTAAAACAGCATCTCTTACTGACATACAAGGAAAAGCCAACCTTCCAAAATATCCCGGATACAAGCCACGCGCGGAAGTTTGATTCTGATTTCCCTCTTTGTTTGTTTGTATCTTGGTGTTTCCCCCCCCCCCCCCTTCCATTATTCCCTTCCCTGATTTCATCTTTTTTCCTCTATCAACCTATCCCTCCCTCGCTGCTTCTTCATTTAAGTGAGCCTTTGTGTGTTTATTTAGTCAGTTAGTTAGTTAACGTATTCTATATGTAGCAACAACAACAAACAGATTTTTGGATCATGTATATAATTATAATGACTTTAATTGGGACATCCTATTCACAATCTCCGCTTCTTTGCTAGTTCCCTTTCGTTACCTTTTCGATTATTATCATCAAGAAAAAATAATATTGAAATGTGTGTTACACCTCTCTCTGTTATAACATTTATTTTAGAAAACAATGTGTAAAACCAAGTTAATATGCGTTATGTTTAAATAATGAGTTACTTCTCCAATGTAAACACTTTATATGATTTATGAATTGGTATCGAAAAATAAATGAATCTTGAATCTTGAAATCTCTCTTCCCCCCCCCCCCCCTCTATCTCTCTATGTAATTAATTTGTACAGGCTTATCTGCAATTTGTACGTGCCCCTCTCTTTCTCCCCCCCCCCCTCTCTCTCTCTCTCATTCTGTCTAAACTCGCTTGATTTGCCTCCTCTCAATGAATCTGTCTCCGCGACTTTTATAAGTCAAAAGTATGTAGTAGATTCTTGTTGCAGTGATATGACATTGTGTGATTTCTTTATCCTAATCAATCCCCCCCCCCAAAAAAAAAATTAATAAATAAATAAATAAACAAGGGGGGGGGGCAAGCACTTAAGTGAAGAAAATTAGGAAATAACTGTCCAAAATTAGAGAAAAAAAGAAGTGTTTGGATGGTACCTATTACATGAAAAAGAACATTAAAACATAGGACTGGAAGAAAATAGCTTGTGCAAAATATAAAAGTTTTGAAAATGGTCTAAAAGCTTTAGCAACTCATATTACAAGAATAAAAGTTCAAAAGAAAAGAAGAAAATTAGGAAAATAGTCTAAAAATAATATTATTTTATAGTCTAGAATTTTAAGTTGAAAAGATAGCATAAAAATATATCATGCAAAAAAAAGTTCAGAAAGGAGTCAGAATATATGATTATATCATACTACAGCAATTTGAGTTGAAAACATTGCAAAACAATGACATTTCAAAAATAGCCTAAAAAGACAAAGGTTTTGTGCAATGGATAGAAACGAGTAAAAATATATACTATTTCCTTCATGCTTTTACAAGAAAGTAGTAGTGAAAAGCTTTACTACTGTCTTTATACAATAGAATACAAATATACTTTTATAATACATCTTGTTCCTATTTTCATGAGAAAACAGCAAAATAAAATTCAGACGAAATCTATTAAAGATATATACAGAGAAAATAGTCAAAGATATATTTTTGGGCATGTAAAAATTGACTTGGGGAACAGTGCAATTTTCCCGAAAACCTTGATCATGAGTTTATAAACATAATGGCAAAATTCTAGCAGCATATATTTAGTGTAGCTGTTTAGTTGTATTGAAGCCATGTCAAACTTCTCACCTGGTCTGTAATACCTGAGGTATATTTGATGAGTGAATCGCTCTGTTTCAAACGAACAGCTTTGATGGTACAATATATTCTTAACACGTCTGTTCACATACGTCATATTATATGTGGTGCCATGGTACCTGTTCTGATACCGAGCATAGTCCTTTCCGTATTCAAGTTGTTGGCAGATGGACGAGTAAAAAGACCGATACGAACCAGAATAAGGATAACAATACGAATAATAATGTAGTTTACTCCAACTGCCATCTATAACTTTGATCTCTACGAAGCCTTATCTTTGTAATTGTTTGGTATCATGCTCCACCCTTTCATACGTTATGCTTTCACATGCAGTGACTGGCTCATTTAAGTTCAACGATATATTCTTACTGTCCCGTGAAATTTCTTATCAACAATCAATATGGTAGTAAAGTCAGATTTCTGTTCGGAATATTTGAAAATAGATGAAGAATTCGAAATAAATAATGCATTTTTCTACTCTCTCACGGAATTCTTTATTCATTTCGACTTCTAGATTTATATCATATACATGAATATACCGTAATGTCACCAGTCTTGGCGCACCCTTGTAATACAGATTCATTGCTGTAACTGCCCTAGTCTCTGCGGAGCGAAATGAAAGGATACGATTGCCTCCCAGATATTGTACCACAATAAATAAGGAACAACTATGCAGCGTTTTGCTCGCTACCATTCGCGCAAAGAATGACCGCAGGCAAAGTTCATTTTCAAAGAGAATTATCCACGGGGCTTTTTTATGTTCTGCTATTTTTTTTTTTTTTTTTTTTTTTTTTTGTAAAACAAGAACTTCCGCTTTAGTAGACTGAAACATTATATACCATATTTTCTGTTTTCGATGTAAAAGAGCTTAAGTTCCAAAGATGTTGGCCAGACAGATTTTTGCATGAAAAATTACTTTGGAAATATTTTTTTTTTTTAAATGTTTTTATTGGATGAAACAGTCGATCATATAAAAGTACAAAATACATGCACATGTACATGTATATCACAAGTACAAACATGACAAACTAGAAGGCCAAAATAAACCAGTTTAAAACAATGTGCAAAAAAAAAAAAGTACTAGTAACAATAATGATGAAGAAGCAGGACAAAGATGTTTAACCTTCGGACTCACAGCTTGAAAACAATTTTTTTTGAAATGAGGTCCCAATTTACCATTCTTCGGAGCAATGACATATTCTGATCTATGTTTGGACTGAATAAAAGACAAGAGAGATCTCGTTGCGGAATTTACAACAGTGAATATAATACCTGGTACATAGAGTAATAAAGTTGATACATGAGCTAGCAAAACATGTGTCATCACAACCAAATAAGCGTTCAAAAACTGACAAAACAATTGGCCTTTTTAGTTTCTCGGACAAATATTTTTCTAATTTCTCCCACAAGGGAGTAGAATGTAAAAAAAAAAAAAAACACTTTCTTTCTTTTAAATCTGTCTTGCAGTCCACGACAGTTAAATGTACAGATTTGTAATGACATGACGAAAGATATATGTACAACTTACTTGATAAATATGTTACCAAAAAACAAACATGTGGTTTCAACATGTTCACATGTACTTGTGAGATGACTATAAACAACAAACAGTATAAATGCAAAACAAAACGAAAAAAGAACAACAACAACAAAAAAACACCCCCCCAAAAAAAAACACAAAAAGAAAAGAAAAAATGGGGGGGGGGGGGGCTAAAAAAAAAGCCAGTCAGAGTCTTGAGTCAAAACAGATCAACCGGCCCAAGGTCTCAAGATGATTCACAACTATGGGCATTGGATGTGGTAAGCCGATGGCAAGAAATAATTCCTACAACACACAAATCATTGATTAATTAATTAATTTATTTATTTATTTATTTATTTATTTATTTATTTATTTCTGATATTTAGACAGGGTGACTCATTATTATATTATATTGGATGGGCTCTGAATGGGATACCAGAGAATATTGGCCCTAAAGAGTGTAATATTTTCTGGTATTCCATAAAATAAAGCCATCCAACATAATTATTATTATCTATACCCTACAGGAAAATGATTCACCAATCATCACCTCATATTTGGCCAGCGTTGGGCCCGAATAGCCACATCTTCGAGGGAGAGTTACCCGAATATGTAATTTGTGTACATTTTCATTGTAAAAATGTATCGTTTTTCAGCAGGCAGTTATGCGTTAAAAAGGCAACCTACCGCCAAAATATAATTTCTAGTGGAAAATATGAGGTCATTGGTTTGGTCAGTTGTGCAAGCATATTTGTCTTTTTGGCATTTTACAAAATCTGACCCTTGGTTGTACTGATGAATATTAATAAATTATTGACTAATATAAAATAATCATTCCTTTACTCATGCAGAAAACTAAGATTTTGATGTAATAAACACATCATTATTCTGGGAACTTATGCTTTTTGTTTTCTTTTTTTTCTCATGGAAAATCACATTTTATTTTTTATTCTTTGCATTTGTGTTTTCTTCAAGGAAAATAATCTCTAAATAAATAATAGTTTGCATGAGCTGCAAATTTATCTGTTTTTTCAAAAGTTTTGTTTAATCAAGTTTCTAGTAATAAAGACAGCTGGTCAAATTGTTGAAGTAGCTGTAGAGGAAGTCACTGAAAATTTCTTTTCATGCTTTTTGAAGAATTTCCAGCAGATGAGGCTCGCCTGTTCGGCATTTTTTTCGGACCTTCCTGTCCAACTCTTCCCATAGCATGATTTTCAGGACCCCTTTCTCTTCTGTTTTCTAAAGGTAGTTTTTACATTGCCTTGAGGAATGTTTGGGGTCATTTTTCTGCTGGAAGACAAACTTGTGGAGGTAGTTGTAGAGGTAATCACTTGAAATGTATTTCAATGCCTTCAGAAGATGAAGCCCACTTGCTGGGAATTTTTATCAGACCCTCCTGTTCAGCACTTCCCATATCAGCTCTATCGGGGCGACCAATCCATTATTTTCAGGACCCTTTCTCTTATTTGTCTCTCCATGTAGTTTTAGAAAAGCCTCAAATAATGATTGGGGACTTTGCTTCTTGCTAGAAAACAATACTTTTTTATCTTCAGAAGGCACAGAAAGACATTTTCAGTGACTATCTCAACAACTACCTCCACAACTTGACCAGTCGGATGCACAGGATGTGCTGTGTTATGAGAAATAAATAGATGTGCATCTCATGACAAACCATTTTTCATTATAGTCATTATTTTTCTTGTAAGGGTATACAGAAATGCAAAGAATATGACTTCATATTATGAAAAAAAGCAAAAAAAAAAGCATTGTGGTGTTCCCGAAATGTTGACGTGTTTCTGACAGGAAATTACTTTTTTTTTTTTTTTTTTTTTTTTTTTTGCATGACCATAGGAATGCTTATTGCATATCAGTCAAATTTAAATTCAAGTTCAAATTCAATTCGGTTTTTTTTTATCTCGACCAAAAGTCCGAAAACTAACAATGCGAGTTTACAGACATGTCATATATTCAATTATTATTTTTAAAAAGCATCATTTTTTAAATGCATGGACAAACATAAAAAAATGGGGAAAATATATATCAAAATAAATATATATATATACTAAACCACATTAAAAGCATTGAAAATAAAGATGCAAGCACAGTAAATTACTATGTCAAGTGAATGTATTGAAGAAAGGCCTACTGTCATTATTGCATGGGGAATGCTATTAAACAAATGAAAAGTAATGAGATAAATGAAATTGATTAAGTATTACATATAAAAAACAGCAATAAAAGTTCAGGCATATTCATAAATACTTAAAATTTCAAAAAAATTAAAATGGAGTGTGCCCTGAGTACAGTAAAATTTAAATGTAACATATTAAATTAAAATTTAACTTATGGCACATAGGGAAATTGATAGTCTTTGGATGCATGTATCATTGGTTACGGTACGAATGGCATTGAATTTGGTCAACGTTGTACTGAAAATCATCACCCAAGAGAGACAGAGGAGAATAGACATACAGAGAGAGAGAGAGAGAGATAAACAGAGAGAAAGGGGAAGGGATAGAGAGAGAGAAGAGAGAAAAGGGAGAGACAGAGAGAGCAGAGAGAGATAAAGCATTTGTAAGTATTTTTTTCTCACAAAGGGGTCTATAAAATACTAGCCTTTTGACAAGGCCCTCGTGACTTGGCTATTTTTCTCGGCAAGTAAGCTAGTAGTGGCTGCATAACAGGACTAGCGCCCAGCCCGGTGAATGCGCGATCGAGCGACGTGAGTCGCGAGGGCCTTTTGGAACCTGGCCTGTATTTCTTATGCTATCCCTTGTTCCTAGCGAGGATCTGCTATCTTATAGGTAGGAGCTAATCAGCGAACGTATCTTCGCATGACGTCAGCATAAATTTGGTATGCAAATTCGCTTTCCTCTTGGCACCCCGTGCAAGCTACATCAATCATGGAAAGCAAGCCCAGCAGATACCGTTGTGATTGGTCGATAATCCTCGGTAGGCGTGTTAGCATACGAATGTCAACTCGTGAATAATTCATATCGGACGATGGAAACCCAGGTTCCAAAAGGCCTCGCAACTAAAGACGCTCGATCGCGCGTTCACCCGGGCCGTGTTGATTCTTTTCGTCTCATCTCAGGCACAGCATGGGACGAGGAAAATAGCCAAGTCACGAGGCCTTGTCAAAAGGCTAATAAAATACAAGCTCTGCTTTTTTAATAGACTCCTCCACTTTTGTTTCTTTACTATGCCTAATATTACCGAAATCATGATAGTATAATTGTCTATTATATTTAATTAATATACTTATTTGTTGTAAATTTTCCATTTATGCAAACATTTATTATCGTAATTTTGTTTGATATTATGTTATACCAATTTGTATATATAAAACACTGAAAGACATAATGTGGAAATAAAAGAAACCTTGAAACCTCGAAAGAGAGAGGGGAAGGGGGAGGGAAAGAAAATGGGAAAGAGGAAGAGAAAGTTCAGAGGAGAGGAATAAGGAAGTGAGTGCAAGAACAAAAATACATGAGATAACGAGCGAAAAATAAATGAAAAGACAATCATCATAAATATAACACATATTGGTCCACTTACCTTCACACTCTACAGTGCACCAATATATGATATTGTAAAAGCACATGAACTGGACGTGATGATGTACGCCGACGACACCCAGCTTTATCTGACTTTCCAACTAACTGACAGGGCTCGGTCACTGTCCCGTATTAGTGAATGCCTTGCAGATATCAAAGCATGGTCTCACAAAAACATGCTCATGAATGAATCCAAAACAGACATCATTCATTTCTCATCACGTTTTCGACCCTCACCTGAATCCTTGTCTGTTGATATTGGAAACCTGGTCCTGGAATCATCCTCCCATGCCAGAAACCTTGGATGCATCATGGATCGCCATCTCACGATGAGAGAACACGTCGCCTCAGTCTGTCATTCTGCCATGATTGCCATCCGAAGAATAGGACAGATCAGACAATATCTCACGACTCAAGCAACGTTGGCCTCGGTCCATGCCTTTATTACCAGCAGGCTTGACAACAACAGTCTCCTCTATGGACTTCCGCAGTCTCTCATCGCTCGACTACAGAGAATCCAGAACACTGCAGCCAGGATTATCCATAAAGTCCCTAGGAAACAGGAAATATCTGAAATCCTCCAGCAGCTGCATTGGTTACCCGTAGAGAAGCGCATTCTCTTCAAGATCCTTGTTACAACATTTAAGAGCATCCAGGGGAAGTCCCCCTCATACATCGCGAGCATGATCAACCCCTACCAACCTTCTCGGTCACTTCGATCATCCGATAAGAATCTTCTGGAAGTACCCAAGACAGCCTCTCATACACACGGTGACAGAGCCTTCTCAGTTGTGGCTCCTACACTCTGGAACTCACTTCCCTTAGCTTCTCTCAGTTCTTTCAAAGTAGCACTTAAGACCTATCTTTTCCGTAAACAGTAATGAGGTTAAGTTAAGCAATGCTAAATGTGTTATTTTGCCCGTAGTTAAGTTAGGTAGTTAGGTTAGTTAAGTCGGTAGTTATGTTAGTTAAGTTAGGTAGTTATGTTGTATATTGTAAAGCGCTTAGGGAAATTTTTAATAGGCGCTATATGAATATTGAATTATTATTATTATTATATTCCTGAAATACCTGTGCATACATGTTTGTAGTTGAAAAGGCCTTTATTTATTATTCAGAGATCGAATGAAAGACGGGATAGGAGAATTTCGGTACCCTGCTCTCAGGCAGGAGATGTCGATGTACCTTGGATTTGAGAAGTGACTCCGCATATCTGAGAGAAAGGGATGTGCGTCTCTCTTCAAGAGAGGAGACATCAAAGTGAGATTGCAGTTCATCATAAGTTCTAGTGTCCGGGAATGTAATGATCCTGAGTGCTCTCCTCTAAACTCACTCGATGCTTGTAGAGTGGTCTTTTGTGATCCCTGAGACCCAGACAGGTGCAGCAAATTCTAGAACTGGCCTGATGTACAGCATGTAGTTAGTGACCAGATCATTGGTGGTAAAACCATTCCTCCGTAGCTTTGTCAAGAGATAAAGTCTTCTTGAAGCGTTCGAGACCATACGACTGACCTGGTCACCCCATTTGAGGTCATTCTGAAGGAAGACCCCTAGGAGCTTAAGGGAAGATACAATTTCCAGCGTGGTTAAGTTGATGTCAAGAATAAAGGGTGGCGGGGTTGCCGAAGAAATGAGATATGCATAGCTTTACACTTAACAGCATTCGGAACAACGTCGTTTTGTCGCACCATTGAACCAAGGAGTCTATATGCGACTGCAACTCAGATGGATGCGCTTTCTTTAAAACCTCCACAATGGTCAAATCATCCACATATTTCCATCTGTTAGCATTATCAACGGCTGCGTCAATGATAAGAACCAGGAACAAGATCGGACCGAGGCGAGTACCTTGGGGTACCCCACAGGTAATGGTTTGTTCCTGTGAGGATTTCCCATGATAGCGGACAGTCTGTGTTCTGTTGGAAAGGAAGCTGCAGATGGTGGGGATGATAGAGTGATCAACACCTAAGTCAATCAACTTGTTCATAACGATGGTGTGGTTGACATGGTCAAAAGTTTTAGTGAAGTCCACAGCGCAAAGGTTAGCGAAAGTCCCACACCTGTCGAGCCCTTTGTAGATGGCGTCAAGCAGGCTGACCAAGTAGTGCGTAACTGACGATCCACGAATATTACCAAACTGACGGTGGTCAACTAACGGGCGGATGCTGCTCACGATCCAGTCTGAGAGGAAACTTTCAAAGTTACGAGCTAACGCGAGGGTTATGGAGATGAGCCGGAGTTGATCATAGTTGGTAACAGGGTTAGTTTTGGGAATAGCACTGATAGATGATTTTTTCCATACGTCATGGAAGCAGCCTTGACTGAGGCAAAGATTTAAGAGAGTGGTCAAAGGTTCTGAAAGTTCATAGGCGAACTTCTTCAACAGTCGCGAAGGGGGGTCAGTAGGATGACAGGCATTAGCAGTGCTGATTCCACAGAGGCGCTTATATACCTTCTGTCAGTCGATCACAGGAGGTGGTAACGGCGCTGGTAGAAAAGCTGACAGAGCGCCCAGGTCCAGTGGCGGCAATGAAGAGGAAATGGCAGTGAAGTGCATCTGCAGCTCAATGACAATGTCAAGATCTGATTTTTCGTCAGATGAGAAATTAATCTGCTTCTTGCGGATTCCAGCAAGATGACCGATTCGCTGGTGCCACTTCCCAGGTTTTTTCAGGTTTTCTGCTTTGCGATTGTAGAATGAGTTCTTCGCGTTATCGATCAATCTTTCTACATGGTTCCTCAACTGTTTGAAGTCCGAATGCCCATGTCGAAAACTAGTATCACGACAAGTGATTGCTCTGCGAATCTTATCATTCATACATGGCTGATTATCTAACCTTCGCTTGATAGTCATAAGTTCAAATTACTGTCTTAAGTTGACGCTGATTAAGTCATTAAACTCAGGGGCCATGGCATTGGCGCCAAAGTCAGGGAGAGTAGACAAGTCCATCTGCTGTACCCACTGCCCGAAAGCCCGGATAGAGGATTCGCGAAAGGGGCGATAAGATATTCTGGTAGATTTCTTGGAAGGGGGCAGGAGACAAGGCAGGACGCTAACAACATCGTGATCGCTAGAAGCAATTGGCGTGGAAATCTGAGGATCATTATAGTTTTCATTGTGGCCAGTCAGAATCTTGTCCAAGATAGCCAACCCACGGGTAGGCTCTTTGACAATCTGCAATAGCGAGGTGTGTCTTTCAATCTCATCGGTTTCTAAGTCATTGAAATAGCCCATGATGATAAATGAAGCATTGCTGGAGTGAATACGAGCACGGTCAACCATGCTGATGATGTGCTCAATCATTTCAGCTTGGTGCAGAGACCTCGGAGGAGAGTAAATCACACCAACGTAGATGTCCTTTGCGAGATGCAATGCAGAAGACGATCGCAGGCGGACCCAGGGGGCTTCAAGATGTGGGGGGGGGGGGACGCATCACTGAAGACCTCTGTACAATTTTACAATTCATGTCGTCACGCACGTAGAGTGCAACACTCCCTCCCTTCTGCCCTCTGCGGTCTTTGTTGGGGGTTATTAGGTTTTATGGGGTCAAGTTTTCCTTAATAATTCTCTGACAAGCAAAGATACAAAACAAAAACAAAAAAGAACACCTACAAAAGGCGTTCAGTGGGGGGGGGGGGGGGAGGGGGGGGGGGCTATCAGATTTTATGTGGTCCAATTTCCTCCATAATTATCTGACAAGCCAGAAGAAGAAAGGTTTTCATTGCAACCCGATGACCTTTTGGGGGGGTCAAAAGTTAACTGCCCCCTGAAATGCTTTACATAATTATTTTAAATTGGTGTCAACTTGAAGGGTGGTGTCTACTCCTTAGTTTGATACCAAATTGTTGCAGTGCAACATATGTGAGGATAAATGAACGTTTGTTTTCTTTTACATGGATATACATCTATATATGACTCACAGTATAACTGAGATACACCTTTATGACTTAATACATGTATAAACATCGCTCTCTTATATCTTTAATTGCTAAACTACACGTCTAAATAAGACTAATAATGATAATACAATACATTTATTAGGCGCTTAATACGGATGTTTCTAAGCGCACGGTTTACCGGAAAATTAAGATTAAATCCAAAATAATACAAAAATACAAAAATTATTAGAAACCTTATGTAATTCAAACAATAGATACAGTGTATAAATACGGTAAATGAATACTGGAAATCAAAGTCGGTGTGCACCTCCATCCACCGACCCACAACTGGGCCATTCCAGAGGACTATCTACTAAAAAGGTATGTTTTCAGCAGGGACTTAAACTGATTAACGGAAGTGGCTAGATGTATATAGGCAGGTAGAGAATTACAGAGAGAAGGGGCAATTGTAGAAAAAGCACGATCACCATATTTTGTGGAAGTGCGAGGTCCAGGAGTTAACTGCATTGTAGAGGATGAACGGAGGGATCTTGAGGAAGTAGTGGAACGTAAGGAAATGAGATCTGTGAAATACTTGGGGGCTTGCCCATTCAGAATTTTGTACGTAAGCAGAAGAACTTTAAAAGATATACGGTGATGAATGGGAAGCCAGTGGAGAGAACGGAGGATTGGGGTTATGGGCTCGGATTTCCTGGAGAGGGAGACAAGTCTTGCGGCAGAATTTTGTACCCGTTGAAGTGGAAGTAAATGTGTATGAGGGAGGTTAGAAAATATGGAATTACAATAATCTAGGTGACAGGAAACAAATGCATGAGTTAATTTGGCAGTTGTGGGTCGGTCAAGTAGTTTCCTTATCTTCCCAATTTTGAACAATCCAAAAGATGCTGACGTACAAATGCGTTTAATGTGGTGTTGTAGGGTAAGATTTTTGTCAATGATCAAACCAAGATCACGTACTCATTCACTACTCTTATTATCAGTAACTAAATCCGGAAATGAAGTGGTGTTTCTGTGTTTGGAATATATATGGATCAACTCTGATTTTCGTTCATTGAGGCAAAGCTTGTTGTTTGAGGACCAGATTTTAATGTCCTCAAGACAGTTGTGAAGTTTTTGAGCTGCTTCAGCCTTTTCATTTGGTTTTAGTGTAACATAAATCTGTGTGTCGTCAGCATACACGACATGCTGAACACCTTGTTGGGATTCAATGACTTTGGACAATGGACTGGTATAAAGAAGAAAAAGGAGCGGCCCGACCACGGAACCTTGCGGAACCCCGCAGGTCAGGGGGAATGGTGAAGAGAGCGTGTCATTGATAATGACTTGTTGAGTACGGCTGTGGAGATATGAACGGATCCATTCGAGAACAGTTCCGGATATCAAGAAATCTTTTTCGAGACGGCGAAGTAACACACTGTGGTCGATAGTGTCAAAAGCAGCTGTGTAGTCCAGGAGGACTAACACTGCTTCATTCCCCTTGTCTACGGCCAGTAGAAGATTATTGAAAAGTTTATTAAACCAAGGCAGTTTCTGTTGAATGATGATTTCGATATGGAGATTGAAAAACAGGAAACATGCCGGAACTTTCAAGGTAATCTTTGAGTTGTGATGACACAATCCTCTCCAGGACCTTGCCCAAAAAGGGAAGATTAGCAATGGGTCTGTAATTATTGAGTCCATTTGGGTCAAGTGAAGACTTCTTGAGGAGAGGGAGAAGTAGAGATGTCTTGAATGGTTCTGGGACGAGACCAGAGGACAAAGAGAGGTTGAACAACTTGGTAATGACAGGAAGAATATCATCCAGAGTGCCCTTCAACAACCAGGTAGGTATTGGATCCAATTTACAGTACTTAGGTGGTAGTGATGTGATGAGTTCCTTAACTTCCAGATCAGATACAAGACAGAATTCTGAAAGTTTGCAAACCTGTTTGCAAGTTCAGAGTCCGAGTGGTCAGGGAGAATTAATGAGTGATGTGATGAGGAGAGTGATTTTACAAGACTGAAGAGTCTCTTGGTATCAGCATCAGCGATGAGATTCTTAAGGTAAGTTGACTTAGCCTTGAAGATGCATTCGTAGTATGATTCACACTCTCGACGATACAGTTCCCAATCAAAACAAAGTCCTGACTTGATCATACGACGTTCTGCCCGGCGTCGTCTTCTCTTTGCCTCCTGAATCTCGTCATTGAACCATGGTGCTTTAGGTCTGATCGTTACAGTTCTCACATGAAGAGGAGCATACCTATCTAACAGAGTACGGAGACAGGTGTTGTAATGATCAGCAACTTCAGAAGGACAAGTCAGACCAAGAGAAGAACTAACAATTTAATATCATTACGTAGAGAGTCCATGTCGATGTTGCGAAATTTTATGTAGCTCACTTGCTTCTTGGGATTCTGCGGCCTTTGCTGTGGCAGTCTTTGCTGTGGCAACAAGTGCAGAATGATCCGAAGGTAGCGAAGATAACATGTTGATATGGTGGATGATATCAGAGTCTGAGTCTCTAGTGAAGAGTAGGTCCAGAGTATGACCGGCGCGATGAGTGGCACCTTGGACATGCTTCTTAAACCCTAGAGAATCTACTCCATCCATAAAGGATTTTGCAAAGTTATCATTGGGATGATCTATATGTACATTAAAATCACCCAAGAGTACAGGTAAGTAATCACTAACACTTGCGCCTTCAAGGAGAGTGAGGAACTCCTCCAAGAAGGTCCTACTTGAGAAATTATTACTTGTAGAAGGAGGAGGGCGATAGATACAATATAACCTAACTACAGAGGATGAAGTAAGATTAAGTGTTAGATCAAGCAACTCAAATGAAGAAAAGGTGTGGTTTGTATTTACAGTGCACCGTACTGTCGATTTATGAAGTACAAAAATGCCACCACCTCTGGAAGATATACGGGGTTGATGCGTAAAATCATAGTTTGGCAAAGATGATTTAAGATCTGCCAAAGTGTGAGCATCTCTACTGCTATCCCCAGAAGGCCATGATTCAGTTATGACTAAAACATCAAGCTTACTGTCTACAACTAAATCAGTAACTGCATGAATTTTATTGGTCAAGGACCGTGCATTCCACAGGCCAAGTTGGAGGCCAGTTGGAGGCACAGTGGTAGGTACCGGAGATTGCGACCTTAGGATCCTACGCTTACGTCCGCAATGAGTTCGACGTCGGCGGCCAATACCAAGCTCGCAAACCCTATTCCACACGGGCTGAGACAGCAGCTGGTAAGGCTGGCTGTTCAACTGATATAGGGTATTGACATTATAACAAATACGATTTGAAGAAACAGTAGTACATGTATAATGAAACGTGGGGTCATGAACATGATCAGAACGATGGGCACTGGGTTGTTGTGGGCCTGGATTAGGCTCAATATCACCAGAAATTAAAGTACAGAGATGAAAACAAGCTGTTGTGTTACTGTAATACAATACTGGCTTACTACAAAGCTTCAACCTGCTATTAGCAAAGGGTTGTGGGTTTAGCCACCATTCCTTACATGCAAGAGACAGGTCAAAATCACTGTAAACACTTAGACCGGATGAAACAAGTGTTATACAAAAGAGCACTTTCAAAAGTCTAATACCCTGCATTGTAACAAAATACCATGTCAGGCATGCACAAAAGAAGCATGAATGCCAAGCAGACCATTCAGCTGGAATACAAAGAACATACAGTCAATGGAGAGTACAATAAGATTCACAGCAGAGCTACTCATGTATACACTGTATGTACAATGTGTATTGGCAGTACAGATCAAATAGTACAGAACCAATGACAAAAATTGCCTGTCAAAATACACAAAAATTAGACCAAAGTAATACTTATAAGTTGTCTACACTGTTCCTTGACCAATAAAATATCAATCAACAAGAACAAATAGCAAAATGCAAACAAAATCATTACCTAAAAAGATAAACTTCAGAGCCTAAATGGGAGAGGCTACCACTCTGTGGAGGTGCACACCAAAAAAAAAAAAAAAAAAAAAAAAAAATCAATACCATTCTGCAAAGTTAAACCGTTCAGATTATAAAAAAGAATCAGTTTAGAAGGAGCATTCAATATACCTAAGAACATGTTGGGATACACTACCTGCTAAATAAACAAACATTTTGTATGATGAAAGTACCATATACCACACATTAAACATATGCACTTTATACTTTAAACGGTATGCTATATGTATTTTGAATTACATTAGCCCACAGATGGACTGACAGAATAAATTGAATTAATGGAAATTTCTATTGCTTCAAAATCTATGAGAACTCATTGCCTACCCGAGGTCTCTGTCAACATCAGCAACTAGCTACCCTTGTCACCCAGCACATCAGTAGCCACTACCCCAGAACGTCTCTACCTGACTGTTCCAGGCCACCATCAAACAGACTCATGAGTGACCCTAGCTCAGCTGCTTAAAGTTCAACCCAGCCTCTACCTGATACATTCTTTGACACGCCTATACCAGGAGGGCCAAGAAAGTCACGTCTGTCTTGTAAGACGTCAATCAATTCCTCGAGCAAGGCATAGTAAAGCAATACACACCAAGCTAACACGCATATCTAGCGTATTACAGTGACTCGCCTAAAATATCCATCCGCACCTCTAGATAAACTAAAATATTATTTTGCTTTTCCTCTGAATATTCTAAATGTGCACACTGCAAATTATCAAAATATATCTTTCTTTGGTAATAGAAAATATATTAACAAACCTACCATAAATGTGAAATCTTAAGGAACTATTTTTTTTTCATCTAATGTAAGCACGCCACAAATTCCTAAACTTAAACATCTTTCACTCTGCGACATTTATGCAAATGACTTATGTAAATGACTTATGCAAATCACCGACTCTGTCAGTAGTATTACGTAGATATATTCATTCACAATACCTGTTAAAAATATAAGGTTACGTGGAAAAAAATCGATAAAAACGGATTTCATTTCAACTTTAGTCGAAATTCTTGTTGGGATCGTAAACCCGTATACCTAGAGACGAACGCGTACGTGTCCGCTCCGATCACGTGATATCATCGCGTTCGACCGGCCACGAAGAGTATGCGTTCTTGATCTTGACGACATTATACAGGCTGCAGTCTCGACTTCGCTCCTTTTAGTCCAAGTTTATAAGAAAGAAACATTGGCTAAGCTCGTTTCATTTTATAAATTGAAATTGACCAATTTAGCGCGTCATTCAAGAATGGACCATTAATCTGCTCTTTTCAAAATGAAATGCTTCTCAATATTTTTGCGTGGACCCCACCCTAAGAGGAACAAAAGAATGTCGAACAAAGGAATGTCGAAGCAACTACTAACGAAGGTTAGCGTTTTGAAAGAAGATGATGCCACACCTACTGAAAACATACTGAACATGCACTTGTATACACAGAATGCACTTTAAATATGAGCTGTAATACTATCAGTAGTATTATGATAACACTACTTGCAATAGACAGAGACAGATTATACCAACACACGAAGAAAAAAACAACAATAAATTATGTTAACACAAATATAATGAAACATATTTGCGAATGTAGTCTTCAATTCTATTTTCTAACAAGGGGAATGTACGCTTATGCAGTACAAAATAGGAATATTTATATTCAACGCATGTATATTTTTTGCTTCCACATGTTTCTTTGACGTCATCACATTCCATAAAAACAGATTTAGAAACAACTATATTGAAACAATTTTAAAAACATATGTGCCATCAAAGGTATTTCTAATACTTATGTATTACCATTTTTTTATGTTATCCATTTTGATAATATATCGATGTGCCTGTTTCACTTTAGTTTTGGTCGTGTTCTTTGCTTCAGTGGCGGACCAAGTGGATAACGAGCCCGTATATCCCCACCCCCCCCCCCCCCACTCTCTCCTTGGACGAAAATGAACATGGAAAATATGATTTATGCCCCCTCCGCCTTGCCTCTATATAAAACAGGCATAAAAAGTACATGAAAATTTAAAAACCTAATTTGCCCTTTCGTAAATTATTGGGGGAATTGCTTTACCCTTTAAATAATCTGGATCTACCCCTATTTCGCTTTGGTTTTTTTTTTCATGTCTCCGTCATTTCCGATTTGAATTTTAAAAGTTTGAATAATTATATACGTAATTAATAACTGTATTCATTCTTACTTTATGTAAGTGTAATAACCCTTTTTCATTTTTGCGTTCTTTTGTTGTGTTAACTATACTAACATGATACACGTATGTTGGGATCTTTTTTTCTTATAATTGCTGTAATATTTTTTTTTTTAACTGTGTTTCATTCTCTTCATTATTTTCCTCATTTTTTTTGTAACATGAAATACTACACTCTCTGTTTTAAGATCCTTTTCTACTGTTCTCTTTATTTTCAAATCGATCAAGCTCCAAGATACGGCGAATAACTCTTTATTAGCTACACCCCTTCAAAAGAAAAACTACATAAAATGCGAGAATGAAACGCAGATTCATTTCTAGAAAAGTATAGAATCCTCTATCTTTTGACGCTTTATGTTCTTGCCTCATTCTTATAATATTTTCCGATATAAGCTAACATGTATGTTTTCCATCCAAATAGTTCTACCGACTTACAAGAAGAGTTTTTAAAAAAGAGTTTTATAATAAAGTGTCTGGAAAATGAAACCCTCGTAAACTTCGTTCCCCATTTTTCTTTCGGGTTGTCCCTAGTCCTAAAAATGAACTGAAATGGATTTTTACATTTTCCCACTGATACACTTATACTCGCACCTCACGATCGGACTTTTGTTTATTTAAAAAAGGGATATAAAGATATGAAAATCAGACTGACTTTTTCCATATGCCATCTATAAGATAAAAAGGAAATTAACGTTTTGGTTCCGCATTTACATTTTTTGTCAATGTATTACATAAAAATAGATTTAGATACTGTACTGGAAAATATTATATGAAAACAACAAAAATGCTATTTACACATTCGGAGATCTATGATAAGAAAAAAAAAAGGCATTATGAGACATCTCTCGTATTGTATTTTATTTTTTATGATGATATTCATATTTTCATATTAAACAAATTTGTGATACTTGGTCACAAATTTACACTCAAAATATTGGTTAGGAAAGTTTGCTGCATGCATTGCATTTTTCAATGAATATATTGCATCAAACATTGTGCAAGTTATAGTAAGAAAAGTGTTGGGGTTATACTTTTGATTGGGTATATTATATAAAACACAATTGAATATATATCAAATGTATCATGGTTTACACCTCAGTTGACCTCTTTTGAGGAATTTGAATTGTGTGTCTTCAGTGTAAAATGACCTTAGTTTCAATATTGAGCCTATATATGTGTGTTTATAAAAGTTTGCATTGATAAAGGTCATGGTGATTTTCTCCCTTTTATTATTTACCAGAGAACGAACTTTGACAATACTCCTTTCATGTTGTCAAATTGACCAATTTAGCTCATCATTCATGAATGGACCATTGATTTGCTCTTTTCAAAATGAAGCGCTTATCTCAGCTGCGTGGACCCACTGAACTCTATGTCAAAAGCAACTACATGTACTATTAACACGAAGATTAGCGTTTTCAAAGAAGAGGTCAATCTACTGAATACATGACAATACAAAGAGCCACTCGGGTCTACGTTTAGGAGGGCATCTAGCCATTTTAGAGCATATACATGTAATTATGTTTGCGTAAACCATAGCTAACCCCAAGCGGTCTTCGTTTTAGGCGGCAAATGAAATGTTCATATTTCATGTTCTGAAAATTACCCTTCTCTCTCTCTCCCTACGGAAGGATACCCTTGTCTTGAGTAACTCCTGCGGAATAGACATAAATATGAGAATTTTCCTGGGAAGGAAGGTTCCGA
The DNA here is from genome assembly GCA_025618425.1 of Heliocidaris tuberculata. Taxonomy (NCBI): domain Eukaryota; kingdom Metazoa; phylum Echinodermata; class Echinoidea; order Camarodonta; family Echinometridae; genus Heliocidaris; species Heliocidaris tuberculata. The sequence continues at coordinate 21,157,050 of CM046837.1, read as the reverse complement.
CAATGTTGAAAAAAATGCCAAGCAACATAAACACAAGTTCTTTGCAATTAGAGAGAAAGCTTTAAAAAAAAAAAAAAAAAAAAAAAAAAAAAACATCTTCATTATCATTACTGCTTATTATCCTTGTTAGCATCATCAACATCATCACCACCATTATATATTAATAAACATTTCATAATACAAAACTTTTCAATTATGAAACGAGAATTTAACAAAGTTTTACAGACAAAATTTGTTGGTTGAAGGAGACCAAAAATGGAGACGAACACATATAAATGAAATTCAGTACGTTTAATGTTTATCCTGATGACTGGGATTTGTGTCAATGATAAAAAACATAACACGCATTGTCTATAAGAAAGCTTTAATTGCATAGGTCTTTATAATTTATTCCCGATTCTGTCATTCTCTGTAAAGAAAGATTTTTTTTTTTTTTTAAATGGGGTGGCCGTTATTGCAGATACTGCAAAATCACTTTTTAACGATATCTTGATTTGGTCACTCAGCTGTAAGCCTACATCAGAATCAACTTACAACTCACACATTTTTTTTTCTTACAAACATATTGATTTATTAAAACAATACTGTGCTCGCATTGAGGGTCTTTCGAGAGTATGAGAAATCCCTTATTTGTCTTTCGTCGACAATATAGTCCGGGAGCCAGGGGGGGGGGGGGGTCAACCTAGCTGGAAAGGAAACCAATTTTCATGTGCATGAATGTAAAGATTGCATCGTCCAATGTAACGAATTGACCATCTGACATGTTCTATGTGATGGGTGTGGCCAGGAGGAGGTCACAAAGTGGTCAAAAAAAAAAATGAGCCAGATCAGCTGGAAAGGAAACCCTAAGAAACCTATATCAAAAGATTCGCCATAGTCCCGAGGTACATGAATGGACAAAGCCAGACGTTTTAAGTGGTGGGGGGTGCCCGCCAAACGCCCCCATAGGGGTCCAAAAATTGAGTTAGATCAGCTGGAAAAGAAACCCGATGAAACCAATGGGAAATTGTTCGGCAGAGTCCAAAGATACACAAATGGCCACTGCCAGACGATTTAAGTGGTGGGGGAGTGCTTGCCAGAAGTCCCTAAAGTACCCCAACCCCCAATATTGAGCTAGATCACCTGGAAAGGAAACCCTAAGAAACCTATATGACAAGATTCGCCATATTCCAAAGATACACAAATGACAACTGCCAGACGATTTTAGTGGTGGAGAGTGCCTGCCAGAAGCCCCTTTGGTAATCCACCCACCATTATTGAGCTAGATCAGCTAAAAAAAGGAAACCTTACGAAACCTACTCGAAATTACTTGCCAGAGTCAAAAGATCGCAAATGACCACTTCTAGACGATTCAATTTGGGGAGAGTGACCGTTAGACGTTACTAATACTAATGTTGGAAATGAAATAAATACGAATTTGAATTCGAATTTGAATATACACCGCCTGTATTTTGAGCGAGATCAGGTGCAAACGAAAGTTCGTGGGGGGGGGGGGGGGACCAAGTCTTATATAATTACGGCCAGAAATCATTATGATAATATATTGTGGGATCTACCTGCCTGATGTCCCCCCCCCCCCAATTCCCCATATAAAAAATGACACAGAGATATGCAAATTGACAGTCTTTATTTTTGTTCCTATTTCATTTCTTTTACAAACGCTTTACTAGCAAAGTATGGAGTACTCCTATAATTAGTACTTTTTAACAAATGAATGAGAATTATGGGTTGTTGTGATTGTTAATTAGTCTGTTATATAAATTACATTGATTCTTGACTGAAATGGAAAAACTGTGTTAGGACAAGTACTGACGTTATAATTTCATATGTTCATTGCAAGTACCAGCATCTAGGCCCTCTTGCATAAAAAGTTGTGATTGAACGCAACTCAAAAAATTAAACGTAACTCGATTTTCAACCAATCAGGATGGCGTATTTAGGACTTGCGTTTAATTTTTTAAGTTGCTTTTAATCGCAACTTTTTTATGCAAGAGGGCCCTGATCTATTACTGATATAAATTGTAAATTATAAGATTCATCCAAAAATTGTCACACTTTTTTTTCTTTAAAAAGCCCTAGCGCATGCTTTTAATTAGTCAAATTTTGGCCGATTTAATTATTTCCCCACATACAGAAGATAATAAACCATTTCATTAAAACTTAGTCATCGTATGTAGAATCATATTCCCCTCATTTTGATACCAACCAAATGTATGTACCTCACTGAAAAAGCTCCAGGAAAAAGCTATAGTCTCTACAAACATTTTTTAAATGATAAATATTTAAATGGCCAGACCTATTAAAATTTATTAAAATCGTATCATGATTATAGTTTGATATTTCAAACTACTGTTAAGATCAAGAGATTTTTTTGAAAGATCACAATATCCTGATACATGTATTTTAACAAGAATATCTAATGACTACTTCGATAAATGTAACCGGCTAGCTGTGCATTTCAAATTACATAGTCTACACAGAGGCTTTGTTATAAATATTTAATTCCTGATAAATCAGATTATCCAGAAAAATAAATGTGTGTACCACAGTAATGTCCAATCGTCAATGTTTACATAAAATATTTAGCCTTCTATTAATTTATCACTGAAGATTGCAAAGTACCTATTCAAGAAAGGTGACCAACAAGACAAAGGTAATTACCGCACTTTATCACTCCTAACAAGCTTCCAGTAAAAAATATAAAGAATTGTTTATTCTGGACTCAATATATATGTTTTTAAATAATAATCATGTCCTCTCCGGGTCTCAGTTTCGTTTCCGCAAAAAGCATTCAACTATATACACGCACGCGCTTCTAAATTGCCAGAGCTATAGCTAGTGTCACACACTGCAGGTATTTTCTTGGACTTCTCCAAGGCCTTCGATGCTATAAATCATGATATATTGTTGTATAAGTTATCTCTCTACGGTATACAGGGGAAGGTCTTGGAGTGATTCAGGAACTAGCTTAGAGATAGAAAACAATATGTAACCATGAATGGTTTTGAATCGACCCTTCAGTCAATTACGTGTGGTATCCCTTCAAGGCTATCTGTTTATTTCACGTACACTAACGATCTCCAGAACTCATATGTAATCTTGTCATACATCCTCTTTGCCGATGACTCCAATATTTTTTTATTTTTGTTATTTATTTATATATATATTTTGCTCTCACCATAACCCTGATACACTTTTGAACATTGTAAACACTGAATTAAAACGTGCTTTTGACTGGATTAAATTGTCGCTCATCATAAACAAAACAAATTTCTTGCTATTAAGTAATTCTATACCATCCTTATCAGGTCATATAAAATAAACAATCAGTTATTTCCCACGTTGGGTCTTTCAAAATTTTTGGTGTTTATACAGACAGTAAACTAACGTGGAAAGTTCAAATTGATTGTCATGTGTCCGGAAATATATATATATATATATATTTTTTTTTTTTTTGGCCAGACAATGTATTTAAAAGAAAAAAACCAAAGGGTAATGACTTGCTTATAGGTCAGTCAAATCCAATTATTTATTTCAGTAAGGTTCATGTATTGTATTTTAGTTAAAGCCTATTCAAGCCAAGTCTTTGAAATATTTGTAACAGTTCTCTGGCTAGACATTATTGTTTGGAGTGTTAAATTTGATCATAATTTATTCGTTTCTACAGATGTTCGCCTTTTCATTTACGAAAGCCAGGGTAGTCTCTGCATAGAAATTAGAATATTTTTCTTTGTAAAGTCATCCGCTGTAACATATTTTGCAATCACTTAATAGAAATTTCTCAGTTAGAGAAGGGTATAAATAGGGATTTATTTTAGAGAATCGGGGAGAACACTTAAAGCCAGTCAGAAACTATAGATCTCCGTCAAGGCAGCAAACGTTTTCTCTGGGGGTTATCCACGTCGTGACGAGATGCGAGCTCCAGCTGCCATCCGGTAGTCTACATCTCATCGAATGGGGGCTCGATCTCGTCCTGCTAGTTTTGCCGTCGGCTGAAGCGACATCGCTGGTCAAGGAGGGGCTCTGGCTGGGAACGGCGCTGTGGTAGAGGCCGAGGAGCTGAAAGGACCGCCGGTAGGGCAGCGTCTGGCTGAGTGGCCGAGTCGGCGTGAACCAGAGAGCAGCCAAGCGACCCGGGCGAGCTGACGTCAACGGCAAGGGCAGCCGACACCCATGAGTTTGAACTGAGCCGAATCGTTCATTATATTTAAGATAAGTTTGTTTATGTATAATTTGCAATTTGTTTGATTCTGTTTATGTACACATTGGAAATCCAACATTGAAAGCAAAGGAAAACTAAATATTAAATTCGAAATATAACTCTGTAAAATTTGTTTCCATTCCCGTTTATTCTGAGTCAGGTACCAGTTTACAAAAAAGAAAAAAAAAAAAAATCACTCACGTGACAATTTGGAGGTCCCACCGAGATCCTGCTTCTTGTTTGAAAGATATTTTTAGAAAAAAAATAATAATTATACACTCTCATGATATAGGATTAAATGCTATGCTGGTTGATATTGCTTGAATGTTTAATGCTCAATTATACCACATGTTATAATGAAACATTATCCCCAGGACATTTTGTGATTTTGCAAGCCCTAAAAGTGTTTCTCCCCAAGGTTAAGCCCTTGGTAATGCCTAGATTAATAGAATGGTTTTTAGGCGGTTAAATATGCATTATGCATGTGTATTTGTAGATTCCGATATTGAATTTTGTAGGCTTTTGAATCTTCTCGGGTAAAGTGGACCTGTATTATTCTGCATGGTTGAATTTGTATGCTCATTAGGAGATACAATTCTAGTACGCTTGCTTTAAGGTACTAGGGGTTCGGCATTTGGTTGCCAGGTGTTAAAGCTGTTATTGCTTTGTGCGGACGTCTTGTAAAGCCTAGTTCATTTTTTTTTTTTTATTATTTTTTTTTTTTTTGAATTTGTTGGGATCTATGTGTAGTCGTTATGGCTAGTAATGAGCAGATAAAAGAGTTTTCTACTTTAGGTAGGGAAATGGGCCTTAGTGGAGGCGAGTTGAGTAGTTTTGTCTCTGAGCGCTGTCAGGCGGTAGAACGTGATGAGCGTGAGCGTGAGCATGTGTTGAAGTTAGCGCAGTTGCGTAAGGAAGAAGGGGAAAACGTAGGTAAACCCCAGCTAGGAGGGATACAGCTAAAAGTTGGTCGCTTTGACGATGCCCACGATAAGTTTGATGCTTACATTACAAAGTTTGAAATGGTGATGAAAAGTAAAAAAAGTCTCTGCTGACTTGTGGGTATTACATCTAATCTCTAATCTGACAGGGAAAGCTTTAGATGTAGTAAATAGGATGAGTGTAGATGATCGCCAGAAATATACCACAGTTAAGAGTGAGCTAATGTCATATTATAATCTCACTGAAGAGGGGTATAGGCGTAATTTCAGATCAGTTAGGCCGTTGAAATTTGAGCGCCCAAAACAGTTTGCCACTAGGATGAAGGGTCATTTTGATAGTTGGGTAGAAGCGGCTGAGATAGAGAATACTAGAGAGGCTCTAGTCTAGAGGATTTAATATTGCGAGAGCAATTTTTGATTGATTGTCCGAGGGAGGTAGTTAGGTTCATTAAGGAACGAAAGTGCACGAATTTCAATGAGATGGTTAATTGTGTTGAAGTCTATGTAGGCGCCCATGGTCCTCATGCGTTCTTTAGTGGACAGAAATCCGAAAAGTTCCGATCTGATCCGAAGTTAGGTAGTAAGAGCCATCCACTAAATAAAGAAGGGAAGACTAACTAGAAGTCAGATGAAGTTCAATCTAACTCTAAAGTAGGGAAAAATGAAGGAAATAGACCTTTTCAAAAGAAAGGATGCTATATGTGTGGGAATCCCAATCACATAAAGAGGGAGTGTCCCATGTTGTCCAAGTCTACGGCGGCTCAGGGTATGATGCTTATTGGGGGAGATGGAGTTCCCAAAGTAGACATGGATGAGGAAGGTGATGTGTCTCTAGTGGATGATATGGAATCTGAAGTTGATGTGACGGCAAGTTGTGTCCCTATTGAGACCGTGGTCGACGATCTCGATCGTGTGAGAAATAAAGTTGTTGATAAGGTTGAAATGGCCTACAATGATGTTGGGGCGATGGTGCATCGGATGCCTGTAATGTCAGGGAGGTTGATGCCTGGTAATGTTCCTGTATCGGTGCTGCGTGATACAGGTTGTAGTACTTGTGTAGTGAAGGAAGCATTACTTAGGAAAGGTCAATTGACAGGTCAGCATCAGGCGTTAAAGTTAATTGATGGTACGATTAGGCATTTCCCGGTGGCTAAGATAATTGTTGATTCGCCGTATTTCGAAGAAAAGATTGAGACGGTGTGTATGCCCGACTGTTTGAATGAAGTAGTTATTAGCAATGAGAAGGGGGCTCGTGAACCGATTGACCCCAATTTCCATTGGGTCCCTAAGAGTGACGTAATCGTCCCGGAGATTGTTTTAAGTCCATTGTCAGGGAGAGAATGTTCAGGTGACTTGAACTCTAACGATGAGGGCGTATTTCCGGAGGAAGTTGATGTTGAGTTGAGAGCTGTTCAGACTCGTGCGTAAAAATTGAAAGACTCTAAGCCTAATAAGGGTTTGACTGTGGCCGACCCTGTTGTTAACATACATTCGAATGAGTTTTTGCAAGAACAGAAAGATGATGTGTCATTGCGCCCTCTGTGGCAGAAAGTTGATAAGGTTGACAATTCACAGTACATGTTTTTGTGTGAACAAGAGTTTCTATTCAGGTAGAAAAAGGATAGGAATAATCAAGGTATAGGTCCTAAGTTCCTCGTAGTTCCCAAGCCTCGTAGGGAAGAGATAATGCGAGTCGCACATGATTCACTTTTAGGTGGACATTTGGGTATTAATGCGCAGTTTTACTGGCCTGGGATGTCGGAAGATATTGCCAATTTCTGCAGGTCATGTGATGTATGACAGAAGACTATTGATAAAGGTCGAGTGCCTAAGGCTAGCCTTGGTCGAATCCCTCTTATTGGTGTTCCATTTCAGCGTATCGCCATAGATCTTCTGGGTCCATTCATTCCTTCTGCTCGTAAGCATACCCATATATTAACTATTGTGGATTATGCTACGAGGTATTTTTTTTTTCATAAGTTTTTATTATTTTCTCTCATAAAGGAAAACTGAACATAATTTGAAACATTTCATATAATATAACAACAACAACAACAAATATTTACATAAATATAATTGCTAACTGCAATTTCACATTGCAAACGATAATACAAACAAACTTTCATCTAACATATATTTGCGAACAGAAATAAATATTTCAAAAAGAATAAGATTCACATATTTAAGTTACCCATTTCAAAAAAAAAATCCTTTTCCAATTTCCTTCTGAGAGAAATAATTAAATTAAAAGAAAGAGGAAAGATAAGAGAAGAAAAAAAAGGATAGGAAGAAGATAAGAATAAAGAGATATAGAGAGAAAAAAAAAGATTAGAGAACATACACCATCACGCCCCCCCCCCCCATCCCACAACACCACAAACGAACAAACAGATAAAACAAAGAGAAGGAAGACACAAAAAAACACAAAAAACAAACAAAACAAAACAAACAAAAAAAAAAAAAAAAAAAAAGGGAACGGCCACACCAACAGCACAGAGACATAAACGAACAAAGGGGGAGAAAAGAGAAAGGAAAAGAAAGGGGGTAGGGCAGAGGGTCCAGAAGCTATGCCTCTATCATTGTGAGAAACTAAAGTCATCACCGAAGCGCGAAGCCACACCCGCCCAGTCGTCAAGGTTGCCGGCTCCAAACAATTTAAGCTAAACAATGGCGCGGCGATCACAACAGGGCCAAACACTAAATTTGCCCTGCTTTAGCCCGCCGCTTGAATGGTTTCACGGCGAACCTCACGCACAGGCTCTGTTGTCTGGAGCCAGCACCCCGGACGACGAGCGAATACGACGCCAACACCTCGGCACAAAAAAAAAAAAAAAAAAAAAAGATCACGGACAACCTTCCAAAGCTTCCCATTTCTTTAAATGGATTGAGAGAGTATCCCTTTCCATTGCAAGTTTTTTCTCTTCATTTCTATTTTCAATTAGTCTATCTATAATTTCTTTTGCATTGGGGGATCTCCTTTCTCTCTATTATGAAAAATCGTAAATTTAATCAAAATCAAAATATGGTTCAGTAATTGCCCTGCTTTTTTTGTCTTTTCCCCACACTTCCTTTATCTTGTTACATTCAAAGAACACATGTTGATAAGTTTCTTCAAATTTTTTGCAATATGAGCACAATCCATTTTCACGAAACTTAAATCTATGTAGATGATGGTTTGTATATATAATCTTATGTAACAGTTTGAATTGGAATTCTCTTAGTTTACTGTTTAAGGTACACATCCTTGGTTGAACAAATATCTTTTCTACATCTCGTTGTGAAATATTATAAAGTGACATTAAATTGCAAAATGCTGTGTTTGTTTCTACATTCTTTTTAATTTGACTCTTATACACCATCTTTGCAGTTATTTCTTCAAATTTAAAAACTTTATTTGAAAACATAAATTCTAAACTGAGGCCACAGTGAATGGCCTTTCTTAAAGGTTGAACATTTTTTTTTTCCATTCATGAGGGGTTGTTGCATAAATTTTGTTTACTTCTGTACTTAAACCTAAAGCTACAAAATAAGCCTCAGGTTTTAATTCTCCATGTTCATCACAAATATGATGAAGTCGATAAATATTCTTTAAAAACAACTTCTCCTCAAATCGAGTTTGAACTTGTAATTGGATACACTTATTATTACACAAAATTTCATTTCCTCTATATCTCTCTTCTATCTTAACATAGTCTTTCATATCTATCCAAGCTTTCAATAGACTCTGATAAAAGGTAGGTAACGTGATTTCCACTGTATCCCTCCAATTATTGCAATAAAATATCAAAGTTCCTCCCATCGGTCTCATTAAATATTTAAAATAAAGTTTCCATTTGATAGTTTGAGTTCCTGTTATAAGCCTTTTTATTCACATTATTCTTTGTGCTTTTACAAAGAATCTAAAATTCATCATTTTGAGCCCACTCTGCTGATAATCTAAAATCACTGTACTTTTTTAAATTTTATCTTTACCTCTCCACAAGAAATGAAAGCAAATTTCTTCAATTTCCTTATATACCCACTCTGGAACTGGCATAAGTGAAGTTGCATATATCAATTTAGAATATCCATATATTTTCATTAATTGAATTTTTCCCATTCGAGTTAGATCACGCTGTTTCCACCACGTCAACAGTTTTTTAATTTTGCTTAATATTTCCTTAAAATTCATTTTTTCCTTGATATCTACATGAACTGAAAAATAAATGCCTAATATTTTAACAACATCTACTAGCTTCCCAAATGGAAATGTATATTTAGACACCTGCGGACCTAATGGCATAATATATGTCTTATCCTTGTTTAACTTTAATCCTGATATTTTATAAAAAGCCTTCAAAAATATGTTCTATTTCCTTAACTGAATCCATATCTTTGATGAAGAGTGTTATGTCATCTGCATACAACACCTGCTTCATTTCTACATTTCCAAAACGAATTCCTTTTACCAAGTGATTATTTCTAATCATATGAGCTAGAATTTCAATGCATAAAATAAATAAGTATGGCGATAATGGATCTCCCTGCCTTACTCCTCTTTCAACTTTAAAGCAACCTGTTGATGTATATCCGTTCATAACACAGCTTTCAGTATTTGTATATAATATATTCACCCATTTACAAAATAATGGTCCAAAACCAAAAGATTTTAAGACTCTGTATAAGAATGAATGAGAAACAGAATCAAATGCCTTTTCAAAATCTATGGCCATCAGAAAAGCATTTACTTTATAAAAAGTAGTATGAAAAACCATATCATCTATTATCCTTATTGCTTCTCCAATATTTCTATTCTTAACATAACCAAGTTGATCAGAAGACACGATTTCAGGTATGACTTCTTGTAATCTCTTTGAAAGTATCTTCGATAAAAATTTTATAATCCACGTTTAACAGAGAGATTGGTCTATAATTCTTAATAAAGTCTGGATCTTTGCCTTCTTTATGTATCAAGGTGATAACTGCTTGCCTCTGAGAGGCAGATAGTTCCCCCTGTTCAAAAGCTTCATTAAAAGATGCAAGAATTAGATCTCCAATTACTGGCCAAAATTTAAGATAGAATTCTACGCTTAAACCATCATTCCCTGGTGATTTATTTAATTTCATATTTTTTAAAATATATCTATACATTCCCTTTCTACAATCTTTTCTTCACCTAAATCTCGTAAGGCATCGTTTAATTTTGGCAGGTTACTCGGAAAATATTCTAAACCGCCATCTTGTACAAGTTCTATTTTTTATACAACTGACTGTAAAATGATTTTATTCCCTTAACAATTTCATTTTCCTCAAAAAATCTTTCCATTTACATTTAATTTCTGTATTACCCTTTTTTTTCTATTTGATACCATTAATTGTTTTAAAAATGTTGTATTTTTCTCTCCGCATTCATACCAGGAGGATCTTGACCGTATTTTCAAACCTTCATTTATATAGTCATATAATACACTTAGTTGTTGTCTCTTAGCTTTCAATTTTTCAAGGATAACATTTAAACGTACATTACTGATTGATAGTAAATTCTCTTCGAAGTTTTCAATTTCTTTCTCTAAGTTTTCAATTTTTTCTTTCCTTTCTTTTGCCCTTTTCTTTGATAATTTACTTGTAAACCTGCGTATTTCCATTTTCATATAGTCCCATAATACTCTTTTATCTTTTATCTCACAAGAGAGTTTATTCTTTAAAGTCTGTATTTCTTCTCTCATCTTCAAAACATATTCCCTATCATTTAACAAACTATTATTGAACTTCCAATAAGCTCTTTTATTTTGACATTTTAACAATATTCTGTTATACAGAACCAAATTAACAGCTGAATGGTCAGAGGCTATGGAGGGAATAATGTCACATTTGGATGTTATTTGTTCTAGATTCTCTGATATAATCCAATAATCTAAACGACTTTGCATAAATGGATTCCCTTGTCTATATGTATATTGCTTTTTATCTTTATTTTTATTTCTCCATACATCTATTAATCTAAAACTATCCATGAACTCTTCCAATTTGCTACTGAATTACTACTGGATTCCCTTCAGGATTGTTCCTATACAACAATTGACTTAAATCATTTAAACATTTTATTTGCTCTCCTTCATTACTACCAGTGGGAAAATAAACATTTCCAAGCAACATCTTCTGACCTTGTATACTACATTTAATCAATATATATCTACCATTTACGTCTACACAGGTGTCACTAATCTGAATGTCTAACTTACTATTTATCAACACCAGAACTTCTCTACTGTGGCTGGTACCATGACTAAAGATACATTTTCCGCCCCACTCTAATTGCCATTTCTTCTCTATATCAGGTGTACTATATGTTTCTTGTAAATATACTATATCTATAGATTTTGTCCTAAACCAATTAAACATTTTGTCTCGTTTGCTTCTATCTCTTATTCCCCTCACATTCAGTGTGAGAAAATTACATGAAAAACAGTTTCTAATATTATCCATTGGATCCCTTTAGGATTAAACACTTATCTATATATAAGAAGGGACACCCAAAGTATCCCAACAGTGTCTGACCCCCTGATATGGGGAGCAAATTAGAACACTTCAATAATCTCTTTTGGCAAATAAATCTTTTCGAAGAAATAATTTCACGGCCCTCTACCCTAAAAGAAGAAGAGCTAAAAAAGAAAAAAGACAAAATGTGCATACTACAAATAGTCAAGAACTTACAAATGAGGAACCAAGAACGAAGAAATAAGAGAAAACAGAGAAAACAAAGAAAACAAAGGAACATGTAAAGACAACATGAAACGGACAAACAACGGAGTTCGCGTAGCGAACTATGCATGATGACTAATCAAACTGTCTTAGCAAATGTTGCATGACAGTCCCCTCCCATTCCCCCTAAAGACATGATAATGATCAACCACTTTCAGTTTTCTATAGTATCATATAACCTCCGTATACCACATTTAGTACCTGTCGTGAAATATAGAACTTAGTACTTCAACTTGGAAACTAAAGTATATATTGTGTAGCTGAACAGTGACAGGGCAAGTTAGAAGTGAAACTACCTGCCTTAGTTTAATTTACTATATCAACCCCCCCCCCCCAAAAAAAAAGGACCAATAGAATCCTTGAAAACCAGAGTTATCAAAACATTAATGGACATGATTGAAATTATAACTGTACTTGTACAAGTTACTCCTCATATACCATAAGATATGTACCGTAATCTATTTTTTTCTTCCAACATTAAAACATAATAACGAAGAAATATAAAATTCAACTTCAAACCTTCCTTATCTGATCATATAGGGGAACAAAACAACTCCTCTCATATATGTATACCATAAATCCCTATAATCCACAGGGGGGACAAAAGCAACTCGAAGCAATACTGACCACACAATCATGACAATGTAATTTCTTTTCATTCTTTTCTGCTGACTTTCAAGCAAGGGGGGAGATATCTTTTCAATATAGATGCCCCATCAACAACAACAAAAAAAAATCCTTCCATTTTTCTCCTTCTATATACCTTTACAAGCTTCACTTTCAAATGCCCATGCATGTACATTATGTTAAGTGTGGCCTGACCTTATTCCCTCTCTCCCTCTCCCTCCCTACCCTCAGCCAACGACAAAACTTCCACAACTCCTGCGGCGATTTACATGTACAAAATGCCACTTCCGAACTTGTCAATACTTTCCATTCTAAGCTGCAACAAAAGAGCAGGTGCAGATTATACTTCACATTACCACACTGCAATGAGTTGGCTGAGTTTGCTATTTTCAACAAAAAAAAAAAAAAATCAGATTGAAAGAGAGAGAGAGAAACACGACAATAGAATCTAACTTATGTACAAGATATAGATTCCAAATTTTATCCATAAACATCTTGTATACCTGAATCAGTAAGAATTAGTATAGAATTGTGACACTATACTGTCCAGGCAAAAATTAAAAATTCATTCTAAGACATCCTTAATTTCCTAAGGATGCCAAACAAATTCATGAACTGGCCCACTTGATCTTATTAGAACTATTAATTCACAATTTCAAAATATTTGAAGAACTTTTTTTTTCTTTCCAACATCAAGCAGTTTGCTTCGTATAAAATCAACCTCCTTTCATTATTATTTTTTTCTTATGATAAAAAGGGAAAAAATAAAATCAAACTATATTTGAGACATATTTCTAACTTTATAATAATAGTAGTAGTGATCAAGGTCTTTTTATCGTCCTTTTTTTTTATTGTTCTTTTCCAGATTATGAGTTGTCAAAATCGATTATATCTATTAACTCTGCCTTTGTGATTTCTTTTGCTTTTTCCTTTCCTCTTCTCTTTTGTTTTTTTTTCCCCCCCTTTTCAAACAGTCCAGTAAAACCAAGTGCTGCCAACCACAAACAATGCTTCATTGACATAAGGCTTTGCCTTAAGACAATTAATCCCTGAAATATTGACAATATTATATTTCTAATTTAACATTATCCGATGCAAAATACATGTATATATATATATATATATATTGTAACGAAATGTTGTTTCATACTTGATTCAAATTATTTTTCTAGAGAGGAAAATGACCAAAATGTTACTTTGATACATTCAGAATGAGGATTTAATCGTTCGTAGCTGTATTGTAAATTTAGTAATCGATTTCTTTTGATCGATTCATTAAGAAACCAAAGTAGGTTCTTGCTAATATTACATGTTTGGATTATAAAAATGTTCTTGGGGCCAATAGAATCAACATTCCTATTATGTTATATAATTATTATTATGTAACTGTTGTACATTTATGCATGTTATCTATTTGATTGTAATGAAAAGGGCTTAAATGTTTTTCAGAGCTAATAATTCAGTAAGCATATTTCTTCAACTGTTTTTAACATTAGCAGTAAATTGACCGGGTGAATGAGGCTTTCTTGTAATGTTGTCGGGTTGGGTTTACCAATTATCACTGATATAGTAAGCCTTGCCACAGCACTGAGGTTTGCCAACCTTGTTGTAAAACCAGACGGAAACTTTGGGCTGATTTGTCTTGTATACCTGCTGTGTCAGAAGACCAATTGGTGAGCAATGAATAAGTAAAGTTCCTTGGAAACTCAGTTCAAATTGTTTGCCTTGTTCCTTCGTTTAAATCTCTTGTGATGTGAATGGATGAGAAGTACTGACGAGCAAGAAATAAAAACCATGCATGGTCTTCGCACTCCAAAAGTCAGAAAACCATACATGGTCGTGCGGTCTTCATAAGTTAGAAAACCATACATGGTCGTGCGGTCTTCAAAAGTGCCAGAAAACCATGCATGGTCGTGCGGTCTTCATAAAGTAGAAAGGAGAAACTGACATGGTTGTGCGGTCCTCTTGAACTGAGAAAGCAGTTGACATGGTCGTGCGGTTCTGAGAGAAAGACAAAGGAGTTGACATGGTCGTGCGGTTCTGAGAGAAAATTAGGCATGGTCATGCGGTAGTGCGGTAATCTGAGAGAGGCATGGTCATCGCGTATCTTTGGTAACCCAGGAAAAATAATTTAGACAGTAAATACGACGTGGTCATCTTGAACAATACAGAGTTCTTTGAAGAAAAATCTACATCAACTGACTGTATATTTCAGTCCAACGAACCTCAGGTCTAGGGAAGAAGGGCGGTTCGGCTACACGTGGTGTCAGGAGTGGGATCAGTTGCTGTAGAAAGTTCACCAAAGATGGATGTACGAGGACGAATGAGGCGTCAGGTATCCCCTGCTGAAGTAATGGAGAAGTTAGAAAATAGTATGGCGGAGATCGATCAGATGATGGCTGATCTGCGGACTAGTATTGGAATTACGCCACCTAGGAGAACTGATGAGGTGAATGGAAGTCAAGCACCAAGATTTCAGTTTGAATCTTCGCCGATGGAAAACTTTGGAGCAACAGCACAGGTACCGCATCCAAACACAGGGGAACAAGGAGTTTTCAGAACTGGGTTATCAAACAGCCAGAGTACGCGAACGCCCGAAATGGAAAATAGACCCATGAATCCACCATCATTTCGACCAGGCTATCCAGTGAGACAGACAAAACCAAATCTGGTACCGGACCGTTTTGACGGCCGCACACCAGTTGCAGACTACCTAAACCATTTTGAGGCTTGCATCATGGTTAATCACTGGGAAGAATCTGAGGCAATGGAATATCTGGCAGCCAGCTTGAGAGGCTCAGCGGTTAAGCTTCTAACACAGCAAACGGGAAGAAATCTGACGTATAATGAACTCGTGGACCGGATGAAGAAAAGGTATGGTCCAGGCGGTAAGGCAGAAGTATATCTAGCTGAATTGCGACAGCGACGAAGGGGACCGAAAGAGACACTTCAAGAATTAGGCCAGAATATCAGAGATATGACTTCGCTTGCTTATCCTGAATTTGACGAAGGCGGACAAGATCGCTTGGCGAGAGGGCATTTCCTAGACGCAGTTATGGACAGTAAAATTAGAGAGGGGCTCTTCCGCGCCCAACCACGGTCACTTGATGAAGCAATAGAAGCTGCCCTGAATACGGAAGCATTCTTAAAAATGGAAGGAGAAAGAAAAGAGTACCGACATGCCAGATACAGCAGGGTTGTAACAGGGGATAATGCAACCGGGAGCTACGCTTCTACAGAAGATACCGCATGGAAAGAAAGAATGGAGAAGTCCATCCAAGACCTGATTTTGAAGACCGAATCTAAAACTCATCAAAGGCCAAGACAGAACATGAGGCAGTATGGATCAGGTCAGCATGCTAAGAGAGAAAACAACAACTGCTATAATTGTGGAGAATTAGGGCATTTTTCGAGGAATTGCCCACACCCAAGGAAAGGTTCTTCTGAGAGAACAAATATCCAGCAAGGTGAGCGCCGATGTCACATCTGTAACCAAACCGGACATTTGAGGAAAGATTGTCCGAATTCGAATGCACACACTACTACTGAATCCAATGCGGAAGATAACCCTACGCAAACTACCAGAGAGCAACCACGACCAGATAACAGGAATTCTGGAGAGAATCGTCCCGAAGTGGGTCAAGCTAGAGTTGGTTCATCTAAAGATGCACAGAGACAGGGCTTGTTCATCGATGCTAGAATTAATGGACAATCAGTTACGTTTTTGCTAGATACTGGTTCTTCACATACATTGATATCTGAGGAGGTATATGGCAGAATTACTGAGGCAAGAAGACCTTCTCTGCGTAGAGTTGCAGATATGGTGTACCAAGCCGATGGGTCACCTCTCGACACCATGGGGAGGGCGTCGGTCGTCATACAGATTGGAGGCATGGTTGCTGCCTCTGAAGTCATAGTAGCTGCATTGAAGAATCATGGCATTTTGGGACTAGACCTACTCATACAAATGAATACAGTTTTGGATCTGCGAAGACTAGAGTTGCGAACTCCAAAAGGGACCATTGCATGCAAAGATCACCAAGGAAGATCATTCTGCTGCAGAATAGTTGCACAGCAGACAAGTACTATCCCGGCTGGCTGTGAAGTAATTCTACCTGGCGAAGTCAAGAGCACACAACATCTGTGTGGAACAGGACTATTAGAAGGACCGCAGGATGGTACAGAAATATCGGGCAAAGGCTTGATTGTTGCTCGAGCTGTCGTAAGTGCAGATGCAGAAGTATTACCTGTACGAATTCTGAACACGACAGAACAGAATAGAGTTATCAAGAAGGGAACATTTGTAGCTAGTCTGTCATCACTGAAGGAAAAGGAAATCACGGTATCGGAAGTCGATGATAAACGTCCCTCCACAGGCGTTCCAGAGCACTTACATGACCTCTTGACCAGAACTACGCAAAATGTTCCAGGGGAGTATCAGAAATCGGTTGCCAAATTATTAGAAGACTTCAGCGATGTCTTTTCTACGGGTCCACTCGACATTGGCAGAACCAACTATGTACAGCACAGCATCAACACAGGAGATACACGACCGTTCAGACAAGCCCACAGGAGATATCCTGCTCAACAAAGGGAGGAAATTGACCGGCAGGTACGAGATTTGCTGAAGCAAGGTTTAATAGAACCTACTTCAAGTCCCTGGGCATCAAATGTGGTCTTGGTATCCAAGAAAGATGGAAGCAAACGATTCTGTGTGGACTACCGTCAACTGAATGCAAGCACCATAAAAGACGCATATCCGCTGCCAAGAATCAATGACACCCTGGATGCGTTAGGAGGGGCAAGATGGTTCTCTACACTCGACTTGGCCAGTGGCTACTGGCAAGTTGAATTAGATGAGGAAGCAAGGCAGAAATCAGCGTTCTTTGCAAACGGTGGATTATACACATGGCGTGCTATGCCTTTTGGGCTATGTAATGCACCGGCCACCTTTGAACGGCTGATGGACCGAGTGGTAGCTGGATTGAAGTGGGAGATCTTGCTAGTGTATCTTGACGATGTGATAGTGTATGGCAGGACAATAGAGGACGAACTGGAAAGGCTTCGGTTGGTGTTCCAACGTTTGAGAGAAGCAGGTCTCAAATTGAAACCGTCAAAGTGTCATTTGTTCTGCAGAAGTGTTCAATACCTCGGTCATGTGGTCTCGGCTGAGGGCGTCAGCACAGACCCAGAGAAAGTAGAAGCTGTACGCAACTGGATAACCCCGACTTCAGTCTCTGAACTTAGAAGTTTCATGGGCCTAGCATCCTACTATCGGCGGTATGTCAAAGGATTTGCAGAGATAGCCAGACCCTTGCATCAATTGATGGAAAAGAACAGACGATTTGAATGGACCGGTGAATGCCAGTTCGCTTTCGAACAGCTCAAGGAACGTCTAACAACCTCACCAATTTTGGCATATCCAGAGCCAGATGGACAGATGGTTTTAGACACCGACGCTAGCAACTTTGCAGTAGGCGCAGTTCTCTCCCAGATCCAGGATGGGCAAGAAAAAGTCATCGCCTACGCAAGCAAAACTCTCAAGAAGGCGGAAAGAAATTACTGTGTCACAAGGAAAGAACTACTAGCCATCGTCATCTTCCTCAAACATTTCCGCCAGTACTTGTACGGTCGTCATATCACCGTGAGAACGGACCACGGATCCCTTAGGTGGTTGGCTAATTTCAAGGAACCCGCTGGACAACTAGCCCGATGGCTCGAGATAATTTCAGAATATGACATGGATATCGTGCATCGACCTGGAAGGAACCATACTAATGCTGACAGCATGTCCCGACGACCATGCAAGCAGTGTGGGCGTGAAGATGACGATCCAGCATCAGAACAGGAACAAGTGAGATTATTGTCAGTGGATGCTGAACAAGAGAAGAAGGAATTGCGCAATCTACAGAGAAATGATGAAGACGTAAACCCAGTACTACAGGCAAAGCAAATTGGACAAAAACCCACAGATGAGCAGACATCCGCCTGGTCACAAAATGCTAAACGTCTCTTAGAGTACTGGGATGTGCTGGAAGTGAAGAGTGAAATTCTCTACCGAAGGTGGGAATCAAATGACGGGAAAAGCATACGATGGCAGCTGATCTTGCCTCGAACCAAGGTACAAGAGGTAGTGAAGGAAATGCATTCAGCAACTGTCGCTGGTCATTTTGGCATTAGAAAGTGCCTGGATAGAGCCCGACTGAAGTATTTCTGGGTAGGAATGACAGCAGATTTCCGTTCTGCAATACGACAGTGTGACACATGCGCAAGAAGGAAGACAAGTGGACGGCAAACTAGAGCACCGTTACAACAACGAATCAGTGGATCACCAATGGACCGCATTGCTTTAGACATCCTTGGTCCATTACCAGAGTCTACAAAAGGCAACAAGTACGTCTTAGTTATCGGTGATTATTTCACCAAATGGATGGAGGCGTTTGCTATACCTGATGAACGAGCCGAAACGGTGGCAGAGAAATTGGTGAAGGAAGTTCTGTGTAGATTCGGCGTCCCTTCAGCCATTCATTCCGACCAGGGAAGGAACTTCGAGTCGGACGTCTTTAAAGAGGTTTGCCGTTTGATGGGTGTGAAGAAGACTAGGACGACGTCCTATAACCCAAAGTCTGATGGGCTTGTTGAAAGATTTAATCGGACCCTCCTCAACACCGTAGCATCTATGATGGATCCACAATCAAACCAACGTGACTGGGATCAGTACATTCCTTTTGCGACAGCGGCATACCGGAGCAGCCCTCAAGAATCCACTGGGGAAACTCCGAACATGCTCATGCTAGGGAGAGAGGTAACATTGCCCGTGGACCTGGTAATGCCACCTACCCCTGATGACGAAAAGGTAGACACGGATTACGCCTCTAGACTTAGAGATGTACTGCAGACAGTCCATGAAAGGGCAAGGCAGAATTTGAAGGACGCGGGAAGCCGACAGAGAACATTGTACAACCGGAAGGCAAGAGAGACTGAGTTCGAAGTAGGCCAATTCGTGTGGCTGAGAAAGAAGACTAGAAAAAAGGGTGTGTCGCCGAAGTTGCAACCAAGATGGCTCGGACCCCTTCTTATAGTGTCGAAACTCTCTGCAGTCACGTTTCGCCTTCAACAGACTCCTAGATCCCAACCACTTGTTGTCCATGCTGATCGCATGAAGAAGTACCAGGGAGTTGAACTACAAACCTGGCAATTCAGACGGCCAGAATCAACTACAGAACCTGACACAGAATAATTCTTTGGCCATAAAGAAAAAGAAATGTATTGCGCTTTGACCATGCACTCTGTTGTATATTCGTGTGATGAATGATGAGGAAAATTAAAAAGAAATTGATTTCTTTTCTATCGCCTTCTTAACTATTGATTAATTCCAAATTGTGAGCTCTGAACTACCAAATATTTTGTGTTCCTTTCAAATTTTACAACCCAGGATCATGGTGAGCGACGACGAGATAAGCATTTGCAGCAAGATGTCCAACAATGATTTTTCCTGCGGGGAGTGCAACAAGACATTTGAGAAACTACCACAGTTAAACAGACACCACAGAGAAACACATGTGAAGAGATTCAGATGCACTAAATGCGACTACCGATGTGGAAGAAAAGGTGATATGGACAGACATGAAGCAACACATGCAGAGCCGGTACCCGTCAGAAAGCACGGGAAGACACCAATATATACCCCAGGAGCTAGGTCCCAGACGGCTAGGTCACCAGACAGGAGACATCGCTCGAGATCCCCGAGGAGCAAGGAAAGATCTCCCCGGACATCGACTAGGTCGCCAAGGAGCTCAGAAAGGTCTCCACATACATCTCGTAGGTCATCGCAGAATAGATCACCAAGGACCCCAGCTCGAAGGAGCAGAAGCCGTTCCCATCCACGGACTGTATCTAAGACGTCGCAGTCTTCGCAGAGGAGTAGCCAGGAAAGGCCTCACCCAAGAAGTTCTAGATCTCCTGCGAGGGACGACCGTCGTCGATACAGCGACGCCTGTTGTCAGACCGAAGACGAGGGAGACCTCCGGAAACGTGTGAGGAATCTGGTGACCAAGTTGAGAGAAGCTGGACATGATGGCGGATCGGTTCTGGAATCTAACACAACATCCTTCAAAATACCCCAAAATGTAGTTTTCACCCGCAAGACCGAGAGGTATATCTCCAGAAAGGGGGAACTCGTCGAAATCTTCACCGAAGAAATTAAAAGATTACCCGAAGAATCATGAACATTTAAAATGAGAGGAAAACATTTGAACTGTCGAGAAGACTTATGCATGGACTTAAGTTATTGCTTCTTACATTGTGTTTTACATGAGTTTGAGATTATTGTTTTGATATCATAAAATCGCAGATGCGGAAAAGGATTTCATTTAGTTTAGTACTTGTAATAAAAGAGAGAAGATGAAGACTCATAGAAGACAACTTGTAGCTAATATTAGTCAAGTTATAGTTCTGTTTTAATGTTTAAAGCTTTCTGTTGGTGTTATTAGTACGGTTGGAAAGTTAATAAGCTCGGGGACCGAGCTTATTGAAGGGGGGAGTTGTGTAACGAAATGTTGTTTCATACTTGATTCAAATTATTTTTCTAGAGAGGAAAATGACCAAAATGTTACTTTGATACATTCAGAATGAGGATTTAATCGTTCGTAGCTGTATTGTAAATTTAGTAATCGATTTCTTTTGATCGATTCATTAAGAAACCAAAGTAGGTTCTTGCTAATATTACATGTTTGGATTATAAAAATGTTCTTGGGGCCAATAGAATCAACATTCCTATTATGTTATATAATTATTATTATGTAACTGTTGTACATTTATGCATGTTATCTATTTGATTGTAATGAAAAGGGCTTAAATGTTTTTCAGAGCTAATAATTCAGTAAGCATATTTCTTCAACTGTTTTTAACATTAGCAGTAAATTGACCGGGTGAATGAGGCTTTCTTGTAATGTTGTCGGGTTGGGTTTACCAATTATCACTGATATAGTAAGCCTTGCCACAGCACTGAGGTTTGCCAACCTTGTTGTAAAACCAGACGGAAACTTTGGGCTGATTTGTCTTGTATACCTGCTGTGTCAGAAGACCAATTGGTGAGCAATGAATAAGTAAAGTTCCTTGGAAACTCAGTTCAAATTGTTTGCCTTGTTCCTTCGTTTAAATCTCTTGTGATGTGAATGGATGAGAAGTACTGACGAGCAAGAAATAAAAACCATGCATGGTCTTCGCACTCCAAAAGTCAGAAAACCATACATGGTCGTGCGGTCTTCATAAGTTAGAAAACCATACATGGTCGTGCGGTCTTCAAAAGTGCCAGAAAACCATGCATGGTCGTGCGGTCTTCATAAAGTAGAAAGGAGAAACTGACATGGTTGTGCGGTCCTCTTGAACTGAGAAAGCAGTTGACATGGTCGTGCGGTTCTGAGAGAAAGACAAAGGAGTTGACATGGTCGTGCGGTTCTGAGAGAAAATTAGGCATGGTCATGCGGTAGTGCGGTAATCTGAGAGAGGCATGGTCATCGCGTATCTTTGGTAACCCAGGAAAAATAATTTAGACAGTAAATACGACGTGGTCATCTTGAACAATACAGAGTTCTTTGAAGAAAAAAACTACATCAACTGACTGTATATTTCAGTCCAACGAACCTCAGGTCTAGGGAAGAAGGGCGGTTCGGCTACAATATATATACATACATGTATAATTATGAGCCATGTAATTCATCCTTCTGACATGATGGATCTTATTGATTTGTATTTTGTGCAGCAGCTATATATATATATACAAAGAAAAAAAACCCCAGAAAACATCTGTTCCACGGCCATCACTTACTGTGGGTTCAACAAGTGAAATTCTATCAGAGTAATTCTATTAAATAGGGTTGCATTAATATACTAGTACATGTACTCTATTACACAATTCGAAGCAACTCGAAGCAATACTGACACAATGACAGTGCAATTTCTTTTCCTTCTTTTCTGCTGACTTTTAAGCAAGCAAGGGGGAAGATATCTTCTCAATATAGATGCCCCACAAAAAAAAAAAAAGAACCTTAAAGAAAGAAAGAAGAAGAAGAAGAAAAGAAAGAAAAAAAAACTTTCTATTTCCCCCTTCCTTTATATACCTTTACAAGCGAAGCTTTTACGGCCTGACCTCATTCCCTCTCTCTCCCCCTCTCCCTCTCCCTCTATACCCTCAGCCAACGACAAACCTTCCACAACTCTTTGCAATGTACAAATACCACTTCCGAAGTTGTCAATACTTTCCATTCTTAAGCTACAACAAAAGAGCAAGTGCAGATCATACTTCACTTTACCACACTGCAATGAGTTGGCTGAGTTTGCAATTTTTCAAAAATAATCAGATTGAGAGAGAGAGAGAGAGAGAGAGAGAGAGAGAGAACTTATGTTCAAGATATAGATTTCACAATTTATCCATAAACATCTCGTATACCTGAATCAAGACGAATTTGTATAGAATTGTGACACTACACTATCCAGGCAAAAGTTGAGAATTCATACTAAGTCATTCGTAATTATAAGGACAGATTATATGAGTTGTCAAAATTGACTATTTCTATTAACCCTGCCTTTGTGCCTTCTTTTCCCCTTTTTTCCTCTCTTCTTCTTTCTCTTTTCCCTTCTTTTTCTCCCCCCCCCCTCCTTTCAAACAGTCTAGTAAAATCAAGTGCTGTCAACCACAAACAATGCTTCATTGACATAAGGCTTTGTCTTTAGACAATTAATCCCTGAAATATTTACAGTATTATATTTCTAATTTAACATCATCCGATGCAAAATACATATACATGTATGATTATGTTCAGGAATAAGAAGATATGTATATATACATAATAGATTTGTAGAGAAAGTAAATGTATTCATGTCGATGGAACATTGTTTATAACAAGATGTGAAGTACTAGTAAACAAAGCATGAAGTACATTTCTAAAACGTGAAAGTAATTGATAAGAAACGATGCTTTGAATTTTCATAATTCAACAAGGCAAATGTTCCAAAAGCTTATTTAATTATTCTCATTAACTTTGTATAAAATGAAACAAACAGATAAGGTTGATACATGAAACTGTTCAAAGATACAGCGATTCATAGTCATTTTTGGCAGAATGAATTGAGTTAAAGTGCAAACTGCTTACATTGTTTGTTCGCCTTCAAAAGAACAAGTAAAAGCAAAATATAGATGAATTATTATGAAAGAACTTTGCATATTATATTACTGTTATTAATGTAATTAATATTTAAAAATATTAATATGAATATCCAATGATGCTTTATGATAAACATGGTATTCACAATAAATTTCTTGATGTCAGATATAATTTGGATCCCCTTAATTATATCTTAAGGTGGGGGATACTGTCAGGAAAGAAATTTATTTATTTATTTTTATTTATTTTTATTTTTTTGATTTGGCCAGACAATGTATTTAAA
The DNA here is from genome assembly GCA_025618425.1 of Heliocidaris tuberculata. NCBI lineage: Eukaryota > Metazoa > Echinodermata > Echinoidea > Camarodonta > Echinometridae > Heliocidaris > Heliocidaris tuberculata. The sequence goes on along the minus strand of CM046837.1, from coordinate 21,133,092 downwards.
AGAAAAAAACCAAAGGGTAATGACTTGCTTATAGGTCAGTCAAATCCAGTTATTTATTTCAGTAAGGTTCATGTATTGTATTTTAGTTAAAGCCTATTCAAGCCAAGTCTTTGAAATATTTGTAACAGTCCTCTGGCTAGACATTATTGTTTGGAGAGTTAAATTGGATCATAATTTATTCGTTTCTACAGATGTTCACCTTTTCATTTACGAAAGCCAGGGTAGTCTCTGCATTGAAATTAGAATATTTTTCTTTGTAAAGTCATCCGCTGGAACATATTTTGAAATCACTTAATAGAAATTTCTCAGTTAGAGAAGGGTATAAATAGGGATTTATTTTAGAGAATCGGGGAGAACACTTAAAGCCAGTCAGAAACTATAGATCTCCGTCAAGGCAGCAAACGTTTTCTCTGGGGGTTATCCACGTCGTGACGAGATGCGAGCTCCAGCTGCCATCCGGTAGTCTACATCTCATCGAATGGGGGCTCGATCTCGTCCTGCTAGTTTTGCCGTCGGCTGAAGCGACATCGCTGGTCAAGGAGGGGCTCTGGCTGGGAACGACGCTGTGGTAGAGGCCGAGGAGCTGAAAGGACCGCCGGTAGGGCAGCGTCTGGCTGAGTGGCCGAGTCGGCGTGAACCAGAGAGCAGCCAAGCGACCCGGGCGAGCTGACGTCAACGGCAAGGGCAGCCGACACCCATGAGTTTGAACTGAGCCGAATCGTTCATTATATTTAAGATAAGTTTGTTTATGTATAATTTGCAATTTGTTTGATTCTGTTTATGTACACATTGGAAATCCAACATTGAAAGCAAAGGAAAACTAAATATTAAATTCGAAATATAACTCTGTAAAATTTGTTTCCATTCCCGTTTATTCTGAGTCAAGTAGCAGTTTTATAAAAAAATCACTCACGTGACATCATGTAACTCATGTGTAATAAAGAAGTTCTATTCTGTCTTAATCTATATCTTAATTATTGTATTTGCATGGGGAAATCGCTCTTCATGGACAAAATGGGTTGTAGGAATTGTAAAGAATGTTGGATTTCGTGCACATACAAATGAGCTTTTCTGTAAGTGTAATATTCTTGAGATATCTGACTTGTATACAATCATGGAATATTTATGTGTATACGAACTTTCGAAAAGCAATTTACCAGATAATTCGTCCCTATTTTTTAACCCAACATGCTGTACATTCCTACCCAACTAGACAGACAAACCATTTCCACCTCCCCCGAGCTCCCACCTTTTTTGCAAACAAAACAATCAACTTTACTGGACCCAAATTCTGGAAAAGCCTGAAAAACGAACTGGTTGATAGCTCCTGCAACAATTCTTTTAAAGTGAAGCTAAGATGTTACCTTTTAAGTATGTATGAATATTCACGTCATGCTGGATCATACAGGTGGTCACATAGACTTTGTTCTTGTTACACTGTCCTGCCTTTACTTTTGCTTACTTTTTTTTTTTGCTTCTTTCTTCTTCTTCTTCTTCTTCTTCTTCTTCTTCTTCTTCTTCTTCTTTTTCTTCTTTTCTTCAGTTTCTTTCGTCGTTTCCTTTTCCTTTACTCCACATTATTAGCTCTATTCTCCTTGTTCGTTTAGTGAATCTGATATTTCTATTCCGCTTCGCTTTTTACTACATATGAATCAGAATTACTAATAATGTTAAGTACTCTAAACGGGAGCCTAATCATTTACAAGCTATATGATTTTTATTCAGGGTCCTCAAAGTTTACATTATCTTCTTTTTTCCAGTCGCTCCGATCTCTCTAAACTTTCCACCTTTATATTTACTGCACATTGTACTTGATTTGAGTTCTTTACTCGTACGTTTTGAAATTGACGCTTATATGCTACTCATAACTTAACTGTGTTTGATGTGAAAGTGGAACAAATAAAACTTCAAAATATGTCATATATACAAACATTATACTGTGTTCATATATAAAACTCCTCTCCCCATTCGCAGAAAAAAAAAATCACAGAAACTGGCCTCAAAACGGTCCCTTGCCTACTGTAGATAGGGTAATCAGTGAACCGACCCAAATTTGACTAAAGCTTGCGGTAGCGCTTTTTGGAAGAAAAAAAAAAAAAAAAAATAGTCATAATTTTTTTGAATGAATCTTTTCTTAAAGCTCATAGACAGTCTCGGTAGCAAAATCATACTGGCAAGAAACTTATCTAACATAGTCACATACTATTCTCCTTTTATCATAAGGCACATGTACGAGATTATTTAACATTCCATTCACGATTTCGAACAAATTTTAGTGTAAATATCTGTAAGAAACGCTTGGTAACGGCTTTTCACTGCCTCACGCTGAGACCATATCCACCCGAAGGTTCCCCACACAATAAACCCAGCGCTTCGCACTATGTGTAGCGTATTCTATAACACACAGCAATCCTCGTTTGAGTAATGTGTATGGCCGTTGTTCGAATTTACATCCCCTCTTTTTGGGGCCAGGGATTTTTATTCTTTTCACCTCTAATTCGATAAATATTTCACTTGAGGAGGAAAAAACTTCACAACATCTTAGTTATGTTAGTACCCTGCTATTTATTAAGTAAAATCAAAGAAATCTCACGAAAAGTTTTTGAGGGCTTCCAAAAACTATCACCTTTAAATCAGTAATAAAACATTTGCTGGTGCTTGCTATAAACATGTAACATAATTATAAATCTATTATATATTACATATTTATAACGTCAATACTTTGCCTAACGGAGCTTTTTCATTGCAGTCAAGTAATAATGTTAATTAAATAACATACCATACTTATTAACAATCACCGCAAACCATAATCCACATTGTTAATAGGTACTAATGAGTAAAGGAGTAAACTAAATCAACCATATTTTGCTGGGTTTACAGCATTTGATTGACTCTAGAATCCCATTTATATGTAAAAAAAGGAATATGAACAAAAATAGTGACTGTTGATTGGCATATCTTGTGTGTCATTCTTTATATGGGGGATATTTTATCATGATAATTTCTGGCAGTATCTATGTAAGTCTGGACAAGGCCCATTTTTTTTTCTTAGTTCCCACGAACTTTCATTTCCACCTGATCTCGCTCAAAATATTATATTAGTAACGTCTAACAGTCAATCTCCACCACTTAAATCGTCAGGTAGAGGTCATCTTTGGAATCTGGCGAGTAATTTCCCGCAGGTTTCATAAGGTTTCCTTTCTAGCTGATCTAGCTCAATAATGATGGGTGGATTACCAAAGGGGCGTCTGGCAGGCACTCTCCACCACTTAAATCGTCTGTCAGTGGCCATTTGTATATATTTGGACTATGACGAATCTTGTCATATAGGTTTCTTAGGGTTTCCTTTCTGGCTAATCTAACCCAAAATTGGGGGTTGCTGTACTTTAAGGACGTCTGGCAAGCACTCCTCAAGACTTAAATCGCCTGGAAGTCGCCATTTGTGTATCTTTGGACTCTGCCGAACAATTTCCCATTGGTTTCATCGGGTTTCTTTTCCAGCTGATCTAGCTCAATCTGGCGGGCACCCCCCCCCCCCCCCCCCCCCCCACCACCACCACCACAACCACCACTTAAAACGTCTGGAATTGCCCATTCATGTACCTTGGGACTATGGCGAATCTTTTGATATAGGTTTCTTAGGGTTTCCTTTCCAGCTGATCTAGCTCAATATTGGGGGTTGGGGTACTTTAGGGGCGTCTGGCAAGCACTCCCCACCACTTAAATCGTCTGGCAGTGGCCATTTGGGTATCTTTGGACTCTGCCGGACAATTTCCCATTGGTTTCATCGGGTTTCCTTTCCAGCTGATCTAGCTCATTTTTTGGACCCCCTTTGGGGGCGTCTGGCGGACATCCCCCACCACTTAAAACGTCTGGCATTGTCCATTCATGTACCTTGGGACTATGGCGAATCTTTTAATATAGGTTTCTTAGGGTTTCCTTTCCAGCTGATCTAGCTCATTTTTTTGACCACTTTGTGACCTCCCCCTGGCCACACCCACCACATAGAACATGCCAGACGGTCAATTCGTTATATCGGACGATGCGATCTTTACATTCATGCACATGAAAATTGGTTTCCTTTCCAGCTAGGTTGACCCCCCCCCCCCCTGGCTCCCGGACTAATAGGGCTACATAAAATATCATATTCGATCATAGTTGTGCATGTATTACATTATGTTCGGAGTTCGCCTTCACTTGGTATCTTCCGTGTCATTTTATTCCATAGAATAGAATTAGAGGCAATAGTGGGAAAAAAGATAATATGATAAGGTACATGATGTGTTTTGTTTACTTTTTTTTTTTATGTTGGCATTGTCTTTTATTTCTGAATGATCATGATTTTCTCCCCTCCCCCCCCCCCCCCCCCCTCCCAAGGTCGATATGTAAGGGTTTACCAATGTTACGTCTTTTAAAAAAATGTGTTATATTAACCGTCCTGACATGATATATTGTCATCATCGATTTCCTGTCACGGCCGGGGGGGGGGGGGGGCACTAGCCATTACCATTGGTTACCATTGGTTACTATACTATCGGGATCGCCGCCCATGGTTTGTGTTTCGGTTTTTACTATTTTCCTCATTATCTCGTAACATACGGTGAATTACTATACTCTCAGTATCATGCTCCTTTTCTGCTGTTATCTTTATTTTCAAATCGTTCAAACTCTTAGATACAGCGAATAAGTCCTTATTAGCCACACCCCTTCAAAAGAAAAATTGCATGCAATGCGGAAATGAAACGCACTGAAACAAAGTTCTAATTGCACGAAATTCATAACGAATTCAGAGAGGGGGGGGGGGGGAGTGGCACTGAGATGTGATAAAGTATTATTTTGTTTCAATCACTGTCGTTCATATAGCTCTTTCCCATTACAACCAAAAAAAAATATGTGTGCACAATTTTAATCTTTTTCTTTTTATTGATACAGCTATGACATAGCAAAACAAGGTTGAAATAGAGATGGATAAAAAGAGAAGAATAAACGAATGAAGCGGGACACAAAAACTAAAGCAAATAATTACGAGAAATGATTATGAGAAATGAAGTCGAAAGTGAATAGGATTATTTTTGTCTTATTGAGTAACATAATGTTCATCTGAAAATTCAATTCCCTGAATGGGCCTGTACCTGTTTGCATATTTAAAAGAAAAAAACATTTAGAGTGTTCATGTCACAATGTTGGTCAGAATGCGTCGGAAACTCATGTAAAATGTGGGGCCTATGACTCGGGTGATAATAGTATTAGCAGACGACAATGGGTCTAATGAATGGGGTATCGATCGAACCGCGCGTGCGACGGCGCTTACGCAATTTGTATTGTAAGTGTATTGAAAAGGAAGGAAGCGAAGCTTCAACAAAATAAGACGGCTTTTCCCCTCTCAAATAACAAACCTTATATTTTTAGAAAGAGAAAAGTCTGACCTTTCATGTTTACATTCACTAAAAATGACGAAAATGACCGAGTGAAGTGCAATGAGCAATCAAAATAGAAAGCACCGCCAAATTTCCCATTACCGGCAATGTAATCGAAATCGCTCCGTCACAGGCTCGCACTCAAAGGGCTAAGAGGTGATCTGTCGATAACAGCCTCCCCCCCCCCCCCTAAATATAGAGAAAACAGCCAAGAAATATATTGTTGGCATGTAAAAAACAATTAGGGGAACAATGTAATTTTCCCGGAAAAGCTTAAGAAATGAATGTATCAACTCAATGGTAAACCTCTAGCAGCATAAATTTATTCTAGCTGTTTGGTTGTATGAAAGCATTGTCAAACCTCTCACCTGGTCTGTGGCACGTGAGGTATCTTTGATATCTGTATTGCACTGTCCCAACCGAACAGTTTCGATGGTACAAGATATGAGAATAATTGCTCACATACGTCATAGTATACATGGTGATATGGTACCTGTCCTGATACCGAGCATAGTCCTTTCCGTATTCAAGCTGTTGGCAGAGGGACTAGTAAAAAGACCCATACGAACCAGAATAATATCAATAAGAAGAATATTGTAGTTTACTCCAATTGCCATCTATAACTTTGATCTCTACGAAGCCATTTTTTTTTAACTTCATGCTCCACCTGTCATACGAAACGCTTTCCATCCAAGGGTTGGCTCATTCAAGTTCAACGATATACATATTTGTGGCACATATTTAACTTGTCTCTAAATAAACCAAAGTTAGCTAAAGCTTCACCCTTTTTTGAAAAGTGAAAACAAGGAAGAATTAACTGATTACAGACCCATTTCTATTCGTTCCGTCTCCTCAGAGATAATGAAACGAATAGAACGGTGGATTTCTTAGATCCTTTTTTGGTGATGTAAAAATCAATGTGGGTTCCGTTTAAGGGAATTCTACGTCCATGGATTTAATTGACCTTACTAACAAAAAATAAATTTAAAAAAATCAGTATACAATAGGTATTTTTATTGATTTATCGAAGGCATTTGATACTAAATCACCAAAATCTAAGCTCTATCGCTTATGGTATTCGTGATATCCCGCGTGACTGGTTTCTTAATTATTTGAATAAACGTCAACAATGTAGAAAATATAAATCTTCAATGTCGGAATTTAAAGGGAAATCCAACCATAATGGCAAGTTCCTCTCGAAGAAAGCAGAAAAATCAGAGAAGCTAACCGGTTAAGGTTTGAACGAAATCGGACAACCAATACGAAATTTATGAACTTCGGAAAGTTGTAATCACTATACATAATATAAGGGAATTTCAAATTGGCCGATTCGGTAATGCCACTGTGACGTAGTATCAAACAACTCTCACAAAATGACTGAAATATCGATTATTCAAAAAGTATTACCCGGTAGGATCTTTTTCTCTTTAGGAAAAACGTTGACAATATGCTATCTACAACATATTTTGAGTACTGCCTCGAGGGAAAAGACGCTTAGGAGGAAAACCGAAATTAATGACATCTTAGTGTACGACAAACGGGATAGTTGACCGGGAATACATCACAATCAACTTACCAAATTGCCAATTTCAGGTTTGCATACATTTAATAACCTCATTTTTCAAATAGTCTTAATTTACCATTCTTTGTCCGATTTCTTATAAATTTCCACTTCCTGTTTCTCTTATTTTTGTTCTGCTGTCACACAATTAAACTTATTGCAAAGGTTGGATTGCCCTTTAATAGCATCTTATGTTGAGTTCCTTAAGGATCACTCCTTGGCCCATAAATAATGATAATGATATTTACTAATCTGCCCCAGAACATTTCTGATTATATGCAGATGATAAAAATATACTGTGCACAAATATTAACCCCTTATGTTCAATAGCCAACAGAAAGTTAAAGTTGCCTTAAACTAAATCTCCTAAATAGCGCCATCTTTTAACAGGATTTGGAAAATATCTTATTTTCCCATCACACACCATTTTCCTTAAGTTTGTAGAAGCTTAGAATGTAGTTGCAGGCAATTTTCTACGTTTACAAGTCAAAAGTAATAGTTTGGAAAAAGTGCTTATTTCCCAAGCGAGTTGTTTATTAAGATTTAAATGAAAATTCTACTTATCTCTAATCATAGTCTTAAATTGGTATTTACCGTAAGATGGCGCGGTTCAAATTCCACCTATTTAAGGGAATTTTAAGTAAGGTATGTAAATGGCTGCCAGCAGTGGCGTAGCTACAGGGGGTACGAGGGGCACGTGCCCCCCCCCCCCCCCCATTACACGGCTAAAAAAAATGGAAAAAAAAGGAAGAAAAAAGAGAAAAGGAAAGAGAGAAGCGAAAAAGGACGAGAAAAGGAGGTGGTAGGACCCCTTCCCACACCCTCCCCTTAACCAGTGGTCTATTAAATTCGCATTGAAATTTCTGACTAAGACCAGTGCCCCCCAGTGATGCCAGTGCCCCCTTAATGGCTGCACTCACGCTACGCCATTCGCTGGAAGCCAATTGGCTATCTGTCAACTCCAAGAAATGCAAATCTATTATATTCAGCAAAACAGACAAAATTCCTGGTAAAGATGAAATCAGTATAAAAGTAAACAGTACAATAATTGCAAGAGTTGCAAAGACAGAATTTCGCAATGTATTGACAGTTGGTTGTCTCAAAAACCGTACCTCTATAATAAATATATCTTGAATATAGGTATAATGGTTCAAGGACACCTACCCCTGGACAACCACCCCCGGATAACCACCCTTAGGATAACCACCCTCTAGGACAACTACCCTCTAGGACAACTACCCCCTAGGGCAACCACCCTCTAGGACGACTACCCACCGGGACAATTACCCTCTAGGATGATTACCCCCCCGACTAACTACCCCCTAGGGCAACCACCCTCTAGGACAACTACCCCCTAGGACAACCACCCTCTAGGACAACTACCTCCCGGACAACTACCCCCCAGACAACTACCCCCTAGGATAACCACCCTCTAGGACAACTACCCCCCGGACAAATACCCCCCAAACAACTACCCCCTAGGACAACCACCTTATAGGACAACTACCCCCCGGACAACTACCCCCCGGACAACTACCCTCTAGGACAACTACCCCCCGGACAGCTACCCCCGGACAACTACCCCCTGGAAAACTACCCCCGGACAGCTACCCCCCCCCCCTGGACAACTACCCTCCCCCCCCCCCCCCCCGCCCAGACAACTACCCTCTAGGACAACCACCCTCTTGGACAACCACCCCCTAGGACAACTACCCCCTGGACAAGTACCCCCAGACAACTACCCCTTAGGACAACCACCCTCGAGGACAAGTATCCCCCGGACAACTACCCCTTAGGACAACCACCCTCGAGGACAAGTATCCCCCGGACAACTACCCCTTAGGACAACCACCCTCGAGGACAAGTATACCCCAGACAACTACCTCTGAGGGCAACCACCCTCTAGGACATCTCTTTGACAAATACCACCTAAGGTAACTACCACCCAAATAACTACCCCCAGACATTAACGACTTAGGGTAATCATCAATCGGACAACAACCGACATACTCTCACCCATGGCATGTAAGTCTACTATCCCCCAAACAGTTACAACTCCCAGGTACTCGATGGCATTTAAACTGATTTCGGCCAGGGGAGGACGTGGAGGGGGGGGGGGGGGTGATCAACAGTCAGTAAGGATATAATGAGCATCCAGAGGAGGAGGCGGAGGTATCTACCTCCCACGGTAAGAACTTGAGAAATCTGGTTATAAATAGAAGGATTTTGGTGTATTAAAATGTTAAAATTCACCTCACCACGTGAAAATTATATGATTGCAGTTGAATGTGTCTGTACCCATGAGCACCGGGGGGGGGGGAGATTTCCTCTGGTTTGTGTTAAAAGTCGTTGTTTCATAGTGCAATGTACTGTTGAATTTCTTCATCAAATTTGGGCGACATTTTTTTTTTTTTTCAAAGGTAACGTTCTGAAATTTCTATGATATATTCAATACTAAATACCAACTGGGAAGGGTATAAGAGGTTGCTCTCCCACAGTAAGATCTTCTGGAAATTTGGGGGTTACAACCAAGGCTTTGAGTGAGTATAAGTAGGCCTATGCATTTTCATGAATAATAATCCAATATCTTGCCGGGTTTCCTACTGAAAAAGGCGAACTTAAAATAACAATCTACAACGGTCTGCGAGTAAAATTCAGACAGAATCTATGGCCCCAAATGATAATTATAACTGTCACTTGTTTAGCGCATAATAAATTAAAACTGCTGTATATGCTTTAGAACTATCCAAGATTATTACAATACCAACGAATATGAGTTTTGATTCCTCTTGATAATAATAATTACTGAAATAATACACAGAAAGTGAAACATACAAATAAGTATTAATTCCGGTAAATTATGTCGTGTGTAAACATGATTTTCTTTCTTTTTCAATTAATTTTCCAAATTTGTTCTTAGTGTCAGGTATTTCAATACAGGATTTTGTCGAATTTCGCCGAAATTTACTGAAATTGTTGCCGAAATTTGCCAGAACTTTGCCCATTTTTTTCTTCTTCCAAAAATAGGGGTCACATTGCCCCCTGCGCCAAATGCCAGTGAAATGAGCGTGTCAAAATTGTGTTGTTTCATAATAATCTTAAGTGTCTCAAAAGTGTGAAGATCTGATTATTCTCTACATGATTAGCGTTTTTGATGGAATAAATGTTTCAAAAGTCATTCATGCTAGTATTCACAAATTTCTTGATGGTGAAAAGGCATAAATTTCCGAACTTTGTGATCTAGGTTACTTTCTCATCCAACTTAACAAGATTGTACACCCCATACTATTTTTAAATCTACCAACCACAATGCTAATTTCCTTTAATACTCGATTGGGTGGTAGCTTTGTAACGAGTTGCATAATTGTGAAGTGCGTGAGGGAGGGGGGGGGGGGGGGTGACAAACGGCTCGAATATTTGCTTTCCGTCCCGTCCCCCCCCCCCCTTAATTGTTGACCATGCAAAACGTCCAATAGAGAGTTGATATTGTACATGGGAATGTACAATATCAACATGCATTGGAGAAATCTAAAGCAATATTTTACAATTAAGAGTACTAGTATTCAATCGTATTCAATGTGCTTTTAGTGGTACTTCCATTTTTTAGTGGTACTTCCATTTCGACCAGCGAGCGTAGCGAGCGAGGAACCCCCCCCCCCCCCCACCAACAAAAAAGGGTGTGTTTTTTTTTAATGACAGTTAGTATACATAAACTATTTTTTTTTGGGGGGGGGGTTAATGTGATAAACTAGGTTTTATTGTTGGAGGTTGGAGTAGGAACGATTAAGCGAGCAAGCATGAGCGCAAACAAACACTTCTCTTTTCCTCTTTTAATAAAATTTGGTATATTATCTGGGTTTTATTGTTGGAGGTCGGGGAGGGAATTGTGCTAAAGGCCATATTAATTCTATTTTGGCGAGCGATTGTAGCGAACAGGCACAATCTTGTTCATGTGATGTTAAGTCCAATTTGGGGTACTTTTCCTAGAGGGTGGTTGCCCTAAGGGGTAGTTGTCTAGGGGGAGATAGTTGTCCAGGGGGTAGTCTTAGGGGGTGGTTGCCCTAGAGGGTGGTTGTCCTAGACGGTAGTTGTCTGGGGGGGGGGGTAGTTGTCCGGGCGGTAGTTTGTCCTAGAGGGTGGTTGTCCTAGGGGGTAGTTGTCTGGGGGGTAGTTGTCCGGAGGGTAGCTGTCCTAGAGGGTGGTTGTCTTAGGGGTAGTTGTCTGGGGGTAGTTGTACGGGGGTAGTTGTCCTAGAGGGTGGTTGTCCCAGGGGGTAGTTGTCTGGGGGGTAGTTGTCCGGGGGGTAGTTGTCCTAGAGGGTGGTTGCCCTAGGGGGTAGTTAGTCGGGGGGTAATCATCCTAGAGGGTAATTATCCCAGTTAATATACATCTGCCTCTGCCATTCAGTGCATTGTTCTATGATGTTACGAAGAGCAAATATCTGGTCAGTGCATCCCCTTCCTCTACGGAATCCTGCCTGTTCATTCCTAAGCTGCTCATCTACTATATCTGAGATACGCTGTACGATAATTTTTGCCATAATCTTACTTGGTATTGATAAAAGAGTAATTCCACGCCAATTATTACAGTCTCTTAGGTTGCCTTTCTTTGGTATCCTAATGATTGTCCCTTCTGACCAGTCATTGGGTATTTTCTTCTTCTTCCAGATAGCAGTGAATAGTGGATGAAGCACTTTAGCAGCAGGTTCTGGGTCTGCCTTGAATAACTCTGCATTCAGGTTATCTTGACCCGGGGCTTTTCCGTTTTTAAGAGATTTAATAGCTGCAACAATTTCTTCTTTACCTGGTGGTTCACAACTAATGTCTAATTCACTGATTTCATGCTGGATATCAGCTTCTGTTGTGGGTGGTGGCCTATTCAATACTTCTTTAAAATGTTCCACCCAGCGAGCTTCTTGTTCCACATCTGTTGTTACTAGTTGGCCCTGTTTGTCTACTATTGGCGTCTCAGTAGTCTGGCGGTGTTTGCCACAGACTATTTGGGTGATCTTGTAGATCTTCCCTTGTTCCCCTTTCCTGGCTGCCTCTTCTGCTTGAGTAGCAAGATCTTCCAGGTGTGCTTGCTTGTCAGCTCTAGTTTTTCTTTGAACTGCACTGTTTGTCTTTTGGTACTGTTTCTTGTATCTTTCTTTCAGCCGTTCTGACTTTGTCTCATTTATTTGTTTCTTTAATGTTCTCCTCCTTTCTATGGTTTGCCATGTGTCTTCAGTTACCCATTCTTTCTTTTTCTTCTGCTTGTACCCCAGGTAGGATTCACTGGCCTTCACATAAGTTGTTTTGGTTTGTTCCCACTTAGTACTGATATCATTTGCAGTTGGCTCTGTTTGGCATTCAGAACTTCCACCTTCCTGCCAATGGCTTCCTTTCAGCTTTCACCACTGGCATTCATCCTAGCATCTGATGATAGCCCTGGAAGTCCATCACACCCAGTAGTGTCGTTTCCTTCTGTTGCTGTTTCCGTAACAATTTCTGTTTTACGCGACAGGGTTGTTAGCCCTGTGCTCAACCCCCAGTCTGGAGGACCAGTGGATTGTTTTTCGTCTCGCCTCTATCCTTCGACCTGTCCAGCATGGGAGGCCCTACCAGGAGATAAATCTCCAGCTGGCATAGCTCTAGGGGTCACTGAGACACACAAGCTCACCGACCACGACAAAGTTGCAATCCAACGGGGAGAAGTAGTATCTTGAAACGTTGTAATTCGCACTGCCATCGAGTGACTGTTGCATGTTCCTGGTCGTGTCACTTCATTTTCAAAAGTTTGACGAATCATTTAGAGGAGCCAAAAATTACCCCCTTTTTGCATATTTCCAAGATTTTTTTTCTGCGAAAGCTGACCTCTTTTACATAAAAACTGGTACAATACGGGCTCTAAATATAACCCTATTTTTTTGTTTTTCGAGTGATCATTCCCCAAAGTACTCTATCCCCCCCCCCCCTCCAAATCAGATACATATGCATTCGTATTTTTGTAAACATCATGATAAAATGACCCTTTTTATAGTAGAATTTCTTATTTTAAAAAAAAAAGTAGGCGAACATTTGAACGCTCGTGCACCCCTGAAAATAACCCTTTTTACGCACAATTTCTAACTAGTATGGGTACACAAAGTCAATATGAAGTGACACTACCGGATGCATGTTCCGGAAGTTGACCGATTTAAAGGGAAAAATGACATGCATAATTGTAGACACACGCCCTCTTTTTTTTTTTTTTTTTACTACGAACGTTGAATCACTTAATCGTTGCCTCTGATAGAACGAACTTCAGAGAATCTAATATTCTGGTTATGCCTATCAGTCACTAAACCTTAAAAAGAAATTTAAAAAATAAAAGGGAAGTGTTATGAACGAATCTTCTTAAATCTGTCGTACTTAAAAACAACGACAAACAAACAAAAAACAACAACAAAACGAAGCAAAGCAAAACAATAACAAACTTATTATTACAGGATCAGGATAAAACCGATGTAGAATATAAATTTTGCTTTATTCAAGAACACGATCTAAAAGACTTGCAAAATATGAAAGTAAGGCGATTTCAGTAGTCTTTTCAATCACCTTTGGAATATTACGATGATGTGTTATGTAATCCGGAAATGATTTTTTTTATATACCGCATGTCTAGATTCTAGGCCTCTGATTGGTCAAATTTGCGGGCATGAAATTCACTACGGACAGCCGTACGGTATGGTGAAAACAATAGACGTATTATAGATTTATTAGACGGAAAGCAGCACGCGTGGAAATCATTACGCGAATGGAATTAGGCCCCGCCTCTTTCGGATCATTTGAAGAGACGATAAGCACCCGATATCGTTGCATTATTCATATTTCTTGTGCGTGTCAGTTTATTGTGAAACTTTGATTGGATGCTAGGTCATGAATATGTACATAATTCGATAATATCGATTACACTTTAATTGACCTCAACTTCGTCAATTAAAGACCTATTAATTATGCATATTATATGCAATGACGTCACCCGCATGAAAACGAGAGATTGTAGTTCAAAAGAACGAGGTGAGTAAAGCTCAGATTCATTCAATTTCGTATATTTAGTTAATTGATAACAATAAGTTGTACTATTCTAGGTGATCTATGATAATTTCTTTACATTTTAAAAGGATTTCCAAGAGCTGTGTTGAAAAAGGATTGAAACAATTTGCTCTCGAAATTACAGTTCTAACTTTATCGTTAAGCGGTAGTTTGACACGGAGATTGGCTGTCCTCACACGCTGCGGCTCATGACAGCTACCCCACTTGTCCAGGGTCATTTTCAGCCACCGGCGCGATGGCTATTTCGACAGTGTCAAAAATTCAATGCATGCAAACAAGTTGGATCTAAGTAGATCTAGATCTAACGTTAGTAAATTCTTTGAATTATGATAGACTATATTGCGTAAGCTTTTCCTCGTGTTGTTCATTTGTATGCTGCACACAGGCATATTCGTTATTCCAACTTGGTCTTGGATCTAACGTATGGTTAGATTTGAAAACTGTGACTGTGTGGTGGGATTATAAGATGTCGATGATTGTGATAAGATATGTAGACCAAAATTAGTGCAGATATAAATTTATTGTTACACGAGGTTTTACTGTCTTTAGCTAAGAATATTTGTTAAAATTTTATGCCATAAACCGAAGTCTGAAGAATAGTATCTTGAGTAGATGAAGACTTAGCTACGGCTAAAGCTGTGCTTGGGGGACGAAGTCAAAGTAAACATGTTTGATATAAGAACTCTGTTCAACTTCACTTGCAAACCTGACTTTGTTTTCGTTCTTAAAAGACTTGGATCAATTATCATATTTGGTTCAATTAATGTCATTTGGTCAATTAAACTGATTGTAAGTTAACTAGTGTCTGATAGATTATGATTTTTTTTTTAATTTTTTTTTTTTTTAATTTATTTATTTATTTATTTTATTTTTATTTTTTTTTTATTATTATTATTATTTTTTATTTTTTATTTATTTATTTTTTTTTTTTGGGGGGGGGGGGGTAGGTAAATGTATTTTTGGCAAAAATTCAGTCCGGTGTTAAAGCCAGTTTAGGGATCCCCGTTCAAAATTTCAGACACACCAGTATATTGTAATTTGACAGGAAACAAGGAAGTGAACTATAAAATCAAGTAGTGCTTCCAGGGGTCCCTAAATGTGTTAGTTAAAATCATATTACAAATACCCTCATTAGTTGCCACTGATTTTTGAATAGCTTGTCCTTAAACTATGTAAACATATTTTAAACCATTACCAACAAAGCCCAGCATTGTGTGTAAACATGGAGAAGAAGGAGAAGATTACACTTCACATTTATTCATAATACATTCTATGAAAACGGTCTCTTTTGAGATTTGATCTTTGATCTTAATTAGATGTATCTAGATGTTTAAGAAGATCGAAAAAAAAGGCAGAATTAGTGGAGTACAAGTATTTCTGCGAAATTTCTGCCGTGTTTCCTACTAAAAAAGCTAACAATCTACAACGGTCTGCGAGTAAAATTCAGACAGAATCTATGGCCCCAAATGATAATTATAACTGTCACTTGTATAGCGCATAATCAATTACAACTGCTGTATGCGCTTTAGAGCTATCCAAAATTATTACAATATTAACAAATATATCTTTTGATTCCTCTTAATAATAATAATTACTGATAATTACTGAAATAATACACAAAAAGTGAAACATACAAAAAATCATTAATTCCGGAAAAAATCATGTCGTGTGTAAACATGATTTTCTTTCTTTTTCAATTAATTTTCCCAATTTTTTTCTTAGTGTCAGGTATTTTAATACAGGATATTGTCGAATTTTGCCCAAATTTATTGAAATTTTTGCCGAAATTTGCCAGAACTTTGCCCAATTTTTTTTTCTTCCAAAAATAGGGGCACAGTGCCCCCTATCCCAAATGCCAATGAAATGAGCGTGTCAAAATTGTGTTGTTTCATAATAATCTTAAGTGTCTCAAAAGTGTGAAGATCTGATTATTCTCTCCGTGATTATGATAGCGTTTTTGATGGAATAAATGTTTCATAAGTCACTATGCTAGTATTCAAAAATTTCTTGATGGTGAAAAGGCATAAATTTCCGAACATTGTGATCTAGGTTGCTTTCTCATCCATCTTAACATGATTGTATACCCCATACTATTTTTTAAAACCACAATGCTAGTTTCCTTTAATACTCGATTGGGTGATAACTTTGTAACGAGTTGCATAATTGTAGAGTGCGTGAGGGAGAGGGGGGGGGGGTGACATACGGCTGGAATATTCATTTACTTATGAATTTATTCATTAATCTTTTTTTCTCTCTCTCTCTTTTTTTTACACGAGATGATTCTTTACAACGGATGGTGAAAGAATATTGAGATACACAATCAGGAGAAATGAACAAAGAGCAAATATACTGACCTGCTCAATCTTCGAGAGGTAGATCTACACTGTGTATAATCAAATTTGACAACCCCCCTCAAAAAAAAAAAAAAAATAATAATAAAATAAAATGAATAAATAAATGAATAATAAAAAAGAAATATATATATATATATATATATATATATATATATATATATATCAATAGGACACATCTTGAAGAGAAAGCTAGTTATTTGAAACAATTGTAATTTCCTTTCCCTCTGACCTGAAAAAGAAGAATGTTTAGTCAAATATGGGAATTTCATTTAATTTATATAAGGATTTATCATGTCCATTGTCATGCTTACAAAAGAACTTAACTCCAGTGAATGTGGGTAAAATAGCTTTTTATCAAGCTATATTCACTCTGTTGGAGTCATGCATATACACATATCTGGCACATTGCAGTCATTTCTTATTGTTACGACCTCAATAGTTTTTAATTTGTTCTATTATCTCTTTTCTTTCAACAGACTTACGGATTACCGCTACAGCTCTTCATTCCTGGTAACTAGATCAGCAATCTCACAAGTGGATACGTGTAATTAAGTTGGGGCTTTCATTCAGAATAAAACAATACAGATATCCCTAACAAGGGTTTCTGATTTAGAGGATTTTTGCTGGAATATTGCATTTGCTGAAAGCCTAAAAAAGAAATACCCTCAGCTTTGATTTATGTCGGTGACCATTTCAACAGTATAATAGAATGGAACAGTTGTTATGCAAATTGCTTGAGAACTGGTAAGAACAAAACTAAATATTCATTTAATGATATAAGTGATATGAAAATTTCACTTACCACTTGACTACTGCAAGGAGGTGCAATTTTAAGATCTTAATTTTTGTTTCAAGTTATAAACTTGTTATTTGAACTTTATGCGTGAGAATGATTGACAATTACATTTGAGTTTCTTTTTTGTTTTTGGGGTTTCTCATTTGTTTACTATTGTTTAATGTTGAAATAAGGTAATATCTTCTTTTTTTTTAATCTGCAATATTCTCTGAAAATTTCTAAGGTAGCATGTGATTATACTCATATATTTAAAATGCTTGATTTATGCTCAAAATTTTGATATACAGTGACCACCATATACCTCTCCTGTGGTCGGGCAATTGGTGAATAAAAATGACAAGTCTATATGTCAAATATACGTGACATCGGCACTAAAAGAGTTAAAAACTTGAACTTTGAACTAAAAGAAAAGGAAAGGCGAAAGTCTATGAGGCGCCGTTCGTAAATGTATTATTTAGCTCAACTATTTACATATAATTCATTATTTAGCTCACTTTATATATAATGACATTAAAGATACAATTATATATCAAGAACGATTTGCATGCACTTTAATTATATGTATATAATGGTTGCACAATATCCATTATATAAAAATAATGAATTTTGCAATGTCCATTGTTTATAAATAATGGTTACACAATATTCATTATATATGAATAATGAATTTTGCAAATTTCCATTTAATTATAAATAATGGTTTCACATTATTCATTATATATAAATAATGAATTTTGCAATTTCCATTATTTATGAATAATAGTTACACAATATTCATTATAAATGAATGATGAATTTTGCAATTTCCATTATTTATAAATAATGGTTACACAATATTCATTATAAATGAATGATGAATTTTGCAATTTCCATTATTTATAAATAATGGTTACACAATATTCATTATATATTAATAATGAATTTTGCCATTTCTATTATTTATAAATAATGGTTTCACATTATTCTTTATATATAAGTAATGAATTTTGCGATTTCCATTATTTATAAATCATGGTTACACATTATAATATATATATATATATATATATAATGAATTTTGCAATTTTCATTATTTATAAATAATGGTAACACATTCATTATAGATAAATAATTAATTTTGCAATTTCCATTTTTTATAAATTATTGTTACACAATATTCATTATATATAAATAATGAATTTCCCAATTTCCATTATTTATAAATAATGAAATTTTACTATTTCCATCACTTGTGAATAATGATTT
This sequence comes from Heliocidaris tuberculata, assembly GCA_025618425.1. Classification (NCBI taxonomy): domain Eukaryota; kingdom Metazoa; phylum Echinodermata; class Echinoidea; order Camarodonta; family Echinometridae; genus Heliocidaris; species Heliocidaris tuberculata. Next base: position 21,114,643 of record CM046837.1, on the reverse strand, counting down.
GAATTATCCATTATACATAAATAATGATTTCAAATATTCATTATATATAAAGAATGATATCAAATATTCATTATATATATAAATAATGAAAATGTACACTTTCCGTTGTTTATAAAAAAAAAAAATGATTTCACAGATACATTATATACAAATAATTTACTGTACGATTTCCATCATTTATCTAAATGTTCAACACTATTTTTATTATTTATATATATCATCGGAAAACACAAATGAATATAAGACTACCATCACCTTATATAATTGTTAGCGTACCACGGCTGTTTCACTCGCATAGGCCGTGTACAAAATAAGCCTAAAAAAATGCACGCCCATAATCCGCGGGTGCTGTGTAGAGGATGTGCTGTCTTCGAATGCAAAAAGTTTAGCTCGAAAACCCTCAGCAGTACGCCGGTACAGGATCAGGCAACACGAAATCATAACATGTTTTAAATTATCAAATACGACGCTTTTGCTTACCTTATAATGGAATCCCTTGTAAATGTTTTGTGAAGGTTCCAAAATAACACGGGAAAATATCATTCATATTGTCTACACATAAGCACAATGATGCAAAATCATGATAATTCTATAAGCGATTCTGAGTTTTTCATGGGGCCTCCATGGTAATTATCCGCAGTGGCAGACTTGCAGACGATCATCACATTTTAATCCAAGTTTACTTAGTCCACACTGAAAACGATAGTTGGTCAAATGACTAAAAAAAAATAGTCTTTCACTATGTCTTATTTGACTAAGAAATAATAAGTCATTGGTTCTTTAAATGGACTAATATTAATTAGTCAGTCAAATTATGTCTTATTTGACTAATCCGGAAAATAATTAGTATTGCATGGAAAATAATTAGTCCATAATTAGTCATACACTGAAATCCGTTAGTCTTCTGTTAGTCTTTCGACTAATTATTTGCTAGTCAAAGATGACGTGATTAGTCTTTCACTAAAAATGGCTGAATGAAACACTCTTGGATGACATACTTAATATTTAAATCAACTTCTTTTAATGACAACTCTGTCCTGCAATACAATGTACAACAATTATATAACCCATTTACATTATTACAAGTAACAAGTATAATAGCACTCCAATGTGGGGCCACAATCCTAGGTTTTATTAATTTTTCCAAATACTATGGTGCATGTGCACAATCCTGTATGATTCTGATTTAAGCAAAGACATTGTATCAGAGATGGTGCATAGCTAGCCCGACCAGACGCCGTGCACGGCGTCTGACAAGGACCCACTAGAATTTCCATGCGACACCCCTCAATGTCGCTAAAACAACGTACAAAATCAATTGAAAATGTATGTTAAACTTCCGATTTTACGTCATACTCACATGAAGTCACTTGCTTGGATGAATTTGTTGAACTTCAATCCCCAGCAAGCTATCAGGCGATGTCCACAGGGTATAAAATTTCAACTTTTGACGGCCAAAAACGTCCACCGCCGAAGTAATTCAAAATCCCGATAGCGCTGTGTATACGCACATAGCGATTATACATTCTGCCATCGGAGCGGAGAGAATACAGCTACTGTGGGCAGATGGCGCAATAAATCATCGTTTTGGGGTAAATTGTAAGTTAATAACTAAATTCAACTTCATGATTTCAATAAAAGATAGTTGAACTTTGATTTAGTATAATTTTCAGTTCAAAAAGGGATGTAATTTTCTCGAAAAGCATGTAATCGCGCTTTGTAGTTGCAGTTCGCAACGATATAAAACGGCCAAATCGAAAGCGCTGTGTATAATTAGTGCATAGTCATAGACCTGGTATAACAGATGGGCCTAGTAGAATTCAAATATTTCTTGAGGGGCCTTTGTAACCTGTTTTCCACTTTTGTTTATCTTCATCTTGGACATCATATGAATAAGCCCTATCCAGAAATATTTATTGAATTTAACTTACAATTTGCTCGCATTTAACTTACGATTTGCTCGCAGAGTGGCCTTGCATTTATTGACCTCATAGGAACACTATGTGCAAATATATGCGGCAATTATAAATATAGATCTAATGATTCCGTTAAAAAAAAAAAAAAGATAGAGAACATTTTTAGAGCTTGGATTTGGTGTTGGACAAATTATGATACAAATTATACTTTCTCCAAAGGTTTAAAAATTCTATAAATTATAAACAACAGGTATGAATTTTCAACTACATGACAGTCATTAATCGCGTTCTCTCAACAATGGGTCTATATGTCCAAACTAAACAGTTCCAAAGCCTTGAAGAAAAAAAAAATCGAATAGTAGAGGAAAAATGTACATGTAGGTCTGTACACTAATTAAAAAGAAATTACAAATAAGAAACATGCTTATGTATATATATATATATATATATATATATATATATATATGTATATAATATATATATTTAAATAAACATATACAAATAGAGGAATACTAGGAAGATAGATAAATAGATACAGACAGATAGACAGAGGGGTGCGTGTATGAATAGATAAATGGATAGGCCTATAGATAGATGGATGGGATACGTGTAGATAGATAAAAATGATTAATGCACTCAAAAGGCGAGCGTAATCTTGCCTTTTGGACTTCATTCATAGAAGGAAAGAAAACAAAATCTTTTCAAAGAAGAGAAACTTCACATTGTTTGACAAGAGTAGGTCCTTGAAAGAATTCTGGCTTGGAAGCAAGCAATATTGTTTATTTATACAAAATAGGAGCATTTACGGACAGTGGAACTTAATATCAGATCTTTACCTTACCCTACTTCATAACAGAAGCCTATTCTATTCATATAGCAATTGCACGAACATGAACTACATCTACTCTTTAAGGATATTAATAATAACAGGATAAGTTTTACCTTTAACGAAGAACATAACACATTAAAACAATTTCCTTGGGATATAAAAAGTGCAAAAAGTTGAGCACCCCTTAGAATACTGAACACCACTGAACATCTTTGGCATCAAAATATAACTGCGATGTTTGAAAGTAGAAACCAAATCAATTTAGGCAGTAGTGGTAGTCATTTCACCCGCTTGATGTAAACATTTAAATCCTATCCACAGATTGTGATGAACGTGATGCTCCAGTCACCCCTTCTCTTCTCATTCTCTCTCTCTTTCTTTCTTTCTTCGTTTTTTTTTTTTTCCTCTTTTTCACTCCTTCTCGATTTCTCTCCATATATTATTTTTCTATCTCAGTTTTCGTTTTCTGTTATGATTCCTTCCACTTTTTTGTATCCGAAGTTCATTGAGGAAACTTGGGAATCTCTTCTTGACCGACGAGTGTTCTACCACTGAAGACTGGACTAAAGATTAAAATGCAATTCATATGTTGGGATATTAGTTGTTTTCTGACATGTCCCATCATCTAAAACGGGTCAGAAGACTATTATTAAAAGCTTTTTTTTTCGGAACTAATGTCAAAAAGCATATTGTTGTGTGGGCTTCGCCTGGGCATCTTCATGAACACAGTGCGCGCTTCTATAGCATGGAAGATTTAGGCGAAAAAAGAGGCGAACATGCGGTGGAAAATGGGTTCTTACTCAAAAAGTTGCAAAAAGTAGCAGGCAAATTTGGTAGCAGTGTAAAGCATGACCTAAAAGAAAGGCGATCATGATATTTTCAGCGCGGAAATCGACGGAAATGTTGACCATCTTTGCGCTTGAAAAAAAATATGTTATTTTCCGCCCAATATTTTGTGTTTCATCCAAAATTACTTTCGAGAGGAATAAGAATTTGCCTGTAAACCCTATCATTATTTGAAATAATTATTCTGGAATAAGTATGTTCAATTTGAAGTGCATTAAACAACCCGTTTGGCCAAAACCTTTAATAAAACGCAGTATTGCATTTTACACAATGCATAACAAATAATCAAAGTTTCGGGTCTTTTTGAATAAAAATGACCAACTTAAAATTAATTCCAAGAAGAAATACTGCTCAGAGGTGTTCTACACGTTGTAATCTTTGCTTAGAACGTGAAAAAATTAATTTTGTTTCATTGACCAAATCCCTATTTTGGCGCACTTTTGCTGACACCTGGCCCACTGTGCGCCGCCGCGCCGAAGGGCTCGGGTACGGCCGGTGGCTTCGGCGGCGGCGCTCCTTGGAGTGTCGTGCATGCGCATGCTAGTTGCAACTACATGTACTGTGGATCCTGCTGATGGAAATGACAATTATGTACCGTCTCCCAAGGCTGGTGCTGATAAATGTTACATCATTTTGAATGGTTTCTTATTCTTGAAAAATTCCTAACGCCAACGGCTATGTAAAATTTTATATTAGACTACTTTTAGACCAACTTATCATCTAATTCACACTGAAAACTCATTCCGACATACTGGCGCTGTGAATTTTTTAATATTTCTTTTAATCGTAATATTTGGTGTCTTGGTTGCCATGACTTCCTCTCAATACCACTTGCTCAACATCAACCATACATCTATCGATCTTTCTTCTCGCTCAACTTTTGTACAACAATGTCTGTATTTTGCCTTTGCACTATCCAGACATACTTTGTTGTTTACTCATGTTTGTAATCTTCAGTGTCTGATTTTTCATCTGTAGATCTTTGTCATCGACACTAGCGTACCGGGGGGGGGGGGGGCAGACTGCCCACCTGATAACTTTTGACAGAAAAAAAAAATAGTCCCCCCTTTTAGACCTTTTTTTCTTCTTCTTCTTTAATTTTTCTTGTCAGAGAATTCTAAACCCCATAAAATCTGATACCACCCGCACTGAGCGACTTTTGGAGCGCTGGGGATATTTGTTTTTTTTTGTTTTTTTTTGCCACCCCGAATCCCCCACCCCCTCCCACTGAGCGACTTTTGGAGGGCTGGCGAGAGGAAAAAATACGGATCTACCTTTTCATACTTATCCTTTTTTCTTTTCTTTTCTTTTTTTTTTTTTTTTGTTGCTTTTCAGAGAATTATGGAGCTAAACATCTGATAACCCCCCCCCCCCCCCCGAGTGACTTTTGGAGGGCTGGCGAGAAGAAAATAATTAGGATCTACCTTATTGAACTTATACTTTTGTGTTTTTTTTTTGTGTGTGTTGCTTTTCAGAGAATTATGGAGCAAAATATCTGATAACCCCCCCCCCCCGCCCACTGAGTGAGTTTTGGACGGCTGGCGAGAAGAAGAAAAAAATACGGGTCTCCCTCCAAGCAGAATTGGACAGTTGACAAAATTTTCTCCCCCTGTAAAAAATCCTGGCTACGCCACTAGGCATCGAGCTCTGTTTGTCTCTTCTCACATCCTCATCTTCCAATAATATTTCTTAATCAACTCTTGCTCATATTCATTTGCATAGGACTATCAACGTCAAGGTAATGATGGATAATTCAGACAAACCAAATAAGTTGGACAGAAATTCCACATTTATTCAATGAAATATTTTTATTACATATTATCAACTACATGTAGGGTCTACTGTATTAAACACCAGAAAATTTTGTACGCATTTAATGTTTCGTGAGTGGTAAATTCATACTCGTTTCATATCGCAAATATTTTTAGTTTTACAGTAGATCTAGTCTAAATGGGTCTAATACTACACTGGCGGATTTAGGGGAGGTGTGCACAACTTCCCCCACCTATTTGAACCCCAAGTGAAATAGATTAGATCTGTAGAGTGCAGACATCTATACATAAGTACTAAGTAAACAACTCATGCAAAACAGTATTACCAACTTTAAAGGAGAGATGGGAGTGAGCCTTTGCAAGGGAGCAAAGCAATCATAGTAGGACATAAAATAAAATGATTTTAAACAAATTCTATAAATATCATATAGGGAACAATGGGTGGGAGTTCATCAAACTCAATTTGTGCATTTGATGGATCTGAGCAATATGTGGAAATCAAATGTGATTTTTTTTTTCCCGCACCCTGTACATGTCCAGTGAATTAAACTTTTTTAATTTTATTTTGTCGGCACTCTAGCTTTATGGGCAAAAAGTTACAAGGACAAAAACAATTGTATGTGTATATTCCACACTAATTCCAAGCACAAGCAGTGGCGGATCCAGTAATTTCAAATGGGGGGGGGGGGGTGCAAGTGGCGAGGGAGCAGAGGGTGTGGGAGGGGGGTCCACAGCACAAATCACAAAGCAGAACAATTAAAATGGGGTGCGCGCCCTTGGCGCCCCTGCCTGGATCCGCTGCTGATAAGTATCTCAATGAAAAATAGAATGTAATGTACTCAAAATCTGGAATTTCTTAATTGCTTAATGTTTTAAGGTGAGGGCTGGAAAATATTAAACAGCCAGGTTAATTGAAGGGGTGAGCACTCAAAGCCCTGGGAATACGAAATCCAAATGGGTGAAAAAAAATAATCACCCTCATTTGAGACCAATATGACAGGCAGGAGGGACTCCTATAGAATAGCAATCCCACCCCCCCCCCCCCACAAGAAAAACTTCTTGCCACTGAATTGAAGTCCACCGCACACTATGAGATCGACTGCGATTCGAGTTTGACAACAAATCGTAATAGCATTAGACATGGACATTTTAATAAATGAATGTATAATCTACCTCATTCAGGTCCTGAACAATGATACAAATAATGAACATAGGATCTTGGTGCACTGTGGGCCATATACATGTACAATGAATAAGTGCCTAATCAGTTTAAAATTGTAGATAACTGTATGATTGCTCTGACATCACTAGGACTCAGAGCCGATTTGGCCTTTCCTCTGACTACAGAAAGCTTGCAATAGGCAGTTTTTAAAATTTTACTAGGACTATTCCCAACCTCAATCAAAACTATTTCATATGTTTATGATGTTTGAATAAGAGGAACTCCTCACAAAAAGGGGTGCATGAAAAAGGCAGACCAAGCTAAATGGCTTGTCACATTTCTCCGATAACGATGACGATAAAGGTAATCATTGCCGAATCGCCCAAGCGTTATTTATGTGGAAAATGAATACATTGTAGGAATTCTTTTGTGGTAGGTCAGACTTCTCCGATATATGGTAACAGGGAGTCTCGATCGTTATTTTTCGGATGGGGGGGGGGGGGGGGGGGGGGAAGCCTAATGGTACCCTTCATGATTTTTTTAACGCCTCTTAATTACCAGCTTCTCGACGGTTACATGAAGCAGGACAAATTAGAGAATTTTCGTGCAGAGTGGGCGGCGAAAGTGAAGTCTGATCTGTATTTTTTTTTTTTTTTTGTGGAGGGAGGGGGGGGGGCAACTACCCCCCCCCCCCCCCACGATCAACATCCCTGTATGGTAATGATTCACCCTCTCATATTTTATCGTGCAGGTGGAATCGCTCAGCCACCGATATTTCTGAGAGCCAACTGTTTTTGCTCTCTCGATGTGACGTTAGTTCAGAAGAATCATGTGGGCAGTGTCAGTTGTGCTTGATTGACAGAACCCCACCGATTTTTATCGGTCAGATGTGACCACTTTTATCTTCATCGTTATAGGTATATTTTATATGCGAATACATTATCGTTATTGGACAAATGTGACCAGCCCTTTATGCCTCTTCCTCTTACCCTCCTCCAAAAGAAATAAAATTGTGTTTTAATGAAAATAATTCAAATAGTAATAAAAGCCTACTGAGCATTTCTAAAAGTGGGTAGGGACCCAAGTGCGAGGACAAGCCCATTACATTGCACAGTAGAAAGTCGGTATAAAGAGTTTCGTTATAACAAAATTCCTGATATAACAAGGTGATTTTGCTTGTTCAAAGTCTGTAAGTTCTTTTGTTTCTGTTCCCAAGGAACTCGTTATAGTGATTTTCCACTGTACTACATAAACATTAAAAACACTACTGGACAAAGTAGACACACTACACCTGTATAACACAAGATCTAAAGGCAACAATCGTTCTGTGATATTTCCAACATGCAGTGAATTACTGATGTACTGACGTCAATCCCAAATGTAGCACTACAAGCATTCCAAGATTTAACCAATTTGTATTTTGTAACATTATCTAATCTTTGGCAAAATAAAGCTCATTCCAAATTCCATGAAGCAAATGTTTGATCTACCAAGATGTGAGAAAGTACGCATACCGGGTATCTACATAAAAAGTGCATGCCACAAGAAATAGACACATCTACAGAGCTTCGCCTTCTTTTTTTGAGCTTATACTGTGTTGTTTCAGTTGTAATTTCCCTAGGAGAAGTAGTGCTAATAGGAATTCTTGCAGCTCTTGGTCATACCCATCAATGTTGGTATTTTCTGCGTAAAGTAGTCCTACATCAACGCCTGGATCCACATAGGTGTGATCAGTTACTGTTCCCTATTCACTCTTCACACCAGTGGATGAATGAATGCAGAGACAGGCACCTGTGGCATACTGAAAGGTCTCCTGGAACAACATGCTCGAGCACGACGTATGAGTTGCATCATGTCCTTCATCAGGAGGGATGTCTGGATAATTTAACAAGATAAAAGATCAGCAACAAAAAGTGTTAAACATTTACCCAGAAAATTATTTTATTTTGTCCTGTAAAATATGTATTTGTAGCAACTATGTATTAGATCCCATGCTTAGCAGGTAATTCAACATTTGCTCCTTCGATAATTACTTCAGTGATAATAATAACAGACTTAAAGCCAGCGTTATGATTTTGTTTTTGGTTCAGGCGAAGGCTTAAGTTCAATTATAGGGTAAAGGTTATGGTTAAATTTAGCATAATAATTTATTGTAAAAACAATTGTCTAAGCAAATATAATATTTTGCAGTTAGCATTATAAATATTGGTATTTACTAAGCGTTAAAAATACTCACCATGAAAGGACTAGAAGGTGCAGAAAGTAGACACTGGAGCACTTTCTATAAGCTGAGCATGTGACGTGGGCTATGGTCCATCTTGTTGGCTAAAAACAAACATATTTCCTTAATGTTAGCATAAACTCCTTGTACTAAAAAAAGAAAAAGAAAAGAAAACAAAGCAAGGACAAACACAAGACTGTACTGTTCTTAGTTGATAATTTTCATTACTCTATAATAAATGCACACTTTAATTTATAATCTATAACTTTTCTTAGTTCATGATTAATATATCATTCTTTTGTTTACACTTTAATTTCAATATCATATAGCTCAGAGGAATGAAAACAAATAGTTTAGAGACGCATTTGAAAGCCTAATTTTGAGACATGGCATATAATATAGGTAGATGCAATGTCCTGGATGTGAAAAATGGGATCTTAAACTGATGAATGAACTTCTTGTAATTACATGCACAGGCCATAGACCCAGGCCTGAGATTCTATTCCACTGCTGTCAAAGTACTGAAGAACTATTTTGATATTTGCACGACAGGCAGATTACATGGAGCCCCCCAAGTTATTTTTTTCTTATTTCTTTTTCTTGTATTTATTTATTTACACATTTTTTTTTTTTTTTTTTTTTTTTTTGGGGGGGGGGGGTCGTTATGTAATTGTTATATTCAAAATTGTTTTACCACAATCAGCTAGAAGACTCATGTCGTTGGTTTTCAACAATTCAGCGTTCTCCATGTTGACATGATCATCTGTTGGTTGGTCTTCAACCAATCGACTTCCTCTCTCAAGATAGCAACAGCGTTGACCTGATTATCCATTGGTTGGTTTCCCACTATTAGACGTTCTCAACCCACATCATAAATTTGTCTATCCACTGAATATCCAGTAGGGAAAAAAATACACAAAGCAATACTAGGTCAAGTATGTCATCATATATATTAAACAGAATAATTTCACAATGCATTATCATCACTGTAATTGAAATGCAAGGTCTTAAATTATAGCGAAGATATATGTACATGATTTCTTTGAATCTCACACGTAGATTTGCCAGTAGGTACTGGTATATTTTCATAATAATCACTGCCGTCTGCTGATGAACTGGCACCCTCATTTGCATTCAGGGGCGTCGCTAGAGGGGGGGGGGGTGGGGGTGTGACACTCCCACTCAAAATCGCTATCGGCAAATGCGCCACCTCTGTCGGCAAAAAAAAAAGGAGGGGGAAAAGGGTACAGGAAGAGGAAAGGGAAAAGGTGAGGAGAGAAGAGAAAAGTGAAGAAAAAAAAAAGGAAAGGAAAGGGAAAAAAAACAGAAAGAAAAGAAGGTAAGGAAAAGGGAAGGAAAGAAAAAGAAGAAAAAACTGGCCAATATTTTTGCTCACTTGCTTCGCTTGCTCGAAAACACTGGAATGTTAATATTCGTTTCAAAATGCGTCCCCCTTTGGCAATGGGATGCAGAGCCCCCGAAGATTTTCAAACTAATTCAAAGTTCCGATATTCGGGCAACGAGATGCTGGAATCTCCACATATCTGGGCAGCGAGGTTCCCAGATAATTGTAACTTCTGTATGTAACTTCTGTACATTTGCGACACGGCACCACAAAACCACCAAAAAGTCGCAACCCGTGATTTTGTGTAAACAGTTGAAATGGAAATTTGGGTTGGAAAATTTTATTTTGGGATTTTTGGTTTTTCTGAAAGATCGTTTTTTTCTTTACCTGGAAGCTTAAAACACAGTAGAAGATGAATTTTTAACAGTTTTTCTAGACCAGTTTTTTCTTCGCCTGCCCGTATGATCTTTTTTAAATTGGTACCGCTCACCCTCGTAAAATCACTGCAATCTCACGGGCCTTAACCCTTAAGCCGAGATTTATGCCTAATATGTTGACAAAGTTTTCCAGCTAACTATCGGCTCTTATGCGCTAAAATTCTTAGTAGTATTATGTAGATATATTCATTCACAAAACCCGTTAAAAAAAAATATGAGGTTACGTGGAAAAAAAATCGAGAAAAAGGAATTTCGTTTCAACTTTACCCGAAATTCTTGTTGGGATCGTAAATCCCGTATACCTAGAGACGAACGCGTACGTGTCCGCTCCGATCACGTGATATCATCTCGTTCGGCCGGCCACGAAGAGTATGCGTTCTTGATCTTGACCACATGATACAGGCTACAGCCTCGACTTCGCTCCTTTTAATCCAAGTTCATAAGAAAGAAACATTGACCAAGCTCCTTTCATTTTATAAATTGAAATTGACCAATTTAGCTCATCATTCAAGAGTGGACTATTAATCTACTCTTTTCAAAATGAAATGCTTCTCAATTGCTTGGACCGGACCCCACCCTAAAATGAACAAAAGAATGTCGAACAAAAGAATGTCGAAGCAACTACTAACGAAGATTAGCGTTTTGAAAGAAGAGGATGCCAAACCTACTGAATACATACTGAACACATGTATTCATAGAATGCACTGTAAATATGAGTTGTCATACTATCAGTGATAACACTACTTGCAATAGACAGAGACAGATTATACGAACAAACGAAAAATAAACCCTAATGAATTATGTTAACACAAATATAATGAAATGTATTTGTGAATGTAGTCTTAAATTCTATTTTCTAACAAGGGGAATGTACGCTTTTGCAGTACAAAATATGAATATTTATTTTCAACGCATATTTACTTTTTGCCTCCACATGTTTCTTTGACGCCATCACATTCCATACAAAGATTTAGAAACAAATATGTGACCCATCACGTCAAAATGAGACAGAAGTCGCATTTTTTGACATTTCATTTTATTATTGATTATTATTCTCCGTTTCATAAGCTTTAATTTGGTATATAGTTCAACTCCAGAGAGTGAGTATTAGTGGATATAATAGCTTTTGAAACTTGAGTAAAGTAGGACTGTGGAAAAGTATTTCTTCGAGAAACACGCTTCCAAAGTTGACTTCCGTTTTGCCGACATATAGCATTTTCCGTTTGCAATGTCAACTAGATTTGAAAATAAAACCCTTAGCAACCGTTTATTAATTCTAATAAAAACTAGTCCTTATGTTTCTTTAGGATCTCTTCTCATGGAAACATGAATTTTAATTCATTTAAGCCATGAATTCTAACGCTTTAAGGGGTAGCAAATCAAGTAGTTTCACAGCACTGAAAAAGCTTCCCGCATCGACTTCGTGCTTTTTTCATTGAGCCTTTCATATGCCTGTATACTCTTAGGTTGAATAACCTAGCTATAGTCAAAAGGTTTATAAGTCTGTCATTTTGTGCGGGGAAATGTTTTAGATTATAGTTTAAACTTTGAGAGGTTTTCATTTCATTATATTTTTTCTAAATAAATCATGTAAACTTGATTTCTTTCAATGTTATTTGCTTTCTTTTTCAAAGCTTGGATTCAATTGTCGCAAAGTCATTCAAGCATGGCAAAATTACTGAATAGACGAATCTTTGCCAACCATGATATTGACAGAGATCGTTGATGTCTGAATATAAAGCTAACTTTTTTACTTTTCGTCTTGTGAAAGAGCAATAAAATTCGCCGCTTTTTGAAGATTAAGAATTAACACATGATTATTGATTTTCTCTCTCTCTCTCTCCTTCTATATCACGCACCTGTTTCATAATCTCGACAGAGTTGTCTTTCCTTCCTTTGTAAACTATCTTTCTTTTCTGTTTACTTTTTACCAGATTAAACAACGATGGATTGAAACAGCTTCATAATAGAGAAACATTTTTATCCTGCTCTAGTTAATTCATTCTACCTTTTAAAAAATGTATACAATCTACTAGTTTCTAAAAGCGTCTTTCTTTTCTTTTCGCAATGTCAAAGAGGTATAGAATTCGCCCCTTTCAAAGAACAAGGATTAAGTCACCTCCTGCATGCGCGAGACGATTATTGATTTTTCTTCTCTCTCATTGTCATTCTAAATCACGCGCTTGTTTCATAATCTCGAGACGGGTCCTTTTCTGTCTGGTTAAAAAGCTACATTTCTTTTCTTTTCGGCTTTTACACAAATTAAAGAATTGGTCGCTTACCATGCTTATTATCCTCATGTTCAAAAGCGGGATGAAGATAAACTACTTCTTAGCGCCGCTGTACTAGAGCTTCAACAAACAAACAAAATAATGATAACTGCTTTTTGTAAAAATTAACGCCCAGACAATTCTCTCTTTAAAAGAGTTACAGAATTGGCCGCTTATTTTCCTCATGTTCAACAGCGGGATGAAGAAAAACTACGTCTTAGCTTGAAAGTCATCGTTTCTCTCCGCTCTAGTTAACTCGAGCTTTGAAACAAATCAGCTACATGTACTTGTTTCATTATCGCAGCCAAGGGCCTTTTCATTCTAGTTGAAAAGCTAATTTTCTTTTCTTTTCGGCTGTTAAAAGAGTTACAGAATTGGCCGTTTATTATCCTCATGTTCAACAGCGGGATGAAGATAAACTGCTTTTTAGCACCGCTCTAGTTAACCAGAGCTTCAACAAAAAAAAAAATAATAATGATAATCACTTTTTGTAAAAATTAACGCCCAGACATTTCTCTTTCTCTCTCCTTCTAAATCTTTCACCTGTATCATAATTTCGACAGTTCTTCTTAATTCTGTTTTGAAAGCCAACTTTCTTTCTTGTTCGGCTTTTTAAACGAATAAGAGAAGTGGCCGCTAATTATCATCATGTTAACTGGCGGTATGAATACGATGAAGATTAAGATAAACTGCGTCTTAGCTTGAAAGTCATCGTTTCTCTCCGCTCTAGTTAATTGAGCTTAAAACAAATTAGATACTTGTTTCATTACGCAACCAAGGGCCATTTCATTCTAGTTAAAAAAAATAATTTTTGTTTCTTTTCGGCTGTTAAAAGAGTTACAGAATTGGCCTCTTATTATCCTCATGTTCAATTTACAGCGGGATGAAGATAAACTGCTTCTTAGCACCGCTCTAGTTAACTAGAGCTTTAAAAAAAATATATAATAATGATAACTGTTTTTTTTTTTTAATTAACACCCAGACAATTCTCTCTCTCTCCTTCTAAATCTTTCACCTGTATCATAATTTCGACAGTTCTTCTTAATTCTGTTTTGAAAACCAAATTTCTTTTCTGTTCGGCTTTTTAAACGAATAAGAGAATTGGCCGCTAATTATCATCATGTTAACTTGCGGTATGAACATGATGAAGATTTAGATAAACTGCATCTTAGCTTGAAAGTCATCGTTTCTCTCCGCTCTAGTTAACTCAAGCTTTTAAAAAAATGTAAACAATCTACTGGTTTTTAATACATGTAGCTAAATTTCTTTTCTTTTCGCCATGTTATAAAGAGGTATAGAATTCGCCCCTATTGAAGAGCACGGATTAAGTCACCTCCAGCATGAGACGATTATTGATTTTTTTTCTCTCTCTGTCTTTGTCCTAAATCACGGGCTTGTTTCATAATCTCTACACACATGACACATGCAGGTACTTTTCTTTCTGGTTAAAAGGCCAATTTCTTTTCTTTTTAGTCGGCTTTGAAAAGTGTTACAGAATTTATCCCTTATTATTGTCGTGTAAAACAGTGTCATTGTTTGTAAGACATCTTTTCACTCCACTCTAGTTGCAAATTCTTTTATAGAGATCACGTGACTGCGAACATCCAATGAACAAAGCCCCGCGTCGCTAGGGGCGGGGCCTAGCGGAAGACTTTCTTTTCGCGCTGGCTCTCGCCAGCTGTCCGGAAAAAAAGAAGAGTTGACCGAAAAAAACACTCGCAGAAAAATTGCTTTTTCTACCCTTTCCTGTTATATTTAGGACTCAATTTTTTAACAGAGCATTCATGAAACATTGCGGATTCAAATCAGCGAAGAAAATATTTTTTACAAAATTTGAAGATTTTAAAGATTTGCTCAATTTTCTCAAGTTCTAGCCCAGCGACTTCTGTCTCATTTTGACGTGATGGGTCACATATATTGAAACAATTTAAAATATATGTGCCATCAAAGATATTTCTAATACTTATTTATTACCATTTTTTTCAATGTTATCCATTTTGATAATATCTCGATGTACCTGTTTCACTTTAGTCTTGTGGTGTTCTTTGCTTCAGTGGCGGACCACGTAGATAATGAGCCCGTACACCACCCCCCCCCCCCTCTTTGGACGAAAATGAACATGGAAAATATGATTTATGCCCCCTCCGCCTTGCCTCTATATAAAATATTTAATACGAATAAAAAGTACATGAAAATGTAAAAACCTAATTTGCCCTTTCGTAGATTATTAGGGGAATTGTTTTCCCCTTTTGACAATCCTGGATCTACCTCTATTTTGCTTTGCTATGTGTGTGTCATTTCCGATTTGAATTTTAAATGTTTAAATAATTATATAAAGCTAATAACTGTTTTGCGTTCTTTTGTTGTGTTAATTATCCTTACATGATACATGTTTGTTGGGATCTTGTTTTCTTATAATCTTATAATCTTATATTTTTTTTACTGTGTTTCATTCTCTTCATTATTTTTCTCATTATCTCGTAACATGTATTACTACACTCTCTATTTCAAGGTCCTTTTCTACTGTTCTCTTTCTTTTCAAAGCGATCAAACTCCAAGATATATACGGGGAATAACTCTTTATTAGCCGTACCCCTTCAAAAGAAAAACTGCATGAAATGCAGGAATAAAACGCAGATTCATTTCTAGAAAAGTATAGAATCCTCTCTATCTTTTGACGCTTTATTTTCTTGCCTCATTCTTACAATATTTTCCGATATAAGCTAACATGTATGTTTTTCATCCAAATAGTTCCACCGACCTACAAGAAGAGTTACAAAATAAAGAGTTTTATAATAAAGCGTCTGAAAAAAAACCCTCGTAAACTTCGCTCCCCATTTTCCTTTCGGGCTGTCCCTACTCCTAAGAAATGAACAAAAATGCATTTTTACTTTTTCCCATTGACACACGATCGGACTTTCTTTTTTTAAGGGATATAAAGATATGAAAATCAGACTGACTTTTTCCATATGTTATCTGTAAGATAAAAAAAGAATTAAGGTTTTGGCTCCGCGTTTATCTTTTACGTCAATGTATTACATAAAAATAGATTTAGATACAGTGCTGGAAAATATTATATGAAAACAACAAAAAGGCTATTTAAACATTCGGAGATATATGATAAGAAGAAACATGCATTATGATACGTCTCTCGTGATGTATTTTATTTTGTATGATGATAATTATATTTTCATTTTAAACAAATGTTTGATACGCCTGTTTCACTTGGTCACAAATAACCACTCAAAATATTGGTTAGGAAAGTTTGCGGCATACATTGCATTTTTCAATGAATATATCGTATCAAACATTATGCACGTTAAAATAAGAAAAGTGCTGGGGTTATATTTCTGATGGAGTATAATTATATAAAGCACAATCGAATATATATCAAATGCATCATGGTTTACACCTCATTTGACCTATTTTGATGAATTTGAATTGGCTGTCTTCAGTGTAAAATGACCTTACTTTCAATATGGAGCCTATACTGTGTGTTTATAAAAGTATACATTGATGAAGGTCATGGTGATTCTTCTCCCTTTTATTATTTACCAGAGAACGAACTTGACAATACTCCTTTCATGTTACCAAATTGACCAAATAGCTCATCATTCATGAATGGACCATCGATCTGCTCTTTTCAAAATGAAGCGCTTATCTCAGCTGAGTGGACCATGCAGGCCCCACCCTAATAAAGAGGAACAAAATAATGCCAAAGCAACTACTATTAAAAGGAAGATTAGCGTTTTCAAAGAAGAGGTCAATCTACTGAATACATGACAATACAAAGAGCCACTCTGACCTACGTTTAAGAGGGCATGTACCCATTTTAGAGCATGTTGGCGAAAAAAATATAGCTATCAAACCCCAAGCGGTCTTGGTTTTAGGCGGCAAATGAAATGTTCATATTTCATGTTCTGAAAAGCGCCCCCCCCCCCCTTACCCTTCTCTCTATCTCTTCCTACGGAAGGATACCCTTGTCTTGAGTAACTCCGGCGGAATAGACATAAATATGAGAATTTTCCTGTGAAGGAAGGTTCGGCCAATGTTGAAAAAATGCCAAGCAACATAAACACAAGTTCCTTGCAATTAGAGAGAGAGATTTAAACAACAACAACAACAACAACAACAACATTATCTTCATTATCATTACTACTAATTATCCTTGTTAGCATCATCATCATCATCATCATCATCACCATTATATATTTATATACATGTCAAATACAAAACTTTTCAATCATGAAACGAGAATTAACAAAGTTTTATAGACAAAATATATTGGTTGAAAGAGACCAAAGATGGAGACGAACACGTATAAATGAATTTCAGTACAGCCCGTTAAATGTTTATCCTGATGACTGGGATTTGTGTCAAAAGGATAATAAACACAACACGCATTGCCTATTTGAAAGCTTTAATTAAATGCGTCTTTATAATCTATTCCCGATTCTGTTATCCGCTGTAAAAAAAAAAAAAAATGGGGCGGGGGAGGGGTTGTTATTGGAGATACTGCAACATCAATTTATAATGATATCTTGATTTGGTCACTCACCTGTAAGCCTACATCAGAATCAACTTACAACTCACACATCTTTTTCTTATAAACATCTTGATTTATTAAAACAATACTGTGCTCGCATTGAGGTCTTTCGAGAGTATGAGAATGCCCTTATTTGTCTATCTTCGACAATAGGGCTACATAAAATATTATATTCGATCATAGTTGTACATGTATTACATTATGTGCGGAGTTTGCGTTCACTTGGTATCTTCCGTGTCATTTTATTCCATAAAATAGCATTAGAGGCAATAGTGGGGGGAAAAATAATATGATAAGGTAATGATATGTTTTGTTTACATTTCTTTATTTTGGCATTATCTATTATTTCTGAATGATCATGATTTTCTCCCCTCTCCCCCGCCCCCCCCCCCCAAAGGTCGATATGTAAGGGTTTACCAATGTTTCGTCTTTCAAAAAATGTGTTACCTGACATGATATTTTGTCATCATCGATTTTTTTTTCTCACTGCCGGGGGGGGGGGGGGGGAACAAGCCATTACCATTGGTTGCTATACTATCGGGATCGCCGCCCATGGTTGTCACTGTCCCCCCCCCCCCCCCCCCCCCCCCCATCGTCGTGATTTTTTAAAACATATTTCTGCATCGTTTTAGTTTGTTTATGATTCTCATCAATATCAACCACAACTGTTATGTTTCGGTTTTCAATTTTTTCCTCATTATCTCGTAATATACAGTGAATTACTATACTCTCAATATCATGCTCCTTTTCTGCTGTTCTCTTTATTTTCAAATCGATCAAATTTTTAGATACGGCGAATAAGTCCTTATTAGTCACACCCTCAAAAGAAAACTTGCATGCAATGCGGAAATGAAACGCACTGAAACAAAGTTCTAATTGCACCGTCGAAATTCCTGACGAATTCAGAGAGAGGGAGAGAGAGAGAGAGAGTGGCATTGAGATGTTACAAAGTATTATTTTGTTCCAATCACTGTCATTCATTTAGCTCTTTCCCATTACAAAAAAAAATAATCAAATATGCGTACACAATTTTTAAATTAATTTTTTATTGATACAGCAACTACATAGGAAAATAAGGTTGAAATAGAGATGGATAGATAGAGAAAAATAAACGAATAAAGCGGGAGACAAAAACTAAAGCAAATAATTACGATAAATTAAGAGAAATGAAGTCGAAAGTGAATAGGATTATTTTTGTCTTATTGAGTAACATGATGTTCATCTGAAAATTCAATTTCCTGAATGCCTATACCTGTGATCATGTCACAATGTTGGTCAGAATGCGTCGGAAACTCATGTAAAATGTAGGGTCTATGACTCGGGTGATAATAGGCCGAGCATTTAGCAGACGACAATGGGGCAGTGAATAGGGTATCGATCGAACCGCGCGTGCGACGGCGCTTACGCAATTTTTATTGTAAGTGTATTGAAAAGGAAGGAAGCGAAGATTAAACAAAATAAGACGGCTTTTCCCCTCTAAAATAACAAACCTTACTTTTTGTTTCGATTAACAAAAGTTATATTTTTAGAAAGAGGAAAGTCTGACCTTTCATGTTTACATTTACTAAAAATGACGAAAATGACCGAGTGAGGTGCAAGGAGCAATCAAAGTAGAAAGCACCGGCAAATTTCCCATTACCGGCAATGTAACCGAAATCGCTCCGTCACAGGGAGAACAATCGCTGTGCGCGGGCTCGCACTCAAAGGGTTAAGGTAGTTTAGCGAAATGTCGTGGTGCATAAGAACGCATCCGGATCTGACGCGTTCTTATTGTGCGTGAACACTGCAGGGAGCTCCGAGCCTTCTACATAACGATCGCATGGAGCCTATAATGCAGTCTTCCGGATCCGAGCCAATCTTCTTGATAAATTCAAAGAAAGAAGCTCTTGGTACCATTCACTGATTCCGGAAGTACGCCCTCTTCTGTCAGTATATGTGTATGAAAGGCTAGTGTGTAGTACTGGAACAATATCAACAAAATAAATAGAATATATAAATATTTTAAAAATAGAGTGAGTTTCCGATGGCAATGGCTTGCCTAACAGTTTATTGTTCTTTATGTTTTATTGCTCCTCTTATTCCTTTCTCTCCCCTTCTCCAATTCTTCTTATCTTGTATGACTATGCTCCCCCCCCCCCCTCAAAAAAAAAAAGAACTAGAACGGCGCTGGTGGAAACAAAAAACAACAACACAACACCACATAATTAATGGAAATGGCAGCCATTAAACCCAATATAATGATTGCCTTCGTCTTCTCTCAATCTCTCCCTCTCTCTCTTTCTCTCTCTCTCTCACACACACTCTCTCTTTTCTCAGTTTTCTCCAAATATTCTGATTCTTGTTCTATTTTCCTCAGTATAACAAAAATATGTTATGTTCTAAAATGATAGCATGTGGATAAGACGTGGAAATCAATATCAGAAATTAAAGACGTGAATGATGATGCAAAAATCGACTTACAATTTAAGGGCAAGGAAAACGAGAAAAATGAACTTTTATAGGATAATGAGCAATGCAGTTTTGTATGTCTTTTGAATTTTCGAATTGAAAACTACATTTAGAACTAAAGACAAAAAGACCCCTTTATATATGTAATGGTATTAAATTGTTTCCCATGATCATTTTCCAGATATGCAGCAAATAACTATTGTAGCGAAGAGACAAGTATATAGTACAATGAGGAGATTTTTACTTTTAGAATATCTTATTATGATATCATTAACTCATCAACCCAAATCAAATCAATACTAACATTTGTCCTTGCTGTCGGCCTGAGACCTGTAATAGCCGCCTATGCTTAATAACACTTTACTTTGTCACTGAGGACAATTGAAGTTTAACAGGGGATTTGCAGTTGGGCTCTCTCTCTCTCTCTCTCTCTCTCTCTCTCTCTCTCTCTATCTATCTCCTAATTCTTCTTTATATCAATAGTCAATAGACTTCCTGTCTTTTCATCATAACAACAAACGCTGGCGCGGATCGAACGCACGTATAAAGCCGCCCCTCCCATTATTCCTCCGTCTCACGCATTCAACTCAACACAATAGGTCCGATCCCCATTATTATTTCTCTGAAGAACTATAGCTCTATGCAAAATTTGAGACAAGCCATTCACTGTTCAAAGTAGCCTTTCAATGAACAGACTACGGGCTTCAGTGTATGATACATTATCTTGAAATATATCAAACCCTAACTGATGTAATGGCAGGACCCTATCAAAAAAGGAATTAATCATGTAGCTTTCAATGCTGGGTTAGTAATTGATTTGCCCCCAAGCCTCATCAGTATAAATACTGATGGACTACACATCAAAATGTCAATATAGACATGATTTTTATTTATCAGTATTGTCATTGTTGTTATCGTGATTATTATGATTAAGATTTTGATTAGCATTAGCATTATGGTTTTGATGTTGTTGTTATTATTATTTATTATTATTATCATCATCATCATCATCATAGTCATAATGGTATTGGAGCTATTTTTTACATCACATGTGTTGATTTTCGGGGGTAGTGTATTAAAGAAGTGAAACTTATTGAGCCATATGAGTAGAGCATGGCGTGGTATTTCAACATTGGCGTAGCCAGGATTTTTCAATGGGGGGGGGGGGCAGACGTGTAGGATCCAGGATTTCATTTTAGGGGGGTTGGGTTGTGGGGACGCGAAGTGTGCGAAATTGGTGATTAGCACGCAAAGCGTGAAGGGAGGGGGAGTTTGAGAGAAAGATAACGGCTCGCAGCACCTTTTTTTAGGCGGAAAGTTAGTTCGACGCCCGGACTGCTTTTCAGTTATTTGGACGCAATACTGCACTGTATGTAACAGAGGTGGGTGCAGGGAGGAGGGAGTTCCCCCCCCTCCCCCTCCCGCCCAAAGCGCGAAAGCTCTGACGCTTTATAGCAAATTTGAAAGATAACGACTCGTAGCACCCTTTTTTTAGGCGGAAAGTTAGTTCGACGCCCGGACTGCTTTTCAATTATTTGGACGCAATAATGCACTGTAACAGGGGTGGGTGCAGGGAGGGGGGACTTTTCCCCCTCCCGCGCGAAGGGCGAAAGCTATGACGTTTTAACAAATTTGAGAGAAAGATAACAGCTCGTAGCAAACAATTTTCTTAGGCGGAAAGTTATAGCTCGACGCTCGGACTGCTTTTCAATAATTTGGACGCAATATTTTACTGTATGTAATAGGTGTGGGTGCAGGGAAGAGGGAGTTATTTCCCCCTTCCCGCGCGAAACGCGAAAACTTTGACGTTTTAGCAAATTGTGATTGAAAGGTAACGACTCGTAGCGCCTTTTTAGGTTTTTTATGTCTCACTACTCCCGCTTTTTCGTTCTCACTTTTTTTTAAGGCCCTGAATAGGGGGGCCAGTGCCCCCCTGGGCCTCCCTGGCTACCCCTATGTATTTCAAGTATACAAATCGGAGATTAAAAACCATTAAATAGGAAAGGGACAGTACAGATTTTCCTAGATTTCCCCTTAAAATTGGATTAAAGTGGCAAAACAAAAGCTTATGAAAAGTAAGGGATCTTGTAGTCCAGACAGAAAGAGGAATGAAGATTGAATCAACGCCGATATCCAGAGGCATCGCTAGAACATTTGAATGGGGATGGGGTGGGACACCCAAATTTGCCATCAAAATTTTGAGTGTGACACCCAAATTTGCCAACAGATTTTTAGGGTGTGACACCCAAATTTGCCCAAAAAATGCTACACGGTACACCCTAATCTCCCCTCACATAATGATACAAGAAAATCGCAGATGTAGAAGTCATGATTATACGGCCCATTTTCGCAAGGGGATAGGCTGACGCCTTTTACCCGAATATCAACTTTTCAACTTCTAAATTAAAAACAAAACAAAACAAAACAAAACAAAAAAAAAAAAAAAAAAAAAAAAAACTTTTCTTAGTAAAAATGTACAGAAGTTACATATCAGGAAACCTCACTACCCAAATATTTGGATATTCTGGCACCTCTCTACCCGAATATGAAGTGGTGGCTGGCCAAACATCGGAACTTTGAAAATCCTCGGGAGGGGGCTATGTACAGCCCATTGCCGAAGGGGGACGCATTTTGCCCGAATATTATCTATTCACTTTTTTGAGAGCGAGGAAAAAAAAAAGTTTTTACTTCTTTCTCTTTGCTTCCCTTTTCCTTTCCCTCTTTTCTTTCTGTTTTAGTCTCCTTTCCTTTTCCTTTTCTTCCCCTTTCCCTTTTTCTTTCTCTTTTCTCCTTTTTCTTTTCTCTTTCCTCTTCCCTCTTCGCGAAATGGAATGTTTTCTCGTGTGACTGAGAAAAAATACAATGTGAATCTTATTCCGGGATACAATTTTCATATACATATTATTACTTTTTGCGGGGTCCGTTTTATTGCCCCCCCCCCTTTCCCATCCCTCGGTTGACCCTACAGATCTAGAGGGCCAGCGGTTCCCCATAAACTTACTTCCAGTTCAAAGCGCTGTCGGCGAAAATATAAACCGTTTTCTTTTTCCTGACAATTCTAGATGATTTGCATCTGCTATCATTTTGGTTGTTGTTGGTCCTAACCCCCTCGATCTCCCCTCTTCCCTCGAGAACCTTGGGAAGGCCTTTGGTGTATTCCCAATATCATATGCCTAGTTAGAATTTAAAGTTGGCCATTATTTCTCCTTTCCACTGCTTGAATTTTCGGTTCCACACTCGCCACAAATATATTTGGGAAATTTGTTTCTGCTACCCCCCCCCCCTTCCCCCCCCCCAAAAAAAAATAGTGGAAAGTTAACATTCGGACAAAAGGCACCCCTTCGATAATGGGCTGCGCCCCCCCCCCCCCCCCCCCCTGATGATTTTTAAGTTCCAATATTCGGGCAACAATGCAACACTTCATATTCAGGTAGCGAGGTGCCAGAATATTCAAATATTTGGGCAGCCAGGATAATTATGTAACTTCTGTATTATTTTAGATTAGAATAGTGGCCGCCTGGCCGGTATGATCAAGCTCTCTCTATGTGTGTGTGTGTGGGGGGGGGGGGGGGGGGATAGGGTATAGCAACTGAACTCTGTGGGTACAGCTTAGGGTGCGGCATTTTTTGTAGGCAAATTTGAGTGTCAGACCTTAAAGATTTGTCGGAAAATTTTGGCGTCATCCCTCCCCATTCAAAATTTTCTAGCGACGTCTCTGCAGAATGTGAAACTAGTATAAGATAATGAGAAATACAGTTTTTTATGTCTTTTTAAATTATCGAATTGAAAATTACATTTAAAACTAATAACCAAAAGAGCCTTTTGCATGCAATAATATTTGTCCGCATGAGCATTTTCTTTTTAGAGTGCGTGTCGTTCTAGCTTGATCTAATCTAGATATACAGCAAAAAAGTAGCGAAGAGGCAAGTATGGTATAATGAGGGGAATTTTACTCTAGAATATATCATGAATCCATCAAACCAAATCAAATCAATACTATCATCAGTCCATGCTGTCTGCCTGAGTCCTGTAATAGCCGCCTATGCATAACATGTTGTTATGTCACTGAGGGAAGTTCCGTTTAACAGGGATTAGCAGTATAGGGCTCTCTCTCTCTCTCCTATTACTTCTTTATACCAGTAGTCAATAGACTTCCTGTCTTTTCATTATAAGAACAAACGCTGACGCTGCTCGAACGCACATATAACCAAAGCCGCCTCCCCATTATTCCTCCGTCCTACATGCATTCAACTCAACACAATAGGTCCGATCCCCCATTATTATTTCTTCTTCGAACTATTTGAGACAAGCCTTTCACTGAAGTAGCTTTTCATTGCAGAGTAGGGGCTTCAGTGTATGATACATATCTTGAAATATATCAAACCCTAACTGATGGCAGCACCCTATAGCTCGTACTGTACATAACATTATTGTAGCCTATTATTAGTGACCAGGCTCTGTCACTAATTTTTTTTTTTTTTTTTTTGTTGAATTTTTATTCACATGTTTTATTGATTTTCACAAAAATTTGATGGTACTGCGAGCAACTGTACCAGAAACTCTTCTTATTATTCACGGTGCTTCTTTTTCGTCGTTTTCTTGATTACCAATTTATATCTTGTAAACATAATTATGCCTGCCTGCCTGAACCGCCAACTATTTAATTAATTATTCATAACGTTGCTACTGCCTTTTATCTTTCTCCGGTTGGACAAATGAAGAGCTCGGTTCCAAAAGGTACTACATCCATAAATCCAAGTTCTGAGAAAAACGTGATTTTTTAATTATCATAGTTAGCAATGTCAGTTTGGAATGAAATTTTCACCGATTGTACTACTGTATGATACAAAAGTAAAACCACTCTTTAAAGAAATCTAAGTCCACATATTTATTTATAATCAATTTATTAATTTTTTATTTTTGTGGATGTAGTACCTTTTGGAACCGAAACGGGATGTAGTACTTTTTGGAACCGAAATTTTGCATACTGTAAATTACAAATGCATCACTCGAACTGATTATTCTCCAGAGAAGATTTGTTACAACTTCACACTATCATAAGAGAGATGTAATGTTGATAGATGTTTGTTCTGATTCATATTTTCTGGTTAAAGGGGGGGGGGGGTGTACCCCTCTCCTATTTTAAAAAAAAATCTGCTGTTGTTTTAACATTCTTTTTTTTTTTTGTTGCTTTGATGAGATGGCGAGGATGGGGTGGGGGCGGAGGTCAGGTATGTTTGATTCTCATTTTGACAATAAGTCTGACAGTTTTAAGGTAAATATCAAATGTAGGAGGGGGGGGGGTCATGAAGAGACAGTGCCCCTATTTTGTGTATGGGGTGCCCCTTTTCAATTTTAGTCAGATCTTGTGTTGTTTTGAATATTATTATGGGAGAGGGCAGAGATATGCACACAAAATATATCAATACGACATACTTTGTGTTGATTTAGTATAATCTTGGCAAACACAGAGGTGTCAAGGATCAAGGCCCCCATTCAAATTTATTCATTCGTTGTGAATGAATATAAACAAATTTGAATATTTTTCTCACATACTTAAAATCTGTTAATTTAGCGTTAAGCGGTGACCCTAGACAACTAGTTTTGTAGTTTTAAAAACAAAACATACAAACATGCAGATTGTAGAGAAAAATCTCAAATGATCCTTACATTTTCACATTAAAGAAAAACCGGAGGGGGGGGGGGTGCCCCTTGCACATTTTTCGCTTTCTTTAGATATGTTCTTTTTTAACCACAAAATATAGCATGCTCCTTCCATTACGATTAACACAAATCATATATTACACAAAAAGGCAAACTCTATTGTTATGCAGATGAAGGTCAATGCAAGGTCAATAATCAATACTGCTCTCTGATTGGTCAATTCCTTATGATGGCATTGTTATGGATGTAGTACTTTTTGGAACCAAACTGAAATGGATATAGTACCTTTTGGAACCGAAGTGATTTTTAAATGCCATTTTTTTATATTTTCCATTTGGAATTTCAGCTTTTTGTAAGGATTAGCTTATAAAGCTACTTGAATTGAGTACATTAATGCAAAAAATCAATTTTGACCAAAAATGGATGTAGTACCTTTTGGAACCGAGCTCTTCAAATTCCTGACTAGCTTCCATACCGCAATTTATGTTATACAAGATTAATCCTGTGCAACTGAACACATATTCTTTGGGAATGGACCAACTGGAACGCCACATGCTTCCATGCATAACACTTGCATCACTATGGTGTTCAGACATTCCCCTCTATAATATCGTTGTCAGCCAGCTGCTGTTCAGGCATGCTCAATTAAATTGAATTGCCATTCATTTATTTCCCTGTATGAAGGAATGATTCTTCGTTTTTCACCAGGAACTTATATCAGCCATGACATTCCTCTCCCTACCAACAACAACCTCTTACGTACTTAAATGGTTACTAACTATAGCCTCCTGCTTCAAAAATATTTGAGGACTAAAACTACACGCCTTTATCTGATGCCCTCATTATTCATACTGTAATATAGCGGGAAGGTTGAAGTGGCTAGATTGGGGTCAGCTGGGTCCAACTGATATGCCCGGTCAATATATCTTACTTTTCTCTAGTAAAAAAATGACTGTAAACTACGACTAGATGATGGTAAAAAGCGACTGGAATATTATTTTGTTGAACCCAGCTGACCCTTTCGTCGGATCATTTTTAGCTAATTTGTTTTAAGAATGCAGGCTCTTTAACCCTTATCAGAATAATAATAAAAATGTCAATCTGCATGATTCTGTCATGTCTTTTCTATATGCTATACGAAGAGTTTCTTGTAACCAGATTCATTGCCTTTTTTTATCAGCTGGGACACCAGTTAGAGAAGTCTGTCTGTCAAAATTCATGATATGTTGTTTTGTATAATTATGTGCCATGTATGCGGAAGAGGTTATAAACCGCAGTGAGTACTACCGTGTGTATTGCTATACACTGCCGTTCTGTATTAATTACACAGACGACTTTAATTTGCAGAAGTCCTCTGTCATGTCTGTCCTAAGGATAGACTCGGCAACATTGCTTGCCCTGTATAACTCCATGTTTCACCAGGAAACTGTGTTATGACATACTGACATCTTATCTGCCTTGTCATTCCTCTCCGTACTATATGACCAGTTACCACATCCTCATAATTATTATTTTTACCTAATCAATAGCTAATCACTTGTACTTAGAACACTACATGCTTTTATTCGATGCTCTCAAATAATCTCTAATCCGGATAATAACGGACGAGATACTGAAGCCATTTACATGATTATGTAATGTGTATCTGTATTATACAACTTTTTCTAGGTATATTCTCAGCCTGATTTGTAGTATTTTGCATGTGTGTATATATGCGTAGGGTAAACGTTTTGGATACAAATTGTGGCTCCACATATTCCTTCACTTTTTTTTCTATTCAATTTAGTAATGCACTTTCAACTGGAGGGTCCTTCTCAATCAAACTTCAATCTGTTTTTTTTTTTCTTCTTCTTCTTTGTTTCTCTTCTTTGGTGAATTGATTTACTACTTCAGTGATCAGAGATCAACCTAGTATGTATCCAGGGAATTATGTTTAATTACTATATGCATGTAGGCAATCTGATGCGCTCAGAATCGCCTTTGCCCTTGCAATTTTCTGAATATATATTGTGAGTAATCGATCTTGTCAACACTGCTTGTGTTTGAATGGTGACACTGACACAATTTAGGGTCACATACAATAAATACTTCAGTCTTAGTTATAGTAGGTGCGGGAAAATACACCCACCCTGGGCACTTGCAGCTCAGAGTCCCCTATAGGAATGGCGTAATTTCGAATTCCTGCTTCGTTCATACTAGCTTACACATGTTAATAAGATTTCCTTTTAATATTTTTTCTTTGCTATCCTTGGGAGACATCATGCTCCCTTCTCTCAGTTTTTGATTTTTTTTTTCTCTCTCTCTCCTTTCTTAAAGTATAACCACTTTAAATAGTTATACAGATGAACTCCGTTTCATACATGCACCTTTTAGGACTCTAATTTGACGCTGTTTAAAATTTCATGAAATGTTATGTTTTGTACAATTATATACCATATATGCGGAAGAGGGAATGAACCGCTTGGAGTGAGAACATTTCATGTCTTTCATAATAATTGTTTTAATTATCTGAACTTGTAAGCTATTACTCTCTATTTTTTTAAATCATATTTTCATACCTAAGGGTCAATTCAGCCTCCATATGTACAAACGGCTTCAGTCAGTATGATTATGTATATGTTTATATATAATTTTTCTTGTTCTTTTTATGAAGACTTATGGTATAGCCTATGCATGGTGTTTGTATTTTCATACCTAAGGGTCAATTCAGCCTCCATACATGTACGTACAGACGGCTTCAGTCAGTATAATTACCTATATGTTTATATATAATTTTTCTTGTTCTTTTTATGAAGACTTATGGTATAGCCTATGCATGGTGTAGCCAACGATATATCTTTTCCTAACGGGAGAAATGCCATTAACGTGCTCTTTTTTTCTTCTTGTGTACGACCGTATTATAGTCGGTGTCCTTTGTACAAGTTCATTTTATCATAATAAACCTTTTCTCTCTCTCTCTCTCTCTCTCTCTCTGTCATGTCAAGAGATTCTTTTACTGTGCCCTTAATTCGTCGTGTCCGTGTTTGTCAGTTGTTTCTATCTGTCGTCTTCCTGCATATGTTTGCTCCGCTGTCCTTTATTTTCTTATCTCCTTTCTTCTTCACCAGCCGGTGCCATCTATACATGGAGTTTGGCCGGCTCTGCTCCGGTGGGTAACAATATGGCGCCCTGTTGCTTTGTTAGGCAACCATGTAACAAAGAAATATGCGCCATGTTGTGCCCAACTGGGGCCGAGTTGGTCGGGCTCTGTGTGTGGATGGCTCCGGCACCAGCATACTAAGACCGCCACCAATGGTTTATTTGATATGCTTTTTCCTTTTCAGGTACTGCTTCTGAACTCCTTATGGCTTGCCTGAACGATCATATGGCTTTTAATTCCCTCACAGATGACGATCTATTCGATTTACACAGACCCTCTCTCTCCAATAACATAACATTGCCAAATTTCCCAGGTACCTATGATGATTCTATTGCTGACTGTATCAATTCCTCGTCTGAAGAACTTCGATTTGATTTTGATCAGCAGGACCCAGCACAAAGCTCTCTCAGCAAATATATAACAGTTTCACAATTTGATGATATAGTTATGAACTTTAAACGCGATACATTCTCTCTACTTCATTTGAATATAAGGAGCTTAAACAAACACTTTGATGATCTACAGTTACTTTTGAATAATCCCTCACCCAAACCTCTATCTGTAATAGGTTTGACAGAGACTTGGCTGTCTCAGGATTCCAATCTACCATTTTCTATTGATAATTATGATTTTATCTTCAAAAACAGGCAAGGAAGAACAGGTGGAGGTGTTATAGCGGAAATCAAACTTAACGATGAAATTGTACAGGAGCCTGTTAACATTGCTAATACATTTAATACCCACTTTTCCTCCATAGGGGATAACCTTGCCAAAAATATACCTCCTTCCAATAAACGTTTCACAGATTTTCTTGGACAGCTAACCAGAATTCTATATTTTTTACTCCGACATATACCCATGAAATTATAGACATCGTTTCAAATCTAGACAACAAGAAAAGTTCTGGCTACGATGATATCAATAATGTTATCCTTAAAGCCATTATTCCACTCATAGTAGATCCCCTGGTACATATATTTAATTTGTCTTTACTACATGGGCAAATTCCCAACTCTATGAAAATCGCCAAAGTCATTCCTTTATTTAAAAAAGGGGACAAACTAAATGTAAACAACTATCGACCGATCTCATTGTTATCTTCTTTCTCTAAGATCTTAGAGAAAATCATATATATTAGAACAGTTGCCTTCCTAAAAGATCATAATGTTTTCTCTAACTTTCAATTTGGTTTTAGGGAAAAGCATAGTACCATTCATGCTTTATTATCTTTTGTGGAGAAAGTAGCTCATGCTATTGATAATTCCTCTCATATGGTTGGTATCTTCCTGGACTTCTCCAAAGCCTTTGACACAATAAACCACGATATATTACTTAATAAACTTTCCCATTACGGTGTACGTGGAAAGGCTTTGGAGTGGTTCAGGAACTATCTTTCTAACAGAAAGCAATATGTCTCTTTAAACGATTGTTCATCAGATTTATGTAATATTAGCTGTGGTGTTCCACAGGGAAGCCTCCTGGGTCCACTTTTATTTATTTTATATATAAATGATTTCTGCAGATCTTCCCATATTTTATCGTTTATACTTTTTGCTGACGACACGAATCTGTTCTTTTCCCACAACAATCCATACACTCTTGCGCAAACGGTTAATTCTGAACTATCTAAGATTCTACAATGGATTAGAGCAAACAAACTTTCACTTAATCTCAAAAAAACTAAATATATGTTGTTCAGTAACACTATAGCTTCACTACCAATAAATATTGAATTCGATGACTTCCCGTTGGAGAGTGTTTCTCACACTAAATTTTTGGGCGTAACAGTCGACAATAAACTCTCCTGGAAGTATCATATTGACAACATCTGTAAAACTATTTCTCGAAATATTGGTGTCATGAATAGATTAAAAACGCATCTCCATTCATCTTCCTTACTTAATATGTTTTATTCCTCTCTGGTCTTACCATATCTACATTATGGACTCCTGGTGTGGGGCAATACGCACCAAACTTTGTTAAACAGAATATTATTATTACAAAAGAAAGCTCTTCGTTTCATTTGCCTTTCTCATTTTCGCTCCCATACGGATCCTCTTTTCTTTGAAAATAAAATATTGAAAATTAAAGATCTTTATCTTCTCCAGTTAGGTCAGTTTATGTATTCTTATAATAACGACATGCTTCCTTCCGTTTTTGATGATATGTTCACCCAAAATAAATCCTCTCATAAGTACCCAACCCAACTATCTCTCTCTCTCCTCCTCCTCCTCTCCACCTCTACTCTCTTTTTCTTTACTCTTCACATATGCAGCAACATTTACTATCCTTGTATTTTTCTCTTCGCTTGCTTTAATTTATGTTGTCTTATATTCTTTTTATTATGTTCACCATACTATATACGTGTCGTAACAAGTTCTCAAATTACGGATTTATAATTGTATTATTATTCTGCCACTTTTTGGTAATCTATGTATATCTATATTTTTTCTGGTCAATATATTTACATGTTTAAAAAAAATACGTTTGTCATTATTTCGAGGGATCCACATACTACAAGCTTTGCTTTTCAGTGGATCCCTCCATTTCCACAGGTTTAACTTAAAAAAAAAAAAAACAACAAAAACACTATTATACTGGATGTCTATGTATACTTTCTATTTTATAACTTTAAACCATGTAAAATGTATTTTGTTATTGAATATTGAATTGTATACTTGATTTCTTGCTAAAATCACTGTTCTGTTGGAAATGAAAATAAAACTGAAACTGAAACTGAAACTGAAACTGAAACTATAAAAAAGTGCTTAACTAAAGGCCACGTGCAGTTGTTGTGATTCCCCCTCTGTTTTTCTATAGTCTTCTTTTACTTATTTTCTTGACTTCTCCATGTTTTCAATACTTTTTCCATTTCTTCTCTTTCATTCTTCGTCTCTCCATATCATTTATAATTTCCTCGAATAAGGGGATTAAATAATCCCAGACTGATGTATATGGTTATGTTTATACCCATAAGCCCTTGGACAGACCCAACACTGTTAACCCTTTCAGGACAGGGATTATTTAAGGGCTAAATTGATCACATTTTGTTCTTCAAATTGGCAACAAAAATATTTTTCCTTTAGTGCTACATGGTTCAAATAAGGTGTAATGTCTTTGAAAACAATATACATGGTTAGAAATTTGTTGAATAGTTGAAAGAAATTGCCAATTTTGATGAAAAACAATGATTTTAAACCTCTCAATGTGTTGCCAATTTAAGGATCTCAAAGCTTATTCTTTTTCTTTTTTTTAATTCCTGGTATCAAACGCAATATGGTCGTACAATAAAAATGGACAAAGCGTGTGCAAAAAATTTTGCTCTTTCTACTCATGCATTTGGTATATTTTTTAGAGCTCTGGATCAAAAGTTATTGAGCCAAACCACAAAATGTGGTCAATTGTCTTGAAAGGGTTAAAGAAAGGATATCAGAGTTTCTGTCGTGTCTAATAAAAATTGAAATGTGTCTACCACCATGAAACCTCACTCAAAACTCAATGATGTTTTGTGTTTACTCTAAAGATAAATGCCTGGTCTGTTGCACCTGAAGTATATTTGAACACTGTATCCCGATGTTCCAAACGAACAACTTTGTTTGTACAAGATGTTATGCGGACAGCTGTACACATACCTGGAGCCAGTGTTCCTGTACTCCGACCAAGCATAGCCCTGCCATTATCTAAGATGTTGGCAGATAGATGACAGAAACCAATACAAATAATAATAATAATAATAAGTAGCCAGTTTTCTACAACTGCCCTATGTTACTTTGAGCTTTACAAAGCCAAAGCTCCATGATACCTTTTTTGTTTCATTCGCTTTGTTAAAGGTGGCTCCATGTTCATAAGAATTATGTAAGGTAATTGATGGTAATCGTTTGCAGAATCAATCACAGACACAAAGTTAATATACATATGAGACCCGGCACCACAAAACCACCAAAAAGGTCGCAAAAAAATATTTTTTCTGATTTTATCATATTTGGATAGAACAAAGTCTCAGCTTTAAAATGATATATGAATCATTATAATTTAAACTTTCTAACCCTTTTTAATTCAGCGAATTAAAGGAGTTTGTAAGAGAGGTTTGCTGGTATTAAATAGGGAGGAAATGAGCTCTAAAGTTGAGGCCTATTCAAGCGTGCGGAGTAAGAAAACAAGAGAGAAAATCTATGGAGAGTGAATCAAAAGGCCATAGCACCCACTATGAATGAATTGTCGGATTAGGTTGATATTTGGTAGGAGTGTTAAACATAGTTTATTCATTCCATTGCCAAGACTTCAAATAGTGAACTTAAGTTGTTCGAAAGTTATTATGATGCAAATGAGAGTGTTCTATTAAATGGGAGATTAAGCGCACCTCGGTGGCTTGACACCTGCACTAGACAATACCTATTCACTCCTTTGGGGTGTCTTTCTTTGTTCCCCGTTACAAATACTGGTTTGTTACCTGTGAAGTCATTCTGTTATCATACAGTGAACGTGTAATTTAGCCTACAATTGACTTGAATAGGACCTACTCATTTTCTTGTTCACATTGATTAACCCATGCAATTTGTTTTTACATAGAACTTACATACTTTCCTTGCTCACATGAATAAACTTGATCGTTCGTCCTTTTTCAGACTCTGTTTCGTCATCGAAATGGAACTTAAAACTGCTCTGTAATTTGCTTTCGCGACTATTGGTGAACTGTAATATCAGTATGATGAGATTGCTGAAAGTTTATTCTTTCTATCAATTTAAAAAATATTAGGAAAAAAAGGTAATTTAAGGCCCGTGAGATTGCAGTGATTTTTCGAGGGTAAGCGGTACCAATTAAAAAAAGATCATACGGGAAGACGAAGAATTAGGAAGAAACCGAAGTGTGCGAAAAAAACTGGTCTAGAAAAACTGTTAAAAAATCATCTTCTACTGTGTTTTAAGCTTCCAGATTTTGATATAAGGTACAGAAAGGAACGATCTTTCAGAAAAACGGGTAATCACAGCAAATGGTCATTAGACCAAATAGTAATGGGACCAAATGGTGTTTGTATACAGTGATATAGATCAAACGGTAATTAGATGAAGTAGGTGTAGACAGGGGCGTAGATAGCGGGGGGGGGGGGGATGGGGGTATGCATCCCCCCAACTTTTCGGGTGGGGGGATGGTGTGTACAAACCCCCCCCCCCCCCTCCACGTTTCACTCCACCAAAAAAAAAAAAAAAAAAGAGTGGTGGAAAATATACTCTTCTATATTATGTTGTAGATAAATATAATTTGATATATTGTATATCTATTAATTTAATTGTTATATATTCTTTATTTCAATATAAATGTTATATATCTGTGTACAATATTGTAGTAGACCAGCCAAGATGATTTTTTTACTTTGGACGGCATTTTGGGGTAATGCTCGGCATCCATGCTAAAACTCTTGCAAAAATACTGAGGAATAACGTACGGGCGGATGCCACGCGCATTTTTGCCTAAAAATGCCATTTTTGGCTCAAAATTTGAAAGAATGTCAAAAATCTCGATTTTTAATTTTTTGACCTAATATGTAATACCTGATAAAGACTTTTCAAGTGATATCAGATTTATTTTGAGTTTGAAGTTATAAACCTTATTAATATACAATTGAAAGTTGGATATTACACACACATGTATGGCGTAATGAAACATAAAACTGTGATTTACTCAAAAAAATAGGTTGTGAAAACTACCAATATTTCAAAGTTTTGTACCCAACATAAATTTGTCCATTCAAACGCGTTTTCGTGATTGAACATATCATGTATATTGTCATGTCACACAGAGAAAAGAAATTATCCGATAAGGTGATAGATAACTCATTTTATGTTATCCCAAATGGAATGATGTATTTTTACTGGATGCGCATTTTGAATGAAAAAACAATATTTGAATGTAAATCTAGAGTGTACATGTACATAATTATGGCATTTATCCCATGTATTATCAGTATAGTCTATGGGTCAAAAACTGAAATGTCAACACCCCCCTTAAAACATAATCTTAAATGAAGTTTTTTCTGTTAGATGGGACCATTAACTATCAAGATATGCTTCTTTACCCTAAATTAAGAGGTGGGCGTGACCACAAGGGCTATTACCATGGCAACGGATCAAGAACAATAGAATTTCAGAAAATGTCATGTAACCGTGATTAAGAAAGTACAAAAACACGTTGTAACACTTTAGAATAATGTATCAAAAGTTTCTCACTTGATTAGAACCCAAATAAGAGTTATAAAAAGTGTCCATCATGTTTGAAAATGGCTGTTGCTAAGGAAACAGTAACAAAAAAGTCACATTTGAGAAAAAAAAAAAAACAAACAAACACCCATGTTACCGAAAAAAATATCAATACATTTGTATTGTACATGATTATCTTCTCTTTTACAGGACACTAACTTATCATAATTTGTTTAAGCAAAGGGGTGATTGAGGTGACCACTACATGTGTAGGCCGTTACCATGGTACAAATGTATTTGTTGCACTTCTAATAAAATACAGAACTATATTTGTTTTCAACATTAAATAATGGTAAACATCTAATATTTTTTGCCGCCTGTTTGATTATATTCAAAACTTTAGTTTGGAATAAAGCTAAATTTGATGAATAAAAAAAATATGTTGCCATGGAAACAGAATATTAATGAAGATGACATCTGTCAATCAAAGAAAGAAATTTAACTAACCAATACAAAATACATAGCAACCAGATTAACAAACACCGTCAGCGATTAGAATCTGCTCGTTGGCTGTGAATGTGACCACTATAGCTGTTACTAAAAAGTGGTAGCTAATACAAAAAGTGGTGCTGTCTTTCTATTAGAATTTCTGTTTACTTGATTCAAATCTAGATCGAGAAGATTTGTGTCCCCAATAGAATGGGTGATACCAAAATTTTCGCCTTGAACATGATGACAAGACCTGCTACTTGATTCATTCAAAATTCTATTTATATATTTATGTATTCATTTATTTATTTATTTGAACTTATTCATACAGGATAAAAGCATGATCAGTAAAAAACCGTTTTGCATCATGGTCCTGATGTAACAGGAATAAACAATAAGGTATAGCATAAATTGGTAACAGTTTTTATAATGATATAGGTACATAATAAAAAAAAAAACTAGCTTAACAAGTAAAAACATAATGAA
The DNA here is from genome assembly GCA_025618425.1 of Heliocidaris tuberculata. NCBI lineage: Eukaryota > Metazoa > Echinodermata > Echinoidea > Camarodonta > Echinometridae > Heliocidaris > Heliocidaris tuberculata. The sequence continues at coordinate 21,078,878 of CM046837.1, read as the reverse complement.
CTGCTATGAATATTTCCAAAAAAACAAAATGAGTATAATTATTATGTAATGCTAAGCCTAATGTGGATGACATCCATGTACTAATGAGACTAAATGATTAAAAAGGAAACATGACCCGTATTAAATGAATACCCCATACATAGTTCCTTTAGCTTTGTGGATTGTTTACTAAGTGCCGTAAAAAGTCAGAGTACTTTGGAAATTTATTCTCGAAAGTCTCACAAAGATCATATACATACATATATCTATGGTATTCATTAAGGTTAGCTGGCAACTAAATACTGTATAATCACAAATTTGGTGTTGATATAGAGTGAAGCGACTTAAAATCACGAGTTGGCCACTAATCAATATTGGTCACAGACCAGGGCGGCAAAGCGTCTCGTGTTTGGGGGGGGGGGGGGGGGTGTAAAGTAGACAGCATCAGAAAAAGAACTTTTGGGGGAAGGGGGCATGCAAAAGGGGGCGTTAACAGAAAAGGTACTTTTTAGGGAAAAGGGAAAGGCATAAATGGAAACGTTAAAGTGAATACATAAGTTTTAGACAATATATACCTTACAATTTGTTTTGAAGCCATCTCAGGAAATATTCAAATAATCCTCTTTGTTTCTCGCTTTACATCACAGTGTGCAGTTGAGTGTGAGGGTCTGTGATGGTCTGTATATTCATTTAATTTCCAAGCGAGCATAATATAGCGGGGTGTGACATCCAGTGGTGGGTCCAAGGGTGGGGGTGGGCTTTTGGCAGAGCTTTTAAAAATTGTCCCTGATAGACATCTAGGACTTCGGCCCCCTATTTTGGTGGCAGAGGCCTTTTTTTTCTTTCTTTTTTTCGCTTATCACTCTTTCACATCGAGAGTTCACCCCCCTCCCCCCCCCCCCTTTGAAAAATCCTGGATCCGCCAGTAACATCAGATTCTTATGAAGCGGAAAAAGTCATCCTAGTGGGGTTCAAAGTACAACGTCATCATGAAAGACTGGATAGACCCAGGGTCGTCGCTAGGCTTTTCTGAGTTGGGGGGGGGGGGGGGTGGGTGTCGAGACCACTAATTTACCGACGAGCCTGAGTCTGTGTACCACCGATTACCGATAAAACTTTTTTTTGTGAACGACAACATCATTATTGGGGGGGGGGGCAGGTGCAGAAGCAAGTAATTGAATAATTTGTTCTCAACCAGTGACGAGTGTCAACCGTGAGTCTATTTTCATTTAACAAATCTAATTCGAATAAGTTTTTTTTCTTGCCGATTTCTAATTAAGCACCACCTACCATCACTCTTGTTCCACATCAAATGAGTGTTTATTTAATATTCGCGAGCAAGCCCATTTTTAATGTTCGATTTTAATAATAATCATATTTAAGGGAATGTTATTTTTTGACTGGGCGATCGAGCATAGAGAGCGAGCGGAAATATTAGTAATACTTCTCGTTGAAAAAAAAAATTGTAGCATAAACGGAATCTTCTTGGCAAATGGTAGGGGCGGGAACAATCGTATTTAAGGGAATGTTAATATTAATTAGGCGAGCGAGCGAAGCGAGAGATCAAAATTTTTTACACTTCTCTTTTGATAATAATGTATAGCATAAACGCGATCTTCTTGCTACAAAGCGGGGGGGGGGCACAATCGTATTTAAGGGAATGTAAATTTTATTTAAACTTCTTTTTTATGATAAATGGTAGCATAAACGGGATTTTCTTCCTACGAAACGGGGCGGGCACAATCGTATTCAGTTAGGGAATGTTAATTTTATTAAGGCAAGGGAGCGATTTTTTTTTAAATGATGATTGGAAAAATTACCCCCACAAAATGACGATTACCCTGATACACCCCCCCCCCCCCCAGGACAACTACCCCCTGGTCAATTACCCCAGAACCAAGCGGTAGTTGTCCGGGTTTAATTGTCCTGGGGTTAGTTGTCTGAGGGGTGTAGTTGTCCTGGGGGTAGTTTTTCAGGGGGTAGTTGTCCTAGAATCGGTCACTGCTTAAGAATGAATCCTACCAAGTTTGGGTTAAAATTCAGCCATGCATTTTTGGAAGAAGTTGAAAAATTTGGAAAAATTAGCACGACGGACGACAAAGATGGTGAGCGACCGCAATAGCCCTATTGAACATTTCGGCTCAGGTGAGCTATAAGGCCAACAATCAGAGATGAAAGGGGCACTTCTTGCATATCATAAGTGATACTCACCAGCTATGAGTATGAGAATGGAAAAGGGAGACTGGAGTATTTATTATTTTTAAAAAACGGGGCAATTATTGCAGAATGGGAAAAGGGACACCTATTAGATTTTGATAGGGGCATTTTGATCAGGGGAAGGAACTCTTATAAAAAATGAGGGCACTTATCAAAAGGATAAGGGGCACGTTTCATAAAATAGTGACACTTTGGGGGGTCAAAAGGGCACTTAATGGAAGGAAAATGCCATGTATCAGAATGAAAGGGGCAATATTATTGAGGATAAATAGGGCACTCAACAGATGAAAAGGAGCACCTATTAGAGGGAAAGGATCACTTTACTGAAAAAAAAAAAGAAAAGAAATGGGGTACTTGTCTAAGTAAAACAGGTAGCTCTCAGAATTAATAGGGGGAATAATAGATGAAGGAGTACTTATCGGCTAATGAGAATTACAAAAATGTTGTTACAAAGGAAAAGATGCACTTATCGAAGGAAAAGGGGCACGTATCAGATTTGAATAGGGGTTTTTATTAAAAAGGAATGTATATTACAAAAAGGGACATTTTCAGAGGTGAAAAAGGAACATTTACTAATAATTAGATAAATCTATATAGTGTAGCTACTTTATTAGTTATTCTACTGTGCTGTGATGTAATGTAACAGAACTCTCAACAATTCTACTGAATAAACACACATTATAAAGAAACTATTGGGAGGGGAAGGGGTACTTGCAAGGGTAAATGTAGCACCTGTTTGATTTGAATGGGGATAGTAATCCAAGTTAAGGGTGGCTTTTATCATAGGTGGTAAGGGAGACTTTAATAAGAAAATGAGACACTTTCCTGAAGTACAAGGTTTCACTTTTCCTATTTAAAGGGGGTACTTTGGGGATATTTTAAAAGTGAGAAACTGTTCACCCCCGGACGTACCACTTTTGCATGTCTCCGACTGTCAGATGTACAACATTGGTTAGAACATGGAACAGTTAGCAAAGATTTTTCATGCAAAGGGAAGATATAGCTAAGTGGTATCGAGATTCCGAAACATGTGGGTGTCGATCCCGGGGGGGGGGGGGGGGGTATATATCCCCTCGAAATTTGAGGTGGGAGATGGCCTTTATTATCACACCCCCCCCCCCAATATTTTTGGATAAAAGTAAGGGAGAATTGTGATACTTTAACTTAAAACTAATAATTATCGAAATTCATTATTTAACAACATTTATTCATACAGAAAACCATTTCGGGATGCTCTAAAATGCAAGTTTTATAGATAGAATTTTGAAAAATCCCTGGCATGGGATACCCCCCTCCCACACTCTCCCCTCGCCGGTCATCCTCCAATCATGAACACGTTTCGACACCCCTGTTCCCAAGGAAAGTTATAATAAATGACCTTAAATTAAATTCCATGTATACAAATAAGGATTTATTTTGTAATAGATACGATCTATTATAAGATAAAAAATCATTTCTGTCTTTCGTTCTGAAAACGTAAAATCATACCCCAACAAAGATTAAACTGCTGTCTGTATGGTAAAAAAAAAAAATTTCCACAGATTTGCACATTCATTGACTTGCATATTAGGATAAATGTACATTACTTCACTAGATTCCTGGGCCCCGTTGCATAAAACTTACCATTAATGGTAACTCTGCCATCGAAAGTAACTACCATGGTAACATCACTCAACAGCCAATCAAAATCGAGGTTTCCATGGGAGTTACCATTGATGGCAAAATTACCGTTAATGGTAAGTTTTATGCAACGGGGCCCTGGTTGTGTTATTGTGTTTACATAATACAATACACAATATCATACAGAGTATGGTCTTCACATAACCCTCTTAATACTTATAGGGAAATCCAACCTTAACAGCAAGTTGCTTTGAAAGAAAGAGGAAAAATCAGAGAAGCAGATTGGTGAAAGTTTGAACGAAATCGGACAAGCAATAAGAAAGTTATGAATTTCTGAAAGTTGTAATCACTATACATATGGGAATTTCAAATTGGCCGAGTAGGTAATGTCACTGTGATGTAGCTGTGAACAACTCTCCCATTCGCTCCAACACACAAAATAACTAAAATGTCACTTTTTTTTCAAAATTTATTACTCAGTAGGATCTTTTTCTTTCATGAGGACCTATAAAGATATGTTATCTCCAATATATTTTGAGTATTGCCCCGAGGGTAAAAGCGCCTCGAAGAAAACCGCAAATTAATGATATTTTTGTGTACGACAAATGGGAGAGTTGTCCACAAAAATATCACAATTGAATCACCAAATTGCCATCTTTGAGATTCGCATAGATGTAGTGATCTCATTTTTCAAACATCCATAACTTTCTTATTCCTTGTCCGATTTCTTTCAAACTTTCACCGTCCTGTTTTTCTTATTTTTCTGCTTTCACACAAATCATCTTATTACCAAGGTTGGATTGCCCTTTAAGTCTGCCCTTCCCAAGAGTACAGAATTTCATTATCTCTGTATGGATACATGACAAATCATCACTGAATATTGCTGTTTATTTCTCTCACTTTCTGATATGATGTTCCACCTCCCGGAAATTGACCCATTGCATTCATATGACTTTATATTTTTTGAAAGGAAAATTCTATGTTTGTGGACCGCACAGTGAATTCCTAATGAACCATAATGATACATATAAATGTTTTAATGTTCATATAACATGTATCATATTTTCAGTTATAGTTAATGATAACTTATGTTATAAAAATGAAATAAAGTTTGCCTTTTGCACGACAAATTAAAAGAAAAGCCCAGATATCAAAGAATTTTTAACCTCTGATTTATTATGCAATATCGCACATTGTGACTTACATTTCGGGGTAAATGTGATTCAGTATTATTTAAATAATTATAAGTATGTTACAAACTGATGATTAATCCTTGAATAATTTTGAAGAATGAGTATAGTTATTCCATTTGTAGACTTTAATTTATCATTTATTCATTTATTTTTTGAACTTGATGTATTAGTGTAGTTTGATGTATTTTATTGCTCTGACAATAAGCTCCACATTAGCATCTATGCATATATGTAAAAAGAGAAGGTTTTTAACCATCCATAAGTTCTGTGTCTCTGACAATAAAGGCCAGATCAGACTTCACCGATTTTCACTACAATAAAATAGTTGGACACAGCCAGGGGCAGATTTGGGACTGCAATTCGGTTATAGGGAACTGCTATGTGACCGGCCAATCCATCCTATAACGTACATGTAGGCAAGTTTTCTTACATATTCAATATGATTTTGATACATTATCAATACCTTGGCGAGACCGACTTCCGAGTGGTCGACCAAATGATGAAAGCCATGCAGACATAATTGTGATGGGGTGGGCGCTAATGTCTATATAGCTAAAAATCATCTTTACAGTTTTTTAAAGTTTGTTTTAAACATTTGACACTGTTTAGTCAAAACACTTCTTTCTAATATCTAGAAAGATTTGAAATGAAAGCTCAGATTATATACATGTATATTAAGAATCTGACATTTGCTTGCATGTTGTTCAATTAGGAATGTGTGGTAATTTTCAAATTCCAATAGTTTCGTAATGTGTAACTCATTATTAACCATGACAACGTCCATGAGGAACACATCCACTACTAACTTTAAAGGCCAAGTTTACCGCCAAAATTGAGTTGAATCAATAAAGTAAAATTAAACCAAAAAAGGTTAAAATTTTCATCAAAATTGGATAAAAAACGAGACATTTATGTCATTGTTTCATGAAACAGTGATATGCATAACATGAGCTGTATGCAAATTATTGAGCCGATGATGTCATGAGCACACTTTTCCTTTGTATTTCATTATATGAAATTTCAAATATTTCAACTTTCTTCTCCAAGAATGTAAAACAAAGTTTTACTCCTCATAGAGTGTGTACGATCATTATTATTATAACTTATTGTGATACAATGAAGAGAATCTTTATACACATCTATGAAAAAAATGAAATATTTGAAATTTCATATAATAAAATACAAAAGGAAAAGTGAGTTTTTTGACATCATCAGATCACTAATCTGAATACAGCCCATGTTATGTATATCGCTGTTTCACAAAGCAATGCAAAACTTCAAAATACTGTAAATTTCTTATTTCTATTCAATTTGATATTTTTTAGTGTTTTATTTAATTTTACCGTATTGATTCAACTTAATTCATTTTTGGGGTAGACTTGGCCTTTAAGGAAAACAAGCTGATTCTGATAGCTACGGGGAAAAATGATATGATTCATTTGATATTGTTCAAATTCTGTTTGTTTAACATTTATTTTGTATTGGTAGGTCACATTTCTTTTTTCTTTTTTTTAATTATGTGTTTATTAAGAAATCAACTCATAACATATACAAACTTTCCAAGGTAATACAAATGTTGTGTTACAAAAAAAATCAATGACAAATTAAGATATTTACAAACGATTGAGATGATCTGGAAAAAAAAAAAACACACACACACAAACAAAAAAAAAAAAAAAAAAAAAAAAAAAAACACACAAACAAACAAAAAACAAACAAAAAAAAAAAACTAGAACTTTAATTCGTCACTGAAGACGAATTAGGTGGTCTGTCTACCCGTTGGTAAATTGCTAAGATGTGATAATATTTGTGCAAGATAATATTCCTGATAATGTTGACAATGTATGGAGACTTACGTCAAAGAAAATCGGACAATTTCATATTGCATTATACATGAGATATTAACCCATAGGTTTAATACACGACAGGCAATCAGATTTTGCATAGGGTTGTACACAAACTACATTCAATAGACATAACACGCAAAATAAAAAAAGTCTATTACATTGTGATTTCATATGTTACAGTAGTCGAAGCAAATGGTAAAATATAAGGCAAAAAGAAGAAGAAAAAAATTCAAAATAAAACAAAATGGACCCACCGGGATTCGAACCTGGGTCGGCGGGATGGGAGGCAAGTACTTTACCAATAGACCAAAAGTTTTCCAATAGAGATAACACGTAAACGAAATACCTGATTCTGAAATCACATTTTGTACTTTAAAAAGGGGCATGATCCCGACATCTGATCAAAAATTGGAGGGCACATTTGTGAAAGCTTATAGTCTCAGCTATAACATACTAAAATTTGGAAGAAAATCGAGCAGAAATAACAGAGATACTAGAGAGCTTACGAAACACGACGGGAGAGCAAACAGAACGTTGTTAAACAGAATATCATTATTACAAAAGAAAGCTCTTCGTATCATTTGCCTTTCTCATTTTCGCTCCCATACGGATCCTCTTTTCTTTGAAAATAAAATATTGAAAATTAAAGATCTTTATCTTCTCCAGTTAGGTCAGTTTATGTATTCTTATAATAACGACATGCTTCCTTCCGTTTTTGATGATATGTTCACCCAAAATAAATCCTCTCATAAGTACCCAACCCGGCGCTGTAATGACTTTCATCTACCTCTGTTGAGAACCCTTCTAGCTCAAAACACGTTTATTTATACAGCCCCCAAATTTTGGAACTCTCTTCATAATGACATTCAACTTGCCCCCTCACTTTATTCATTTAAAAGGAAATTGAAATTGTTTCTTATACTTTCTTACAATACAAATTAATATCAGTGCATAGTCTAATCATGTCTCGCCTTTTTTTAAATGCATTTATCCTTCCCGTCATGTCTTTACGCTCTATATGCAACTTACTATAATTATGGTCACTACCCCTGTAGTATGCACATCGTGTGCTCTCTCCCTCTCTCTCTCTCTCTCTCTCTCTTCTCCTCTCCACCTCTCCTCTCTTTTTCTTTACTCTTCACATATGCAGCAACATTTACTATCCTTGTATTTTTCTCTTCCCTTGCTTTGATTTATGTTGTCTTATATTCTTTTTATTATGTTCACCATACTATATACGTGTCGTAACAAGCTCTCAAATTATGGATTTATAATTGTATTATTATTCTGACACTTTTTTGTAATCTATGTATATCTATATATTTTGGGGGTTTTTTTTTTTTGTTGTTTTTTTTGGTCTATATATTTACATGTTAAAAAAAAATACGTTTGTCATTATTTCGAGGGATCCACATACTACAAGCTTTGCTTTTCAGTGGATCCCTCCATTTCCACAGGTTTAACTAAAAAAAAAAAAAATAAAAAAAAAATACAATTATACTGGATGTCTATGTATACTTTCTATTTTATCACTTTAAACCATGTAAAATGTATTTTGTTATTGAATATTGAATTGTATATTTGATTTCTTGTTAAAATCACTGTTCTGTTGGAAATGAAAATAAAACTAAAACTGAAACTGAAACTGAACGTTCACTCGAGCGGAAAATCGATCTGCGCATGCGCCAATGCGAAACTCTCCCCGTCCCGTTCATTTTCAGGATGGTATTCGGGCGAAATAACGTCCGGTCTGCTAACAGGACGGATCTATGCATGAGTGCGTGGGTCGCGCTCGCGTCGCCGTCCATTTCGCATCGTAACTAAAGTTAGGAACAGGACGGGAACGGTGTGCCAGGACGGTCACGGTCATTCGATTCCCCCGTCGCACTGCCCCTCCGTCCCGTTTCGTAAGCTCTCTACTGCTTAAAGAAGACGGGAATGTAGAATCAAGATTTGAGAAAAAGTCATCTCCCATGGAAAATACACGCAAAATGTGAAAAATTGACATGCCTCTTTTAATCGCAAAAATACGCCATAATGCCTTTGTCAAAATGAAAAATGGTGGTTACTGATCTTGTAGAGAATTGTCTCAGCTACAACATATTGAAAATTGGATGAAAATTGACCAACTATGAGTGAAATATTGTCAAATGAATACAAAATTTATGACGTCATTTTTTCAAAATCGAATTTTTGAGTTCATATGCAAATGTGACGACGATCCGATCCTTCGACCCCGAATTTTTTTTCATGAATTCCAATTTACAACTCATAGGCTTTCAGAAAATGAAAAAAAAATGGGGGGTCTCCAGGCTTTCTGACGAGTTATGGCGGATTAAAGATAGGCATGTTTTTACCACTTTTTACATTATATTCCCCATTGACGTGCGCGCGGATATTAAAGTTTGACGCGCGCGTGTGGCATTATGGAATGTCGAGAATGACTGTAAATAGTTGGAAATTGTCAAGAATAGTGTCAGGAATACAAACCATGCGAAAAAAACGGCGTTTTTACGTTCTGTTCGCGCTGCGTGCGCGCATAACGCGCGCGCGGACGCGCACGGACGGAAAATTTTGAAAAGCTTAAAATGTCCTGAACCGTACTCTCCTTTGATTAAAAAGTGATTTTGAGCATTTCTAAATTTTGACGCGCGCGTACGTGCGCGTAATGATGCGTGCGCGGATTTCTTTGACATTTACTGTTGACCCTTGACCTGAAGTTCATGTGTATCAAAAATGGTTCATTTTTGACGACTCGTTATGAAGATATGATTGATAATGTGATGTCAAGTGACAGACCACCTAATAATAAATAAAGACAATTCTGACGAAATTAAGAGGTGGTCTGTCAAGTGACAGACCACCTAAAAAAAAAAAAAAAAAAAAAAAAAAAGGCAGAGTACACGTAATAGAAATAATCGTCATTATAACCATTACAAGTACAAAAGCAAGAACCTCGAGATAGCATTGCATCAGAATCTGAAAATTTCGTTTGGCCCAAAATAAACAAAAAGAGGAGTAAGATAAGCCGTCCACAGGTACAATGGAAACTCCAGACCACCAATAGGTTGGAGGAGCAAAGTCGAGGAATGAGCCAATCCGCTCTACCCCCCCCCCCCCACACACACACACCCCTCAACACTCTCACACTAACACTCAAACACAAAACCGCCCCGCCCCCCCCTAACACACACACAATCCACACACAACATGCGGGCAAGACAGACAGCCTCACACCCCGACCCCGCCCACTCCAGGCACCCAGTCGGCGAATTGCGCAGACAGAGCGTGGGGAAATCAACTGAAGTGATAAAAATACAACGCATTCCTGAATAGGCAATAAGGAAACACACGTAAACTGACCCAATTCCAATCGAGGTTATCGCTCATGTTATACGGTGGTAATGTGATTTGTAAACAAAGGTTATATGCACACATGTAATGTAAAAATATTTGACTATGGGAAATAATTAACAGCATTGTAAAAGGGGAAAAGAAAAAAAAGAGGTTGGTGTAACAATAAATACTTGTATCTCTGTAAAGGGGCACAGGAATATGTACAGAGGTAGACATAGGAGTACAAAAGACAAAATATTATATAACACGATCACTGTAAGACCATATTAAAAACAAAGAGGAAAAAGAAAGGTCTATATATGATGACACAAAGCTTAAAGGTCAAAACGCCATTTCTTAAAGTGACTAGGCAATTTATTTCTCTTTTTGGCTAACAGATGTTCTATTTCTTTTTGTTTCTTAACCAGTGATTTAAACGCTGTGAAGTTGGGGAGCTTATTTCTAAACTTGCATGAATAAATATGATATTTCAATAGCAAAAACAGATATGAAATAAATTTGTCACTGCAGATGCCAAAAAGTTTTTCAAAATTGGTTACAGGTAAGTTGGAATTTAATTTCTGACAGATGACAGTCATAAGATTGTCCCAAATTGGAGTAACCTTTTCACACTCACAAAATAAATGAACTAAAGTTTCCTCTTTCTTTTCACATAAAGTGCAATTAGGCGAATCTTTCCTCTTGATCTTAAATAGGAAATCATTCACTGCAATGGCTTTGTGAAAGACTTTAAAATAAAAAGACCTTAATTTAGTATCAAGAGTACAAAAGAAATTAGTGCAATGAACCTTTTCCCAGTTAATATTAATAGGTACCAATAAATTATCTTTCCAATAAGCGTATCTCTTAGCTGGAAGATGCGAGCCAAGTAGCACATTGTAAGCATTCTTAGGAACTTTTTTTATACTGTAACAAATTAAGCACTATGGTATCATGAACAGCAACAATGTCAATATCAAAATCCACCATCCAATCCTCTGGAATATTCTTTATCAAAAAATTAAATTTTCTTCTATCTGAAAAAGAAATACCAAAATCTAGTACCAGTTCTTCAAAAGGTTTATGCCCAGGGAAAGGAGGATTAAACAAATCTGAGATTGTAAGAATATTCTTATCAAACCAAGATTCATAGTAAAAATGCGATTTGGATTTTGAACGGATTAATTTATTGTACCACAATGATTGACATGCACTTAATTCTGAGAATTTATGACCATAAAATTCCTTGGTGGCTTCTTCTCTGTATAAATACCATGAACGCAATGAATCAGCCAACTGAACATTACCCAGAGAGTTCAAAACACACTCTGGTGCATTGCACTTCCACAAAAGGGAAACATCTTGATTAAATTTCTCCAAAAAGGATAGTTCAATATTTTTCCAAGGAGCATCAAAATTTTCATCAAGAAGGTTTTTAACCCAAGTCATTTTCTGGGCAATGGCAAATGATAAGGGATCGATCATTTTAAGACCAGCATTTTTATAATCATTACACATAGTTAATCTCTGTACTCTGTCTCTACCTCCACTCCAAATAAACTTGTAAAAAACCTTATTAAACTCTGAGAAAAAGGAGCGAGGTATTCTAATACAAAGAACTGAGAAAAGGTAAATCAGTTGTGGCAATACAAGTGTTTTGATTACACAAATCCTACCTATTAAAGAAAGATTTCTCGTACGCCAGCAGTTTATGGTATGTTCCATTTTTTTCAATCTCTCTTTATAGTTCAAACAATACAGTAGACTTAAGTTTAAAGAAAAGTTTACTCCTAGACATTTAAATTGAGATGTTTTCCATGAAACACCCTGGTTAGAATAAGGAAAATCTTGGCATCCTTTTTGAGAACCAATCCAAATTGCTTCAGTTTTACTAAAATTAATTTTACATCCAGAGTATTTACCAAAATTTGACAAGGTAACAAAAAGTTCAGAGAATGAATTATCTGACCCATCTAAGAAACAAACGGAATCGTCTGCAAATAAAGAAATCTTAGCTTCAGTGTCATTTTGTAATGGAATACCTTTGATTTGATCATTTTGACGTATGGAAAGAGCCATTATCTCAATAACAAATAAAAATAAATATGGGGAAATTGGACAACCCTGAAATATTCCTCTCTTCATAGAAATACATTTTGTTAAAAAACCATTATTCAACACATAGCTTTGACGAGAAGAGTACAAGGTTTTAATTGAATCAATAAACTTTGTACCAAAATTAAACTGTTTCAAAGTTTGAAATAGAAAGTTATGAGAAACACTGTCAAATGCTTTCTCTATATCGATTAACAAAATTGTACCTGGAATGTCATTAAAATCAGTATATTCAATAATGTCCAAAATGAAACGAATATTATGACCAATGTTCCTTCCCTTCATAAAACCAGATTGGTCGTTATGTATAAGGGTGTGTAAACAACGTTTCAAACGAGTAGCTATACATTTGGCTAAAATTCTGTAATCTGTGGTCAACAAAGTAATTGGTCGATATTTTTTTATTAACAAAGGATCTTTATCTTTTTTAGGGAGGAGGGTTATTACTCCATTTCTTTGAGAAGATAACATAGCACCATTCTGTAACGAAAAATTAAAAGAATTAATTAACAAATCACAAATGTCATTCCAAAACACAAGGTAAAATTCAACTGGAAGGCCATCCAAACCTGGAGTTTTGTTCATTTTCGTTGATTTAACTGCATTATACACTTCATTTCTGGTGAGAGGGGTCTCCAAAAACTTTTTATCATCTTCAGATAGTTTGGGAATTCAAATATTAGCAAAAATTGCATCATTGAGAGCGTTATCATCTACAAGTAAATTTTCATCTGGTATTGAATATAACTTAGCATAAAAATCATGTATAATTTCCAAGATCTTAGTGGAGTTAGTAATCAGATTACCATCATTATCATTAAGCATATTAATATTCTTCTTTTGCCAGGCTCTATTTTCCAAATGACAAAAGTATTTACTACTTCTCTCACCTTCCTCTAACCATCTAATTCTAGATCTGGTAATCAGACCCTTGGTTTCAAACTCATAATTTATATTTTATCCAATTTATCTTCCAGCTCCTCCAGCTGTAAGAACAAGAGGTCATCAGCCACAGCTATATTACTTGATGAAATCTGCAATTTAATTTTATCAATATTAGCCAATAATTTATTTTTTTCTAAATTTCTTTTTTTTTTCTTACGAGCTGAGTATTCTATACAGACTCCTGTAATGAAGCATTTAAAAGAATCCAAGATATTGTTATCGTTACATTGGGAATCTTGATGAATAATTTTAAAATCCTTGATTTTATCCTTTATCAAGTTAATAAATTCAGTATCATGGTGTAAGTAATGTGTATTAAGTTTCCAATAGCCCTTGCCTTTCATAGGTTGATTATCATTAAATTGGATTGAAACAACTGAATGGTCTGACTGGATTCCAGGTAAAATCTGGGATTTCTTACAATTATCTAAAAAGTTATTTGAGACTAAAATAAAGTCTAATCTGGATAATGCCCGAGGGGATTTTTGGTGTCTTGTATACTTTTTCAAACCTGGATGGAAAGACCTCCACACATCACAAAGTCCATATTCCTCCATTAATACAGAAAGCATTTCACTAGTCTTTACATTAGAATGGTGTTCTCTAGAACCCTGGTAATCAAGATCATCAATGACTGCATTAAAATCACCTCCTACAATAGTAAATTCATTATCAAACTTGTCAATCTCTGCAAACACTTTGAGTAAAAAATCAGGGTCGTCATTATTTGGTCCATAAACATTTACTAAAGTGACTGAAAGTTCATTTAATGTAGCACTTACTATCAAAAATCTTCCATTAGGGTCCTTAAAAACAGCTTTAATTTTAGTATTTATGGAATTTCTTATAAGAATAGCCACACCTCTACTATTTGAAGCAAAACTAGCAAAAAGGGCAATTTCACCCCACTGAGCTTTCCACATTTTTTCATCATTTATATCACAGTGAGTTTCTTGAAGAAATAAAATATCGGTTTTAAGGGATCGCATATAATGAAAAACTTTTCTCCTCTTAACATATTCCTGCAAACCTCTGCAATTAAAAGAATGGAGTTTTATATACATTGTTTTTCAGAAAATACACCTGCACCCCAAAACATGAAGGAAAAAAGAAAACCAACACCACCACCATGTTTAACTTAAAACTAGGAAGAGATGATACATGTACATGCAATCTGCCATTACCAAAAAAAAGACATAAAGAAAAAAAATATACAGAACAAAAAAAAAAAAAAAAATTGAAAAATAAACAACTATTCAAGGTATGAGAAAAAATGATCAGAGCACAGGCGCAGGATGGATCATGTATACAGGTCCTCAAATTATAGCACGGACCTGCATGAACGCGCAGTTCCTAAAAGCAAACACAACAGCTATGCAACATGGAGCCAAACCCCACGAATGAACATAATGTACAAATACTACCTATTTACTTAAAAATGCATAATTAACAATACACTCAACTATCAAGAATCAACAAAAGGCATTATCTACAGAAGGAGCATGCCTCAGGTACAAAACAATAAAAACCATAAAGATCTATATTACTCCAGACATAGACCGCTATGTCCAAGGCACAACCCCCTACTACATCTCATAAATTGAAAATAAAAACCTTTCAGGTTTTAATAATGAAATGAAGGTTTAAACTTCAAAAAAAAAAAAAAAATGGACTGAAAAGCATCTTCAAAAGAAAAACAAAGAACTTTGAACATTATACTGCGAATGCATAATGATAAATATAAACATCTTTCAAGATTGATGGATGGTATGATCCTAAGTAAAAGACAAAAGCAATAATAGAGATAGATAACAATTTATCATCCTTGAGTCTTACAATTTGAATCGTCAAACTTCAAGAAACAATCTGTTAGTTTTCCTGTATTCTGAACTCTATAGGCCAACTTGGCTGGAAACATGAAGAATGGTTTACGACCCTCAGATTTCAGTCGTTTGAAATTTTCCATCTTATTCTTCCTCAATTGCTGTATCCGCTTACTAAAGTCCTCCGCTACAAACAGCTTCTTTCCTTTGTACTCTTTCTCTTTGAAGTTCTTTATGCATGCAGCCCGAACCTTTTCCCTCTGAAGAAATGACCCAAAACATACGTGTATTATTCTGGGCTTTGGTTGGACATCACCATCCTGCTTCTGCGATGGGGACGGGGGTATGGTCGGTAATGGAGCTGTGGGAGTGCGATGGCATCTCTCGATGGAATAATCAGCAGCAGACAGCCCCACAAAGGATTGAAGAACATCATTGATGACATCAATGCATACTTCTCGCTGACCAGACACAGCTACTTCAGGAATACCATGAAACACCAAATTCATCCTCCTGGAACGATTTTCAATGTCATCGATTTTTTTGAGAGAAAGAGACATTATCTTCCTTCAACTTTTTGACTTGTGACTTTAAGTCCTCAACATCAATCTCACACGCAGTGATTTTCTCACCATGTTCCTTCACAGTGGATGAAAGAAGTTCAAGCCTTTTAGCAACGATGACATCTAAGCGCTGCTCGAGTCGGACTTCAAAACCCGAGAAGAATTTCGTGAACCAGACCGGAGGGACCGACTCTGCGTCGTTCATCTCAAGCGAGTCGTCTCGCACCTTGTGTGCGGGGTCACCGTGCACGTGTTGACTTTCACTGCTCACCGTTCTAGGCTTCTTCTGTTGAGAATTCGCTGATTTCTCAGGAGTAAGGAGGTGCTTTTCAGACATGATTTTTAGTCCAGAATCATCTATAACCTTCAATTAAACTGTTGATTAAGTGTTTATATCAAACAGCGGGGATTATAACATCGTGGAATTTGGCCACAAAAGCGGAGCTCAAAACAAGAGCAACATGCTGCTATGCCTACTATGGAACGCCCCCGTAGGTCACATTTCTTTCTTTGGTTGAAAGATTTCATCTTCATTACATCTTCCATGGTCACAGCTTTTTTATAAATCAAATTTAGCTCTACTCCAATCAACTAAGATTTTGAATATAATAAAACGGGCGGCAAAAATTATTAGATGTTTATCATCATTTCATGTTGAAAACAAGCATAGTATTTTGTTAGAAATACAACACAATAAATACATTTGTTACCATGGTAACACCCTACACATGTAGTGTTCACATCCACCACCTCTTTACTAAAATAATTTATGATAAGTGAGTGTCCTGTAAAAGAGAAAATAATGATGGTCAATGTTATACTTTTTTTTTTCGGTAGCATCATGGGTTTTTTGCTCAAATGTGAGTTTTTTTTCTCACTGTTTCCATAGCAACAGCCATTTTCAAACATGATGGACACTTTTTATAACTCTTATATGGGTTTTAATCAAGTGAGAAACTTTTGATACATTATTTTACAATGTTACAACGTGTTTTTGTACTTTCTTAATCACGAATACATGACATTTTCTGAAATTCTATTGTTCTTGATCCGTTGCCATGGTAATAGCCCTTGTGGTCACTCCCACCTCTTAATTTAGGGTAAAGAAGCATATCTTGATAGTTAATGGTCCCATCTAACAGAAGAAAAAAAACCTTTATTTAACTCTTACTGTGCCAAGGGGTTTAGCGCTCTTCAAAATCTTACCAAAACGTTATAAATGCTTACTCTAAAATGTCTGCACTTCATTAACCATCTATTGTTTCACAAAATATTGTGTACAAAACTTGTAGGAAATATATTACCATTTTTATTATACCAAACATTATTACTTTACCCAACTTTATGCATAAGAATTATTGAAATTATATTTGAGTTTCTTTTTGTCCATCATTTTTGGGTTTCTCATTTGTTTACTATTGTTTAATGTTAAAATAAGGTAATATGTTTCTAAAAATTTGCAATTTTCTCTGAAAATTTCTATGGTAGCATATAATTACAATCATATATTTAGAATGATTGATTTATGCTGAAAATTTACCTTTCCTGTGGTCGAGCAATTGGTGAATGAAAAGGACAAGTCTATCTGTCACATATACGTGACATCGGCACTAAAAGAGTTAAGATTATCTTTAAGGGGGTGGGGACATTTCAGTTTTTGGCCCATAGACTATACTGATAATACGTGCGATAATTGCCTTATGTACATGTACACTCTAGATTTACATTCAAATAGTGTTTTTTCATTCAAAATGCGCATCCAGTAAAAATACATCATTCCATTTGGGATAACATAGAAAGAATTATCTATCACCTAATCGGATAATTTCTTTTCTCTGTGTGACATGACAATATACATGATATGTTTAATCAAGAAAAGGCGTTTAAATGGACAAATTTACGTTGGGTAAAAAACTTTGAAATATTGGTAGTTTTCACAACCTATTATTTTGAGTAAATCACAGTTTTATGTTTCATTACGCTATACATGTGTGTGTAATATCCAATTTTCAATTGTATATTAATAAGGTTTATAACTAAAAACTCAAAATAAATCTGATATCACTTGAAAAGTCTTTATCAGGTATTACATATTAGGTCATAAAATTAAAAAAATCGAGATTTTTGACATTCTTTCAAATTTTGAGCCAAAAATGCGCGTGGCATCCGCCCGTACGTTATTCCTCAGTATTTTTGCAAGAGTTTTAGCATGGATGCCGAGCATTACCCCAAAATGCCGTCGAATCTTTTTCTAGAGCCTTTTTTGATGTTTGGCTGGCCTACTAATTGTAGATTTATGTGAATTTATTAATATTTATCACAATGCTGTCGTGGCTTCTGATTTTTCCCGATATATTTTGACACCACTAGAAAGTGAAAACCATCTACTTCAAATTATACAACGTGGGTGTTGATCTTGGATTGATATGGGGGTATAATCTTTTTTTAATGAAGGGGGGGGGGGTGTTGCAAAACTGAAATGAAATGTGGGGGAAATGTGGTGGAATCGAATGTGGTAGAGAAAGAGGGAATACATCACACCCAGTATTTACTGAGGATGATGATGACCTGTGTCATCATCACACAACTATACATAGAATTATGAAATGACAATCATAACATGTAGGCCCGGTCAGAAGCACCGCTCCGGGCGGTGCTGTGGGGACTTCTTTTCCCATTAACTTCAGATAAGTACCCCCATTTTTTTTTCGAGTAAATCCCAGTTCCATAATCTTTTAAGTGCCCATTTTGATAATTATACCTCATCCCTCACCTTACCTTTGATAAATGCTCCTTTTTCAACAAGAGCATTTCCCCCATTTAATCCCTTTTATTCCTTTGAATGTAACAAGTCTTTTTTTTGTCTTTGTAATATATAGACACTGATTTAAATTTTCTACTTTACATAAGAACATTTTCCTGT
Organism: Heliocidaris tuberculata; assembly: GCA_025618425.1. Taxonomy (NCBI): domain Eukaryota; kingdom Metazoa; phylum Echinodermata; class Echinoidea; order Camarodonta; family Echinometridae; genus Heliocidaris; species Heliocidaris tuberculata. Next base: position 21,060,317 of record CM046837.1, on the reverse strand, counting down.
TCTTATAAATGTCCCTTTTCAGGTGTTTTATAAGTGCCCCTTTTCACTTGTGATGAACTGCATTTTCTACCTTTCCTACACATTCATTTATTTCTCTAATAATTGAAGTGTCCTTTTCCCCATGAGAAGTACCACGTTTCCATTTTCCATAACATGTGCCCCTAATCCAAAGTGACTTAGAGCTAGTATTCCCAAATGCTCGCTCGCAATGCTCGCTCGTATTAAAAGTACAGCTTATTAAATAAATTTTCATTGTAAAATTTTGCAATCACATTGCAATTACTATTGTTTGCTCGCTGGCTTCGCTCACTCGCTTAATATTCAAATCATACTACAAAATTGCAAAGCATGATGCTAAAGTTACACACGCACACACACACACACCGATAGATTTATATATATATATATATATGTGTGTGTGTGTGTAGATGAAATTATAAATTACTACCAAGTTAATTATGGACTATTTTCCACAAAAAAGGAAGACAGTAAGAAGGAACGAGGAATTTAGGTACGCAAATTATTTCTCTTATTCAATTCAATTGATTTCTCACAATATATTTATACATATATATAATATATATATATATATATATATATATATATATATATATATATATATATATATATATAATTATGCTATGCAATATAGCATTAGGTGTGGACGGAATTATAATTTACTACCAAGTCAATTATGGACTAAAGGATTCGTCGACGAAATTAGTACCAATAGACAAAATGTCAGTTGGACTAAATGGACAGGGTATAAACTAGATGTACATGGAATCTACAGATTTTGATAAAACTGGTAATCACCAGTGTAGTAAAATCACGCAAAACCGTTATAACGCAAACCCGTAATAATTTGACGTCAAAATAGTAATCGATTACCAGGATATCACTCTCTGCGCTCTACTGTGCAAGATAATTTGCACGCAAACCCTATGTGAATGGAGAAGGCATGAACGATTCCAAGATGCGTTCTTAATCTTTAAATTCACAGGGACGGCTTAAAAAGCAAAGGGACGGCTGCAAAACACGATACTTTTAAAGAAAAATGTATACTTGATCAATCTATCCGCGCCGAATTTTTTTTACCCGTGGCGTTTTGCTATATATCAATCAAAATCATAATTCATCTTTTGCAAGCAGCTGAAAAGAACGCCTGATAGATGTAATGACAGTCGTTGTTTGTCCAATATACACGTGTGTATGATGACCAACACGGCTGGCGTGGCAGCAGTACTATAGTATTTCTTTGTTTTTTCTTCTCTCTATCTTCATTCTTTACTGATGAATTTCTTTGTTTTTCTTCTCTCCGTCTTCCTTTTTTCCTTATGTATTTCTTTGTTTTTCTTTTCTCTGTCTTCCTTTTTTCCTTATGTATTTCTTTGTTTTTCTTCTCTCTGTCTTCTTTTTTCCTTATGTATTTCTTTGTTTTTCTTCTCTCTTCTTTTTCCTTATGTATTTCTTTGTTTTTCATCTCTCTGTCTTCTTTTTTCCTTATGCATTACTTTTTTTTAATTCTCCATATCTTCTTTTTATTTCTTTATCTGCTTCTTTGTTTTTCTTCTCTCTCTCTTCTTTTTTCTTTATGTATTCCTTTGTTTTTCTTCTCTCTTCTTTTTCCTTATGTATTTCTTTGTTTTTCTTCTCTCCGTCTTCCTTTCCTCAAGTATTTCTTTGTTTTCCTTTTCTCTGACATGTCTTCCTTTTTTCCTTATGTATTTCTTTGTTTTTCTTCTGTCTTCTTTTTTTCTTTATGTATTTCTTTGTTTTTCTTCTCTCTTCTTTTTCCCTTATGTATTTCTTTGTTTTTCTTCTCTTCTTTTTTCCTTATGTATTTCTTTGTTTTTCTTCTGTCTTCCTTTTTCCTAATGTATTTCTTTGTTTTTCTTCGCTCTTCTTTTTTTCCTTATGTATTCCTTTGTTTTTCTTCTCTCTGTCTTCCTTTTTCCTTATGTATTTCTTTGTTTTTATTATTTAAATCTTCTTATTTCTTTATGCATTTCTTTGTTTTTCTTCTCTCTGTCTTCCTTTTCCTTATGTATTTCTTTGTTTTTCTTCTCTCTTCCTTTTTTCCTTATGTATTTCTTTGTTTGTCTTCTCTCTGTCTTCCTTTTCAGTATGCACAACACGTGCGTCAACTCCGGGCGAACGACTAATAAGAGACTAGGAAAATCACGGGACCGTACGACCTTGCTGCGGGGGCTTACGTAACAATCAGCGAATATAACGCTAAACTGTTATAACGCTTTCGCGTGATTTTACTACACTGATCACAGCAAATGGTTATTAGACCAAATAGTTATTGGACCAAATGGTGTTTGTATACTGTGATATAGATCAAACGGCAATTAGATGAAGTAGGTGTAGATGAAATTATAATTTACTACCAAGTCAATTATGGACTATTTTCCACAAAAAGGAAGACAGTAAGGAGGAACAATGAATTTAGGTACGCAAATTATTTCTTATTCAATTCAATTGATTTCTCACAATATATTTATATATATATATATAATATATTTATACATATATAATATATATATATATATATATATATAATTATGGTATGCAATATAGAATTAGGTGTGGACGGAATTATAATTTACTACCAAGTCAATTATGGACTAAAGGATTCGTCGACGAAATTTGTACCAATAGACAAAATGTCAGTTGGACTAAATGGACAGGGTATAAACTAGATCTACATGGAATCTACAGATGAATCGGGCAATGGGTCAAATGGCAATAAACCTACATGACTGCCCTTAGTTCTTGGCTGTCTCGTGTTGGTAAGTTCTCCATTAATATGCTACATGATTAATAGTTGTTATTTAGTAAAATTTAGTGCTTGGCATTCTTTTCTAGTAAGGAATGGTGTGAAGTGTTTGTGGATATACTTAGTAGTTAAAATACAGTAGTTTGGTCACTGAACAAATGTGTGAACACCTAGCTTGCGTTTACCTTTACATTTATCACTTATGTGAGGCAAAGTTACGTGTATTTCGTGAATGAAAGAATGAATGAATGAAAGAACTTTATTACCAAAAATTGATCACAATATAGTATACATTTGAAAAACAAATCTTTGGTAATAAGACACCACTAGATAGCAATAATGCTAGTAGGGTGTGGCGCCCTTGAGACAAATATGAATTCTCGGGCTAAGGCCAGGGTAATAATGGTACTTTGTAGGCGCCTTGAGCATCCACTGGGATGGATACGTGCGCAAAATAAATGTAGCTAATATTATAATTATTAATACACTTACATTATAAATGGATTACATTACTTGTAAAAAGATTCTATGACATAAAATAGAGTATACAAATATACAATGGCACTCGAGGATCTGGCTAAAACTATTCGCATCGAAGGAACACCAAATTGTACTATTCTCCCAAGGGCCATCGGCCCGAGGGAGAATAGTACTATTTAGTGTTCTTGAGTGCGAATAGTTTGAGTTTGTTCCGAGAATGAGTCATTGTATATTTGTTTTATATCCGTCATCTTGAACAAAAGCTTAATTCTACTCATCTCCTTGGGTAGGGTATGAAAGACCGCACTCGTATACACAAACAGTTTGAAGAAGGGGTGAATTTGCGTGGATATCAAACGCGTAATGATGACATCATTACGCATGCCTAAAACAATAGATACGCGCAAATGAATGTCGTCACAATGTAGTACGCGCTCAGGCTGAGCAGCTGCTTATGGGAGGCGAGGGGGGGGGGGCGGAAAAATGAATAGTTCATTTTTTCCCGCTGACGTCATCGAATAGTTCTTTTTTTCCCTCTGGTGATGGGGAAAACATGAACTATTCGATGACGTCAGCAGGAAAAATGAACTAGACGGCAAGAAACGGCTTTTCTGGTAAAACTATTCATTTTCTTATTGTGTACACTCCTAATGCAACAATCTGGCGATGAGGGATATAATAGCTCATAGACAGGTAAGATGCTATTTACAATGGGTGTTGAATATACTCTTGTAATAAATGATCTTTTGTAGCTGTACAGAATGAAGGGAAAGAGCATTTTCTTCTGATATCTTTAGGCAGACATCTTTTGGTGACATGTAGGTATGCGAACTAGAACTCTATTTTTGTGCTAACTTATTGTTGAACAGCTTCGCTGTCCGAAACTGTAATCTTTTGTTTGTTTGGAGGAGGGGTGGGGAGGGGTGCCATAGATGGAGGATCTGGTCCTGTTCCACAAAATAATGATTCTGATCTCTATCAGTGATGGTATCTTTCTCGAAGATTATAACCGGGTCTTTGCTGGATATCACCTCAACATGTGGGTCAGTAATTCCTTATTATCCCATTCCAGACAAATAATGAGAACAAAACAAAAACGTATGCGGTATTCCTTGGTTTAATAATTATTCGAGTAGTATTATCTGAGCTAGAATTCGCTCCATAAAACTCCATATGAATACGTCTCTACACAATTTGTCAACGCATAATCCAGGCCCCCGATGCCTCATACAATGCGACCGATGCAACTCTTTCTATACGCGCGGTCTGATACGTCACATGATCAACATGATCAAGAAAGGCTCGAACTGATCGATAATGAACTTAAAGGGGGATCTGCTCTTGGGAGGGGAAAACGCGGCACGTCAATTTAACCACCTACGTTTTATTATAGTGCGCACTAATAACTACAATCAACCCGCAATATGAATCTAACGTTCCTAGGACCAAAATGCACACATGTACTTGTAAAGCACGGTGTTTCACGCAGTCATCCTTTAATCATGTTTTGGGTTTGTTTGTTTGTTTTTTGTTGTTGTTTTTTTTTTTCAATTTTGCTCAATAAAACTTTCTGTATGGAAGTCGTCAAAATATGTACATGTGTCATGCGTAAGGTGTTTTAATTCTAAGTTGCTAAAATATCAGTTGTTTCTTTGAGGACAAATCTTGCAACTCACCAATGAAAGTCTGACTGGCGAGAACCTTCAGGCCCGCCTTCAGGCCTCCAGCGAATGTGCGTGTAGTCTATGCAGCACGTCAAACGTGCGTAGCCTGGCCTAGCCGGCTAGGGGTTAGGCGTACAACCGTAGCCTTGCATTACCAAATCTCAACATGAGGTGGGAAAAGTGAAAGCAGCGATTGAACCAAAAAATTTCGATTTTTTACCTCGACAGGTGAAAAAAAAAAGGAGTGATTTTAAAATGCCCCCAAAACATATTTCTGAGTCGAATTACGACTCACAAACTTTAGACGTGATAGAATGATAATGAAACTACCCATTTCTATCAAAAACAGAAAATCGACTGATCCAAGCAAATTTACTATTTTGGACTGTTTGCTACGTTGTGGTCCGTGCGACTTATTGTAGGTTTTGAGGCGGCGGGTCACCTTTTAAAGGCCTTGACCAGCAGTCCCCGCTCACACAAAAATGGGGAAAACATTAAAAAATAGATCTAAAATGACGGTACGGTACTTATTTATTTATTTTTTATTTTTTATTTTTTTTATAGAAATAAAGATTGATTCATTTGACATTAAAGCTGAAAAGTAAAATTTTATAAAGCTGCTTCACTTTTAATTAAGAAAACTACGAGCAGTTGAACCAATAAAAAGTAGTTTCTGGACGCGCATTTGAGCTAAAACTGAGCGTATTTTATCAAGTGCGAAAAAGTGGACATCACGTTTCCATATGATCAACCATACGCATTACATAATTTTATATCGCACTTATGATATCATATGTTTAGGCCTCCTGAGACAGAGCCCGGGCTCTTTGATTTTCATTGAATATCGACTAAGGTTTGTAGTGAAACTTTCTCAATTTAAACCCGAGGCAAGATTTCTCAGCTTGCCACAATATACCCCAATGTGGAAAATAATTGGTAAACTAATTCCAGAACAACTACAATATGTCTCAGCTTTACAAGCATCCAAAATTCATGGCAAGATTTCAATGCTTATCACGCGGACAAAGTAGGGGAAAAATCAGCAAAATCCATCGACAGCCAATCTGCCACAAGATTTCTCAGCTTTTCACAACCTTCCTGGCAAACGTGGGATATAATATGCATTATTTTTCGATTGTTCCAAAACAAAAATTCAAACCCTTCATCTCAGGAAGCCTCTCGTTATGCACTGTTTTATTTACAAAATAATGTAAGCGCACTGAATATCATGTGACTTGGAGAGTCAGCCCGCTGCCACAACACAGGATGAAAGGTGAGATATGGTTCGCAAAATCTTCATGAGAAGTGCACGAATAAAGACAATAGAATGGGCAAACGACAAAGAAACTAGTTCCAGTAGAGTAACGTCCTCAATATTAAGTATGAGAAGGAGAGAAGATGAGATGGTAATTTTTCAATATAAAACAGTTATCGTCATTTTTCTATAATAAGATAATAATATTAGTAGTACTAGTAGTAGTAGTAGTAGTAGTAGTAGTAGTAGTAGTAATAATAAGGATAATGATAATAATAATAATAATAATAATAATAATAATAATAATAATAATAATAATAATAATGAAATAATATTAATGATGAGAAAGAGAAAATTGAAGACAATAACAATCATAAAAGCAGTACTATCCTTCTCGTATGATGATGATGCCCATGCTGCCGATCTTAAAGGCTTAAAACATTGTAAAAATGCAAACGCAGTGATAATGACAATACTGAAATTAACAACAACAAAAAAAAAGAAGAAGAAGAATGGTAGTAATAGTTATAATCATCATCATCAAAAGACTGAAAATAAACCGAAGCATCGTCATCATCATCATCATTAGACTGTCAAGAACAAAGTTAGCAAATACTTATTGACACACATGATAAATAACAGCAAAAATAATGTCAATAGGATAATAGCAGTCACGTTGCAAAATAAAGCAGTTACCACCAGAAAAGGAGGGCAAGAGCTGAGATCATTAGCGCAAAACTTATAAACTGAAGAAGGAGGGAACTGTCCAGCGGTTTCTCAAACAGCACAGAGCGAAAAGTCGTAGTTTGAAATTTGAGTGAGGATGGGCCCTAGACAAATTATAGATGGCAGCGGTCGTTTAGAGACTTTCAAGTACTTGTGTATAACCAGCTTATAATAAACCTCGTTATCTGCTATCTTTGGATAGCACCCCGGACCCGTCAAATTGTGTGTTTACCCAAAGGTCAGCGGTTATTTAAGTTGAGTTCTGAACTTAGCGGCGGTATGTGGAAATGACATCGTCGCGTGGATAACCCAATAAAACCCAGTAGATGAGACCAAGCTCCCAGTAACTGGCATAATTTATTTGTTTATCAGCCGTTTCAGTTCGTAAATGAGCCCCTGATGATACTCGCCCTCCGTTCAACTGCAAAGGGAGACAAAAAGAGAAAAGGTAAGCAGCAAGGAGGACTATGGACACCAGTGATTGAAACATACATAAACCATTTCCTCAGAACGACAAAATCTCCCTCTCTTCATCTATTATGTATATATTTGTAAGATAGCTATGAAGTCAGCCCACTAAGGATTCACGAAGGAAATTATGGAGAGAGTGAACCATGACAAGCTATTAAGTTTATGGAACCGAACATCAGTATCGCATATGAAATAAAAGTGTTAAAATTCCATTGAACATGAGGTACCAAGTAAAAAAATTCTTAATAAACAAGACCGTGGAAAAAAAAAAGAATGCCATATCATGAAAGAGAAGATACTGCCACCTAAACTGCTCAAATGCAGACCAGGCTTGTCATAAGTGAAATTAGTGCTCGGCGCTCGATAGGCAAACATATTGCTTTCTATAAGAAGATCTGCCACAGATGGGCGGGTAGGTCGCATTCAAGCAGATCCACGCCTGTCGCCAGCTGACAAAACCTGTCCATCTGCAATGAAAGAGGGAGTCAGCAATTTCGTTCCGAGAGCCAGGCACATGGCGAGCTTTGAACAAAATATTGTAATTTAAGCAAAGCTCGAACAACATTCTTACCTACTCCGTGATGCGGGGCATTTAGAGGTCTATGAATTGACGATATGCACAACAGTCTGGTTATCTGACCAGAATAGGACTTTGTAGTTAGCTAGGCATGCTAAGTGCGACCCCCACTATAGCGATACCCGCTATAATCGGAAAGAGCTCCAAGAAAGCGATGGAGAATCTTTGTTGTGTATTGACAAATGGCGTTCCATAGTATGCCGATATTGCTGCTGCATTGTATACATGAGAATAAATGAGTCTGCCAATAAACCATGAACGTGCAACACACATGATTGTGTAACTGGTTATTTATGAAGTAGAACCCAACAATTTGGCGACGAGATACGGGATAACCAGTAAATCGTGAAGCAAGATGCAAGCTACACAGATTTTGCCGATGAGGACTGGGACTGCTACATTTTCCCCTGCTACTTGGTTTCCCCTGCAAAACCAGCTGACAGGACCTATATACGGTGAGTTAAAGAACACTCTCAGAAAACATTTGAAGCGCACACCAGTTGTGATGGCAGAGAGGCGAAAGTTTATCCGCTGCGATCAAACGGAGGCTGAATCTTCCGGTGACTATGTGCTACAGTTGAAGCATTTGAGCTTGAATTGTGAATTTGGGGCCAAGCTGGACGAACAACTTCGGGACAGATTTATCAGTGGCCTGCGCAATGAGTCTACGTCCTTGCGGCTGATGGAGAAGGCGAGCGAAAAACCGGACATGTCATTTCAAGAAGCTGTCGACTTCGCACTGGCTCGAGAGGTTACAGCGGAGGAGGCTCGAGCGATGAGGACTGATTCGACCTCGCATACGCAATCTACAAGGTCTGGAACAAGCATGCCAGTCAACAAAGTCAGCCAACGGAGAGGAAATTCTTAGAAGAAAAGCAGTGGACAACCTAAGAGAAAGCCATGTTCCAGATGTGGGAATCAACACGATCCAATGACTTGCTGGTTTAAATCAACGAAATGCAGAAACTGTTCTAAAGTGGGACACATTGAAAGAGTTTGTCGTTCAAAGAAGAACACTGAGACTCAGGTTCAGGACAAAGGACAAGAACAGAGAAGTAACAAACAGAGAAAAGATGATGTTCGTAAGGTTGACACGAATGCTAGAGAAGCTAGAGCTAGCAGTGAAAGTGATGATGTTGGTGAGGTGGATGATGAGTTTCATTTCACTATGATGATGAAAGATGGTGATGAGCATAATCCTGGTTATGCAGCTAAGATGAAAATAGAAGGCAAGATAATTGACATGGAAGTAGACACAGGATCTAGTGTTAGTATGATTCCATTGAGTGTCTATAGGACACAATTCTCTCATGTTCGCCTAGTAGAGACCAACAAGGTCTTTGATAGTTTTATCAAAGGACATAGTGTCAAACCTAGTGGCCGAATAATGGTGCACGTACAATAATATTGTATATTATTGTACCATATTACCATATTAAGGTAATTTCAAAGGTAGACTTACCTTATATGTTGTAGATGGTACAGAGTACACACTCAGGGGAAGAGATTGGTTAAATGTAGTACCCCTCAATTGGAAGTCTCTGAACAGGTCAGGTTCTAAAACTGGATCTGGTGATGACCAGGTACGTAAGCTAAGTGAGATTGTACAGAAGCACCCAAACTGTTCGATGACGAACTAGGTAAGGTTACCCATGTAAAAGCGAAAATCGAGTTGAAAGAGGGTGCAGAACCCATCAGAACCAAACCCCATAGAGTCCCTTACGCAATGAAAGTAGGTGTGGAAAAAGAACTGGAACGGTTGCAAAAGTGCGAAGTTCTTACGCCTGTAGAATATAGCGAATTGAGTTCGGGGTAGTTGCCGTACCAAAAAGGGATGGGTCTGTTCGACTTTGCGGGAATTACAAAAATTTAGTCAACCCGGTGTTAAAGCATGTAGCGCCACCTAACATAAATGTAGACGATGTCCTAGCAAACCTCAGCGGAGGAAGCACCTTTTCGAAACTGGATTTAGCGCATGCCTACAATCAGTTAGAATTAGAAGAGGAATCAAAGAAGTACTTAGTACTCGCAACTCATAAGGGGCTATTTCAGCAGAACCGATTAGTATTCGGAATTACCACGGCCCCTGCGATTTGGCAAAATGCAATAGAAGGGGTACTGCAAGGTCTGCCCGGTGTTCAGATATACCTTGATGACATTCTAATCACTGGACAAACGCCGAAGGAGCACATGAAGAATCTCGGTGCGGTACTTACGCGCTTAGAAGAACGAGGATTGCGACTCAAGAAAGAGAAGTATGAGTTTGTTACTTTCACACATCCTCCCGAATGGGGATGAACGGCCCATACAATTTGCCTCTCGGGCGTTGTCAAAGACTGAATAAAAGTACCCTCAGATTGAGAGGGAAGCACTTGCCATAGTGTTTGCGCTGAAGAAGTTCTACATGTACCTATATGGACACAGGTTCACATTGATCACGGACAACAAGCCGTTAACTGCTCTATTGGGACCGCACAAAGGATTGCCAATCCTTGCCGCTGAAAGAATGCAGCGATGGGCCATGTACTTGGCAGGATTCGATTATGACATTCGGTATCGCATTTCGAAAGAAAGTGCAAATGCGGATTGTTTGTCAAGACTTCCTGATGCTAAAGCCGAACAGGTAACACGTGAACCGATCATATCAGTACTACATACGGATGTATTGTCGTGTACTCGGGACGAAATCCGGAATCAAACACGCAAGGACAAGGTCCTGTCAAAGGTCATGCGCTACACTATGGATGGAAGGCCAAAAGTACTAGCAGAAGACGAGGGCCATTTGAGACCGTTCTATACTCGTCGACATGAGATGACGATAGAGCATGGTGCTCTGTTGTGGGGAATGCAGGTGATCATTCCACCGAAATTGCACAGCGCAGTTCTCTTGGAACTACATGAAGGACACCTTGGTGTCGTTAAAATGAAATCCTTAGCTCGAAGCTATGTATGGTGGCCTCAGATAGATAGCCAGATCGAACAATGTGCAAAAGAATGTGGCTCATTTCAGGTCATACAGAACAATCCAGGGCCAGAACCATTACACCCTTGGATACCAGCGTCCAAACCATGGGAGCGGATACACATAGACTTTGCGGGTCCTTTCGAAGGGGGGTCACATATTTGATAATCTTCTATCCAAAATTTCTGCAGGCCATTTGTCCTGAGCCCACTTGTTCTGGAAGAGAATTTTCGAAACAAATACTCGCTCCTGCATCGGTAAAAAAATGAAATTGAGTATTCGTGAACCAGCCTAGGTGCGAAAACATGGCGGTACCATTGAAATCTGATAAAAAAAAGACCATGCTTGCATTTCAGCTTTGTCCCGCGTGTTATGGGAATCCGGTGTTCCGGACGGCGGACCCCTCCTGTCAGACCGATACACGGCACACAATGTTAAGGTTGCCAAAAAGCGATTGTAATTGCCTCAAAGTAAGTTTTAGCTGTGCCGCGAAATTACGCATCAATGTCTGCAATGATTTGATTTTCTGTCTAGGAACCCGAACCCTTAGCGCTGCTGCATCGATTTCCAAACCTAAAAACGTGATAGTGGAAACAGGCCCCTCGGTTTTTTCGCTCGCTATCGGAACCCCAAAGGCTTCGCACATAGCAATGAAGTGCTGCATAGACGATTCATTCTCTTTCCGCGTTGCACCTGTAAAAAAGAAATCGTCTAAGTGATGAAATACCCGCTTAGTCCCCATGGTCCCGGTAATTTTACGACAAGACTCAAGAAATGTACTAAATCGTTCAAAGTGCGCACTCGAGACCGAGCAGCCCTAGGGCAAGCACATATCATAATAATATTTGCCGTACAAGTGAAAACCGAGGCGGGGGGAGCTCGGGGGCTGCAACCCCCTGAGGATTTCGAAAGTGGAGATACTGTACTGTTATGATCAATAGTGACCTGTGAGGTCACTATTGGGAGCAGGGTCGGATACTTCAGCCAATTATTAGAGGTCAAGGAGTTTATCGCTAAGTCATGGCCTCTGCTATGAATTTTCCAGCACCATCCCATATGGAAATGAAAGGGGATTTGAAAGGAAATTGGAAATATATCCCGTCCCAGTAAGAGAATTATGAAGTAGCAACTGAGCTAGACAAAAAACAACAACAAACAAACAGAAAAGATAAGGGTGGCAGCTCTTCTCTAACTCGTAGGAAAGGAGTGCTACAAATTATTCCACCACTCTCCCACTTTCTGAAGCGCAGAAAGAATCAAGTTCATCCATTCTCGCGAAATGTAAAACATATTTGTGACCCGGCACCACAAAACCACCAAAAAGGTCGCAAAAAATAATTTTTCTGATTTTATCATATTTGGATAGAACAAAGTCTCAGCTTTAAAATGATATATGAATCATTATAATTTAAACTTTCTAACCCTTTTTAATTCAGCGAATGAAAGGAGTTTGTAAGAGAGGTTTGCTGGTATTAAATAGGAAGGAAATGAGTTCTAAAGTTGAGGCCTATTCAAACGTGCGGAGTAAGAAAACAAGAGAGAAAATCAATGGAGAGTGAATCAAAACGCCATAGCACCCACTATGAATAAATTGTCGGATTAGGTTGATATTTGGTAGGAGTGTTAAACATACTTTATTCTTTCCATTGCCAAGACTTCAAATTGTGAATTTCAGTTGTTTGAAAGTTATTATCATGCAAATGAGAGTGTTCTAAAGGGAGATTAAGCGCACCTCGGTGGCCTGACACCTGCACTAGACAATACCTATTCACTCCTTTGGGGTGTCTTTCTTTGTTCCCTGTTACATAATACTGGTTTGTTACCTGTGTAGTCCTTCTGTTATCATACATTGAACTTGTAATTTAGCCTATAATTGACTTGAATAGGACCTACTCTTTTTCTTGTTCACATTGATTAACCCATGCAATTTGTTTTTACATAGAACTTACAATCTTTCCTTGCTCACATGAATAAACTTGATCGTTCGTCCTTTTTCAGACTCTGTTTCGTCATCGAAATGGAACTTAAAACTGCTCTGTAATTTGCTTTCGCGACTATTGGTGAACTGTAATATCAGTATGATGAGATTGCTGAGAGTTTATTCTTTCTATCAATATAAAAAATATTAGGGAAAAGGTAATTTAAGGCCCGTGAGATTGCAGTGATTTTTCGAGGGTGAGCGGTACCGATTAAAAAAAGATCATACGGGAAGGCGAAGAATTAGGAAGAAACCCAAGTGTGCAAAAAAAAACTGGTCTAGAAAAACTGTTAAAAATTCATCTTTCTACTGTGTTTTAAGCTTCCAGATTTTGATGTAAGGTACAGAAAGGAACGATCTTTCAGAAAAAAACCAAAAATCCCAAAATAAAATTTCCCAACCCAAATTTTAATTTCAGCTGTTTACACAAAATCACGGGTTGCGACTTTTTGGTGGTTTTGTGGTGCCGGGTCACATTTTGACTAAAAAACGAATGTGATTTAAGAACGATATCAATTCAACACAAGATAACAATAAGAGACAGTCCATAGACCAATAGATGACCGTTCTGAGAAGCTTATCAGAATCCTGTGAATTTGGAACGCTCTGAGATGATTAGATAAGGGACAAAATTGTCCTAGGCACTGAAGACCCTGCTGTGAGAGCCCGACTCCTCACGGAAGATCAGCTAACACTACAAAAAGCTTTTGACATGTGCCGTAGTGCCGAAGTTACCGAACAATAGCTGAGGAAGATAGAGATAGAGAGCCCGGCATCAACTATAGGCACTCAAGAAGTACAAGGCATGAAAAGGGCTCGAAAGTTTAAAGGTGAAAAGCATGAGAAAAGTGCACAGCCACGTGGAAAGAAGCAAACAGACTGAAAAAAAAAAAAAATCCACTTTGCAAAAGAGTGTAGAGCCTAGGACGGGAAGCCTGTAAAAGCAGTGAAAGCACAGCACAACAATGAGGACACAGATGAATCGGTGCACCGGGAGGAGGAGGTCGGGCATATCAGCAGAGGAAAGAAATGGTATCAACTTCCAGGCTGGCAAATCCAGTTTCAAAGTGTTATTTTGCTACTTTGCAAGAAAGATTTTGTTCTACGCTGTAATGGTTCCTTACGCAAGCCAACGTTCCAAATTGTGGATGCCAAACAAAACCCACTCCTGTCCGCAGATGATAGCGAAAATTTCGGACTGGTTATAAGGAGCATACCTGAGGGCCAGGGGGGTCGCTAAAGGGGTGTGTGTATGTGTGGGTGGGGTGTCACACCCCCCCCCCCCCTCAAAATTGCTGTTGGCAAATGCGCCACCTCTGTCGGATTTATTTCTTTTTTTTTAAAGGAGAGGGGGGGGGGGAGGGAGAGAGAAGAGGAAAGGGAACAGGAGGAAAGAGAAAGGAGAAGAAAAAAGGGAAAGGAAAAAGAAAAGGGAAACAAAACGAAAACAAAAACAGAAGGAAAAGAACGAAAGAAAAAGAAGAAAAAACAGGCCATTTCTTTCGTTTTTTTTGTTTTGTTTTTTGTTTTGTTTTTGTTTTTTTGCTCGCCCGCTTTGCCCGATCTCAAAACCACGGGAAAGTTTACTACTGGTTCCCGTTGTCTATGGGTTAATATTCGAGCAAAGGGCGTCCCTCTCGGCATAGGCTGCACCCCCCCCCCCCCCAGGATTTTCTAAGTTCCGATATTCGGGCAACCACCACTTCATATTCGGGCAGGAAGTGAGGTGCCAGAAAACACACATATTTCTTCAGCGAGCTCCCAAATAATCATGTAAGTTCTGTACATTTTCTCTACGATAACTATACCCCCCCCCCCAAAAAAAAAGGGGAAAAATTGATATTCGGGCAAGAGGCGTCCCCTTCCGGCAAAGGGGTTCCAGCCAAACCAGTGCAACACCTCCTGCGAAGGGTACAAGCAGATTTGAAGTCCAGCCTAAGACAAAAGATTGGAGAGTTGACAGATAAACGAGTCATAGAGAAATTGACATCGCCAACTGCATGGACAAACAGTATGGTAGCTGTAACGAAGGCTGGGAAACTGAGAGTGTGTATCGACCCCAAAGATCTAAAGAAGGCACTGAAGAGATCACATTATCCAATGCCAACTATAGAGGAAATCCTGCCTCAGCTCACAAAGGCTAAAGCGTTCAATATCCTCGACGCAAAGGATTGGTTCTGGCAGGTCAAGCTGTATGAGAGCAGTAGTATACTAACAACGTTCTGGACGCCTTTTAGATGCTATCGTTGGCTTCGCATGCCGTTTGAGATAGCCACTGCTCCTGAAGAATACCAGCGAAGACACTTTGAGACTGTTGAAGATCTACCAGGAGTAGAAGCGAGTGTAGATGATCTTCTAGTGTACGGATGTGGAGAAACACGACCACAATCTCAGGAGATTGCTGGAGAGAGAGAGAGCAAGGCAACAATATCTCAAGTTGAAGAAGGTCAAAATGCAACCGAGAAAAACCGAAGTGAAGTACACAGGACATGCAATCACCGATCAAGGACTAAGACCCAATCCAGAAAAAAATCCGAGCAGTAGCAGAACTGGACCGCCCGAGAGATGTCAAAGCAGTTCAGCGATTCTTAGGGTTTGTGAACTACCTGGCGAAGTTCTTGCTGAATCTATCAACAGAATGCGAACCCCTCAGAAAGTTGAGAGTCAAGGACGTTAAATGGTTCTCGGGCACTGATCAGGAGACAGCCTACAACAGAATCAAGAAGTTTGTGAAGACAATGCGATGCAAGTGAAACAGGATTGAGAGCAACTGTGATGCAAGGTTCTCAACCAGTGGCCTTTGCATCAAGAGCACTATCAGACACAGAGACGATGTATGCTCAAATTGAAAAGGAGTGTTTAGCGATAGTCTTTGCATGCGAACACTTCCACCAGTACTTGTTCGGAAAAGACCGGATAACAGTTGAATCAGACCACAAACCTCTCCAAAGCATATTTCTCAAACCACTGCTAGTAGCACAAAAACGACTCCAACGAATGCTGCTAAGCCTACAGAAATACAGCCTACAGGCACAATACAAACAAGGCAAACTCGTGTACATAGCAGACATGCTCTCCAGATCACCACTGACACGGAAGAAAAATGAAGATGCCTCTGCATGCTACATCTTCACAGTGAAGCAACACAGGAAGACGATCCAAGAGATCGAATAAATCAATCCGGCAGCGATGCTGAGACTGACTGACAATCGTCTCAAGAAGATAAAGCAAATGATTCTGAAAGGTGAAACACTTTAAGTACTCCAAGAAGTTGTGATGAAAGGTTGGTCAGACGAAGTCAACCACGCACCAACAGCCATACGAGAGTATGAGCTTACAGAGATGAGGTGTCGACCCATCACGGTGTACATTACAAAGGTGAAAGATTCATAATTCCCAAGCAAATAAGACGGAAGATGCTACGAGTCCATGCAAGTCACCAGGGAATCGATTCAAGTCTGCGGAAGGTCAGAGATGTCATATTTTGGCCCAACATGAGTCAGAGATACGAGATAACATAAGACAATGCAGTGTCTGCAACGATCAATCAATGCTTGGGAACTTCACCAACCACACGAGATCCTAGACGGACCCTGGTTAAAGCTAGGCATCGACCTATTTACTCTTAATGGAGAAAACCACCTTATCACAGTGGACTACTACTCCGACTTTGGGAAACTAGATGACCTGACATCGACCACGAGTCTAGATGTAATTCCGTGCCGTGCCAAAGTCACACTTCAGTCTCATGGCATCCCGGATGAGATAGTGACAACGGGCCCCAATTCGTGAGTCACGAATTCGAGCAGTTCTTCAAAGAATGGGAGATTCATCATACATCATCCCCCATAACCCTGAATCTAATGGGAAGGCCGAGTCTGCTGTTAAGATTGCCAAAACCATCATCAAGAAATGCACGAAATCAGGATCAGATGTGCATATGAGGTAATTCTAGAATGGAGGAACAGTCCTACAGAAGGGATGCACAGCAGCCCGGTACAGAGACTCATGTCACGCCGGACACAGGCAACATTGCCAACAGCAAAACACCTGATAAATCCAGAGGTAGTGAAAGGGGTGCAGAAGAGGAAGGAGAAAAAAGGTCAAAGGGCAAAATTACACTACGACAGGTCAACAAAGCCGCTGACTGACCTAAAAGTGGGGGAGACAGTTCGAGTGCAATGCACACAAAAAGTGTCCCCCAGATCGTATCTAGCAAAGGTCGATGGACAACTATGTCGTCGGAACTGAAAACACATTAGAACGATCTTCGAGTCCCTACTAGACGTAGAGTGCACCCATGACTATTTGGAAGGAGGTCTACAATCACGACCTGTAGAACGAAGTAATATATCACCCGAGGAACAGCAGCGACCTCAACAACGGAAACAACGGGATGACAAGCCACACCCAGTGACCAAAAAGAGGCTACCGGGCATCAGTCTACTGCAATATTTGAATGGGGGAGGGGATGACACCAACATTTTCCGACAAATCTTTAAGGTCTGACACTCAAATTTGCCGCACCCTAAGCTCTACCCTAATCCCCCCCCCCCCCCACACACACACACAAATAATAACAAAAGAAATTCGCAAAAGTAGAGAGCTTGATCATACGGGCCACTATTTTAATCTAAATACAGAAGTTACATAATTATCCGGGAACCTGGCTGCACAAATATGTGAATATTCTGGCACCTCGCTACCTGAATATGAAGTGTTGCATTGTTGCCCGAATATCGGAACTTTAAAAATTATCAGGGAGGGGGGGGGGGGGCTGCAGCCCATTATCGAAGGGGGGGGGGGGCCTTTTGTCAGAATATTAACTTTGCACTAGTTTTGAGGGGGGGGGTATAGCAGAAACAAATAAGTTCCCAGATATATTTGTGGCGAGTGTGGAACCGAAAATTTAAGCAGTGGGGAGGTGAAATAATGACCAACTTTAAATTCGAACTAGGCATATGATATTGAGAATACACCACAGGCCTTCCCAAGCAAATGCGCCACCTCTGTCGGCAAAAAAAAAGGAGGGAGAAAATGGGGAGAGGGAAGAGGAGAGAGAAAAGAAATAGGAGAAAAGATAAAGGAAAAGGGAAAGGGTGGAGAAAAGGAAAAGGAAAGGAAAACCAAAAAAAGGAAAGAAAAGAAGGAAGGGAAAGGAAAAGGGAAGCAAAGAAAAAGAAGGAAAAACTGGCCCTTTTTTTTTTTTTTTTTTTTTTTTTGTTGCTCGCTCTCAAAAAATAGGATAGATAATATTCGGGCAAAGGCCGTCCCCCTTCCGCAATGGGCTGTACATAGCCCCCTCTAGGAGTTGTGGCGTGCGCCTGTAATCCAGCTAACAGTGGAAGTTATAAACTGATTCAGTGGACCTAGGTTCGAGACTAAGTCACGTCTTTAGGATGGTGACGTTAAAGGTCGGTCCCCAGACGTAAATAATCATATCTGATTGATAAACGTCTGTAAAAACCCAAATACACAAAAACACACACCCTCCCGATGATTTTCAAAGTTCCAATGTTTGGCCAACCAGCACTTCATATTCAGGCAGCGAGGTGCCAGAATATCCACATATTTGGGCAGCGAGGTTCCCTGATATGTAACTTTTGTACATTTTCACTAAGAATTTTTTTTTTTTTTTTTTTTTTTTGGGGGGGGGGGTTGGTTTGTTTTTGTTTTTGTTTTCAATTTATAAATTGAAAAGTATATAATCGGGCAAAAGACGTCAGCCCATCCCCTTGCGAAAATGGGCCCGTATGATCAAGACTTCTACATCTGCGATTTTCTTGTATCACTATGTGAGGGGGAGATTAGGGTGTGCCGTGTAGCATTTTTGGGCAAATTTGGATGTCACACCCTAAAAATCTGTTGGCAAATTTGGGTGTCCCACCCCCACCCCCAACAAATGTTCTAGCCATGCCACAGGTTATCGGCGTTAATTCAATCTTCATTCCTCTTCCTGGACTACAAGATCCCTAATCTTTCATAAGCTTTAGTTTGCCACTTTAATCTCATTTGAAGGGGAAAATCTGTACTGTCCTTTTCCTATGTAATGGTCTTTAATCTCCGATTTGTATACTTGAAATACCACCCCATGCTCTACTCATATGGCTCAATAAGTTTCACTTCTTTAATACACTACCCCCGAAAATCAACACATGTGATGTAAAAAATAGCTCCAATACCATTATGACTATGATGATGATGATGATGATGATAATAATAAATAATAATAACAACAACATCAAAACCATAATGCTAATGCTAATCAAAATCTTAATCATGATAATCATGATAACAACAATGACAATGATAATGAATAAAAATCATGTCTATATTGACTTTGGGTAGCCTCATCAGTATTTATACTGATGAGGCTTGCGGGCAAATCAATTACTAACCCAGAATTGAAAGCTACATGATTAATACTTTTTTTTATAGGGTCCTGCCATTACATCAGTTAGGGTTTGATATATTTCAAGATAATGTATCATACACTGAAGCTCATAGTCTGTTCATTGAAAGGCTACTTTGAACAGGGAAAGGCTTGTCTCAAATTTTGCATAAAGAGCTATAGTTCGAAGAAGAAATAATAAATGGGGATCGGACCTATTGTGTCGAGTTGAATGCGTGGAACGGAAGAATAATGGGAGGGGCGGCTTAGTTTATAGTGCGTTCGATCCGCGTCAGCGTTTGTTGTTATGATGAAAAGACAGGAAGTCTATTGACTATTGATATAAAGAAGAATTAGGAGAGAGAGAGAGAGAGAGCCCTACTGCAAATTCCCTGTTAAACTTCAATTGTTCTCGATGACAAAGTAACGTGTTGTTATGCATAGGCAGCTATTACAGCTCTCAGGACGACAGCAAGGACAGATGATAATTTGGGTTGATGAGTTAATGATATCATAATAATATATTCTCAAGTGAAAATCCCCTCACTGTACTATATACTTGCCTCTCCGCTACAATAGTTATTTGCTGCATATCTAGAAAATGATCATGCGGAATATCATGTAATATATCATGTAATATCATTACATGTAAAGGGGTCTTTTTGTCTTTAGTTTTAAATGTAGTTTTCAATTCGAAAATTCAAAAAGACATACAAAACTGCATTTCTCATTATTCTATAAAAGTTCATTTCTGTCGTTTTCCTTGCCCCTAAATTGTAAGTAGCTTTTTTTCAATCATTATTCACGTACTAGTATTTAATTTCTGATATTGATAGTAACGTCTTATGCACATGCTATCATTTTAGCACATTGCATTTTTTAAAAAGATAAACTTGGGAATTGTGGGAAATATAATAAGAATCAGAATATTTGGAGAAAACTGAGAAAAGTACGTGTGTTTGTGAGAGAGAGGGAGAGATGGAGAGAATACGAAGGCAATTATGATAATGGGTTTTATAATGGCCACCATTTCCATTAATTATGTGTTGTTGTGTTGTTGTGTTTTGTGTTTTGTTTTGTTTGTTTTTTCCAACAGCGCTGTTATTGTTCTTATTTGTATCGCAAAAAATATTTCGGTCACTCTGATCGTTGAAATGCAGTAGGCATATTCTAGTCATACAAGATGAGAAGAATTGGAGAAGAGGAGAGAACGGAATGAGAGGAACAATAAAACAACAAGAACAATAAACTGTAAGTCAAACGAATGCCATTGGAAAGTCACTCTACTTTTTTAAAAGATTGATTTATTCCCATTTATTTTGTTGTTGTTCCAGTACTACACACTAAGCCTTTCGTACACATATTTACTGACAGGAGAAGGCGCTCTTCTGGAATCAGTGAATGGTACCAAGAGGTTCTTTCTTTGAATTTATCAAGAAGATTGGCTCGGGTGCGTCCATCCTGCAGACAGACAGCAGGCGATCATAATATAGAAGGATCGGAGCTCCCTGCAGTGACTCTGCACAATAAGAACTCATCCGTTCCGGATGCGTTCTTATGCACCACGACATTTCGCTAACCTGCCTTAGTGTATTCAAATTATTTGCTATTAATCACGTATAATTTGTATTACATCCGTCATGAAAAGAATCTGCGCAATTGATTGGTCCAATGTGCGTCATGTGACAAAATACAATTCCCACTAGCCTCATGCAAATGAGAAAATTGCCATGGAGGGTAACATCTGACGTCACGATCCGTAAATAGTAGTATTATTCACGAATACTATATACGGCGTATGACATCACCCACGATGAATGCACTCTACATTGTGACCACTTCATTCGCGTGTATCTATTGTTTTAGGCACTGGCGCGTGATGATCCTCAAACTCACATTAATGAGCGTTTTTCATTTAGGAATCATGGCACTAAGTGAAAATAATTTTTGATGCACATAACCCGGGGTTGTTAGCCCAAATTTGATGAATTGTTATATAAGTGATGGAGTAACGCGACCGAGTGGCAGATTTTTTTTTCCTTTTCAATGTATTTTACGCTTAGAAAAAAAAAATCCAAGGGAATACAGCGACCTAGCAAGATGTTTTTTTATTTTTTTATTTTTTTTAATTTTAAACATTCCTATTTTGGGGGCGCACAATGAATGAAAACCCTGGAGAAATATATTTCAGGAATTTAGCAAAGCAATTGCAAGGAAATATTCAATTTCTTTCGAATGTTCTATACTTTGAAAGTGATTTTGATGCACTTATATCCCATCTTGGGGCGCAAAAGTTAACAAGCTCCTGCCCTATGCGGGGGGGGGGGGGGGCTGGCAAAGCAACTAATAACATTAATAACTGATACTTTAAAAACGCCACTGCTGGTGTGAAATAGCTAGATCCTGCTTTAGAAAATATTCGCATTTCATACACCATTTCTTACGCATTTTGTCCTTGACTTGGGCGCAAATAACCTTCAAAGACCATACATTTTCTAGTCTTAGTCCACCTTTTCTTTCTCTCTTTTGCGTTTTGTGCGCCCCTTTCAAGTGCCGCCAGGGGCACTTTCCCCCTCTGCCCCCCACCCGTAGATACGCCAATGCGCGTTTGATAGCCACGGAAATTCATCCCTAATTCAAAATTGTTTGGGTACATACGTGTGCGGTGTACTATAGGCCTAAGGTGCAGATGATCATAAGTAGATGAGTACATTTGTGACCCGGCACCACAAAACCACCAAAAAGTCGCAAAATTGTTTAGGTGGTCTGTCGTAGACAGATCACCTCTTAATTTCGTCAGAATTTTCTTTATTATTTATTTCCACCACTTTCTTGTGGTCGTTATTACTCAAATTTGGCACCTCAATTCTCACCAAATTTCAGTCAGTCATTGGGCCTATCAAGGTTAACTTCTAGGAAACTTTTCAAGGTCATCAGGTCATCGTTACGTCATCCAGGCACCATTTTGTGAAATCACATTATCGATCATATCTTCATAACGAGTTATCAAAAATAAACCATATTTGACACACATTAACTTCAGGTCATGGGTCAACATAAAATGTCAACAAAATCCGCACGCGCATCATGACGCGCACGTACGCGCGCGTCAAAATTTAGAAATGCTCAAAATTACTTTTTAATCAAATTAAAGTATGGTTCAGGACATTTTAAGTATTTCAAAATTTTCCGTCCGTGTGCGTCCGCGCGCACGTTATGCGCGTGCAAAACTCGTACAGAACGTACAAACGCCGTTTTTTGCATGGTTTGTATTCCTGACACAATTCTTAACAATTTCCAACTATTTACAGTCATTCTCGACATTCCATAATGCCACACGCGCGCGTCAAACTTTCAAATTCGTGCGCGCGTCAATGGGCAATATAATGTAAAAAGTGCTAAAAACATGCCTATCTAGAATCCGTCATAGCTCGTCAGAATGCCTGGATACCCCCAAATTTTATTACATATTCTGAAAGCCTATGAATTGTAGATTTGGATTCATCAAAATTTTGGCCGATCGCATTTTGTGACGTCATCATATTTGCCTATGAACTCAAAAATTTGATTTTGAAAAAAATGACGTCATAATTTTTGTATTCATTTGACAATATTTCAGTAATAGATTGTCGATTTTCTTCCAAATTTTGATATGTTGTAGCTGAGACAATTCGCTACAAGATCAGTTGCCGCAATTTTTCATTTTGACAAAGGGATCATGGCGTATTTTTGCGATTAAAGGAGGTATGTCAATTTTTCACATTTTGCGTGTATTCTCCATGGGAGATGACTTTTTCTCAAATCTTGATTCTACATTCCCGTCTTCTTTGAGCAGTATCTCTGTAATTTCTGCTCGATTTTCTTCCAAATTTTTTTATATGTTATAGCTTAGACTATAAGCTTTCTCAATGTGCCCTCCAATTTTTGATCAGATGTCGGGATCATGCCTATTTTTTAACTACAAAATGTCATTTGAGAATCCCGTTTTTCGTCTACGTGTTATCTCTATTGGAAATAATTTTGGTCCCTTGGTAAAGCACTTGCCTCCCATTCCGGCCACCCCGGTTCGATTCCCGGTGGGTCTATTTTTTTTTTTTTTTTTTTTTCCTTTCATTCTACCATCTTCTTCGACTATTATAACATATACCATCACAAACAATGTAATAAACTGCCTAATTTTGCGTGTTATGTCTACTGAATGTAGTGTGCAGTAGTTTGTGTACAATCTCATTCCCTGTTGTGTATTAAAGGTTCCCTTTTATGGAATTACAAAGGAACTTCAATTAGTAGACTTTTCTACTGTGAATCCAGATCTGTCAACCATTTTACCTGAATTCCATTCATTAATCTGTAAACTTGAAAATAAAAAATTAATTGGGAACGCCCCTAAAAATTTTGGAAAATCGGTCCAGCGATCGATGACGTCATGTGACGTCACACTCAGAATGCTTGACTCCACGCAAGCTGAAAGTGTGTGTGTAGGCTATTGAACTTCGTGTAGATCCTAGCTTCGACTTCGTGCCATTACAGCCCTTCATTTTAGTTTTTTTTTTAATCCTATATCAACGAACGATAACATCTTCTTCAGACAGAAGAAATAAAAGAGGAATTAGGGGCACGGTCGTATTTGTTTGAACCAGACATGTCGGATTCTGATTATATGACAGAGACGTCCCTGATTTCAACATGTTTCAATAACGGAGAAGATATCGACGGGAGACTTGGGAATTATAACTAGTAATTCCTTTTGATAATTAGATTGCCGATTAAATTT
Organism: Heliocidaris tuberculata; assembly: GCA_025618425.1. Lineage (NCBI taxonomy): Eukaryota > Metazoa > Echinodermata > Echinoidea > Camarodonta > Echinometridae > Heliocidaris > Heliocidaris tuberculata. The sequence goes on along the minus strand of CM046837.1, from coordinate 21,036,254 downwards.
TAATTTACGCATATCCACCAATTATGAATCTTGTTTGCGCTTGCAAATTGCCCCAGTCCTGATGAGGCTGAGCTGATAGCTGATCATGATCGAGGCAGTGAGCTCGACGTGCGCAGGTGTACACGCCGTGCCGTTCGGTCGTTCGCCTGCTGACCCTGCCTGGCCTGGGCTTGGGTAGGGTTTTACTGGTGCATGGGGTGGTAGCGTTTTGTTTCTAGTAAATTCTAACATTGATATCCAGAAAACCCTTAGCTCTCCTGTTACCTTGCATGTTTTCATTGTGCTGCTATGAATAATAAGTACCGGTAGACTAAGTTAGTGTAGGTACAGTGATAGTTGATCAATAGATATATGATCAATAGATACCGTAGATCAAGTTTGATTTTGGGGATGGCATCTTGCTTCAGGGACGGCCTCTTCTTGATGCCAAACGCCGCATGCAGCCCCGTACTATCGAGGAAGTCCTCCGCACAAATGTGCTCGGAACACACGGACATTGCGGTCACTCGGCCCCTTCCAATTGACGCGAGTTAGTTTCACTTTTGAGGTCCATTTTCTTCTAATATTTGGGTCTTTGAGGAATAAATGTAGACTTACACCCTCCTTTGTGATGTTGCTGCAACCTGCAAAGACACAGCGTTGCGGCATACTTCGATTTAGAGGTGGTTTTCGAGGTGGTATATAACTGCAAGTTAGTTTGCACGCGTGATATATGCAAGATATTGTAAACAAGCACCGGCGATGTCGGTTTGTGACGTCACACGTCAATCATGCTCGAAGAACGAGAATTCGGGGTTTAAAAGGGGGCGGAGCTTAGCAGACTCGTTTAGGCCTGAATACGTGGGGAAAATATTATTTTAAAAATATTCAGATACGTATTCATTGCAAACGGATGTCATTTTTCAATTTAGATGAGTATCATGTACAAAATAACAAGAATTAGAATTTCATAAAAGGGAACCTTTAAAGCTAAGGGGATAATCTCCCACATGTCCTGCAATATCAAATCGTCCAGTTCGTTATCACGATTTCTCAAAATCGGCTGAGTCAATTTTCTTCATATTTTCGTCACTCATCAGTCCCAATAAGGTCAAGTTCCCACATTTTTTTCAAGGTCATCAGGTTATTGTGACGTCATCCAGGCGCCATTTTTTGAAAATCAACTTATGGTCATAGGTTCATAACGAAATGTCATTTCTCTTTCATATTTTGGCATGGTTAAGGTCACTGTCATTCCAGTCAAGGTCATTTCGTTAAACTTGCGCGTACGCGTACGTCCGCGCGTCCGTGCGCGCGCAAAATTTAGAAATGATCCAAATCCTCCCAAATTCATTGTGCAGACGTTTCATGCCATTTTAAGCACTTCTCGAAAAATCACCCATAAAATTGAACCTGAAGGGGCGCTATGCCACTTAGGTTATCGTGGTTATTGTCATCATTATTGTCATTATGATCATCATTATCAATATATCATTATCGGCATTGTCACTTATATGACCATCTTATCATCTTTGTCGTCAACATTATGATTATCGTGCAGAAATATTATTACATCTGACAAAGCAATTTGCCACAGTGACAGACAGACCACCTAATTCGTCCTCAGTGTCGAATTAAATGTCTAGTTTTTTCTGATTTTATCATATTTGGATAGAACAAAGTCTCAGCTTCAAAATGATATATGACTCATTATAATTGAAACTTTCTAACCCTTTTAATTCAGCGAATGAAAAGAGCTGTAAGAGAGGTTCGCTGGTATCAAATAGGGAGGAAATGAGCTCTAAATTTGAGACCTATTCAAGCGTGCGGATTAAGAAAAAAAGAGACAAAATCAATAGAGAACGAGTCAAAAGGCCATAGCACCCACTATGAATAAATTTTCGGATTAGGTTGATATTTGGTAGGTGTGTTAAACATAGTTTATTCATTATATTGCCAAAGCTTCAAATTGTGAACTTTAGTCATTCGAAAGTTATTATGAAGCAAATGAGAGTGTTCTAATTGGAGATTAAGGGCACCTCGGTGGCCTGACACCTGCACTAGACAATGCCTATTCACTCCATTTGGGTGTCTTTCTTTGTTCCCTGTTACATAATACTGGTTTGTTACCTTGTAGTCCTTCTGATATCATACATTGAACTTGTAATTTAGCCTATAATTAACGTGTATAGGACCTACTCTTTTTCTTTTTCACAATGATTAACCTATGTAATTTGTTTTACATAGAACTTACATACTCTTTCCTTGCTCACATGAATAAACTTGATTGTTCGTTAGCAACGAAATCCCTTTTCAGACTCTGTTTCGTCATCGAAATGGAACTTAAAACTGCTCTGTAATTTGCTTTCGCGACTATTGATGAACTGTAATATCAGTATGATGAGATTGCTGAGAGTTTATTCTTTCTAACAGTATAAAAATCATTAGGGAATAGGTAATTTAACGCCCGTGAGATTGCAGTGATTTTACGAGGGTGAGCGGTACCGAGTAAAAAAAAAAAAACATACGGGAAGGCAAAGAATAAGGAAGAAACCGAAGCTGTGCAAAAAAAAAACTGGTCTAGAAAAACTGTAAAAACTGATTTTCTACTCCGTTTTAAGCTTCCAGATTTTGATATAAGGTATAGAAAAGAACGATCTTTCAGAAAAAACAAAAATCGCAAAAGCAAATTTTCCAACCCAAATTTCCATTTCAGCTGTTTACACAAAATCACGGCTTGCGACGTTTTTGGTGGCTTTGTGGTGCCGGGTCACATTTAGGCTTTAGTTCGAGATGACGGATATAAACCACATATGTGACCCGCCGCCTCAAAACCTACAATAAGTCGCACGGACCACAACGTAGCAAACAGCCCAAAATAGTAAATTTGTTTGAATCAGTCGATTTTCTGTTTTTGATAGAAATGTGTAGTTTCATTATAATTCTATCATGTCTCAAGTTTGTGAGTCGTAATTCGACTTAGAAATATGTTTTGGGGGCATTTTAAAATGACTCCTTTTTTTCACCTGTCGAGCTAAAAAATCGAAATCGCTTCTGAAATACTTTCATTCAATGCCAAATTACTACTTTACCTCTAAAGGTATTAAATTGATTTCTGAAGTGAGTAATGAATATGTCCGCCTCGAGCAGTATGCCAAAATTCAGCCTAATCTGATAATCCCTTCATACCGGTTGCTATGGCGATTTGAATACCCAGTTTCACTTGGTCGCACACAGGGAGCGAAGGTTTAGCACTTTTTTGTTCCCAACTTAAATGGCCATGTTCTCTATCTGAATAGGAGTTATTGATTGCTGGTTACATACTGATTCTGAATGTAATATTTCAAGGTGTTATCATTGAGTAAACTAGGCAAGTGATATACCATTGGAAAGCTGAGAATCTCTACTTTCAGAAAATGTATAGAGCAAAACATTAATTTTGGCGACTTATTGTAGGTTTTGAGGCATCGGGTCCCATATAATCTACCTACATTCCAGTTTCTCGTAAGATATGATAGCCTAGGTGAAGTGACGACGACCAATTTTCCTTCGGGGACTGCGTCCCCCATGGAAATAGTCGCGGTTCACGTCACCTCGTAGTCCACAGTTCCAACAAGACGCACCCATGGCAGTATACACTCTTAGTATTCTTTATTCTTTATTGCAACTTAAAAGTTGGATTGGTACATGGTACGGATAAAATATCATATAACATAAGACGATAAAATACATGGAACAGTTACATTAAAGAGTTGACAAATTATAACATTTAAAATATCAGTAAAAAGAGGAAGAAAAGGAGAAAGAAGGGGGAGATTAAAGGAAGGAAAAGAAGAAGAAAAGGTAAAAGAAGACAGAGGAGGAGAAAAGAAAGAAGGGGAAAGAAAAGAAAGAAAAAAAATGTACAAATGAAGAAAGAGAGAGACTGCGAAAATTAAAGAGTACCGTAATACATGTCCATGTAGTTGATAATAATCATAAATATCAAAAACCTTTACAAATAATGAGGTTAAAAACTACTCATTAAAATATAATTATCAATTGCATATTCAAATTCGAAACCACATACAATTCAATGAACACGAAAAAAAAAACTAAATTAAAAACATGGTTACAACCTGATTTTCTTCTTCTTCTTCCTCTTCTTCTTCTTTTGTTCCCTTTGTATTCAGAATGATGTCCGCACTGTAATAGCACCATGTCTAATACGTAACTGATATCAGAAAATATTGAATTTATAATTACAAATATACTAATACTAATATAGAGCTTTCCAATTCATATAGAAAATTATGAAAAGGAAGAAAACAAGAAGATGAATAAAGAAAAAAACAAGACAAGAAGAACAGAAATGACAATAAGGAAGAAAAAGAAAAAGAAAAAAGGGGAAAAAATGAGGAAAAAATGAGGAAATAAAAAAAAAGGCAGAAAGTGAAAAAGGAGAAGAAGAAGAAAAATGGAAAAAGAAGAACAGAAGGAGTAAAAGGCGGGAGAAAAGAAGAAGAAGAAGAAAAGAATACAGTAGAAAGCATTAATCATATTGCACTATTTCTATATTATATCCGTCATGAAAATAATAAGCAATAATAATAATAATTTTGTTATCATAAAGTGCACAAATCTGACTGAAAGAGGCACCCTAGGTGCACAATAAATGAAAAGCATAACAAATGTTACAAATCAACGAAAACTATGATTAAGAATGAAAAGCATCATGAAAGCAGACATAATATTATTAAAGAAAACGGTGCAATATTATATAAAGAGTAACATATTTCAAATAACGGTATGCCTTCTTCATCAAGATTGTTTTCAAGTTTTTTTTGTTGAAAGTTTTTAGCTGATGAGGTAGATTTAATGTCCGCGGGAAGGGAGTTCCAGGAACGAGGAACGGCCACATAGAATGATCGATCGCCCCGTGACCTCCAAGAACACAATTCTTGGAAATGGTCTGCGTTTCCCGAGCTGAGACCAGATCTTGAAGACTTATTCAAGTTCACAACGTCCATTATGTAGCTAGGGGCCATATTTGACTTGATTTTGAACACAATCGATAGTATTTTATGAAAGTCTATGTCTAACAGGGAGCCAGTGCAGTCGTTTAAAGGGATACCTCACCAGGCGGCGGTGATGATCAGGATTGCGAAAGCCCCATTCACTCGTACACAAAGTTTGTGTGTCTAACGCGTCCGTTGGACTACTGCGATTACATTTCGGACTGCACGAAGCCGACTGAATCTCCCACGAAAGCTCGAGCCCAGGCGGAGCGTGCATGTTTCGCGGCGACCAGTCTGACGGAAGTTTGCGCCCCATGGGGCAATGGCATGATCAGGTAACGATCACGGTGCCCTCTCGTGGCATAAAAACGTCCACAATCTGCGGTTGAGTATGTACTGGAGTTATGTGATGATTTAGAGGATTTAGAACCAGTAACTAGGCGTGCAGCTGAGTTCTAAACCTTCTGAAGTCGTTTGATTTGTGAGCCGGGTAGTCCATAAAATTAGCTGTTAAACAAGTCCAAGCATGAAGTATCCAGAGTATGAACCACTTGCTTTGTGGCTTGTGGATTAAGACGTTTGCAGATCTTGTGAATGTTTGTCAAGCGATAGACTGCATTTCTTACACAGACAGATACTTGAGGCTCCATTGTCAAATGTTTAGTGTCCAACAGAAGGCCGAGAGACCTTACTTTGGAAACTGGAGGAACGGTTATCCCCCTAACTGCAAGATGAGGAATGATGATTTTCCTAATCTGTTGAGGCGACCCAAAGAATATGAATTCAGTTTTGTTATCATTGATACTTAAGTAGTTCTTGGGGGGGGGAGTGATTCACTAACAGCTAAAATCATTTTTTGAAAGCTGTAGATCAATCAAATCATCAGAAAATTGATTTTATCTCACTTAAAATTGATTTTAGCTGTTAGTAACCCCCCCCCCCCCTCCCCCCAGGTTCATCAATTTCACACATGCAGCCCTCAGACCTAGCAATGATGCTGTCAACATTCATTGGTTTGGTTTCGGAGACATGACACATTAGGCTGAATATGATCAGCGTAGATGTGATAGATGATTTCATATATCTTCATAATTTCATAAATGGGTAAGATATATAGGGAAAAGAACTGTTTACGAACCTTAGGGTACGGAGAAATTCATACTCCATCATTACCAATCCTGAGTGCGTGAGTGCGACCCTTGAGGTACGATTGACACCAATTCAATGCCGACCCACCGATGCCATCTTCCCGTAATCTATGCTGCATTATGTTGTGGTCAACAATTTCAAATACTAAGCTCAATTCCAATAGGACGAATCCTGTCATGGCCTGCAAGATGTCACAACAGCTATTTCAACAGAAGGGTTTTTTTCCGGTACGTAGATTGAAATGGACCCTGGGGTAATTGATCAGCCACACATCCAACGTATGCGTACACCAGCGGCTCTTTCAATAACTTTTCCAAAGTATTTCAAGTTAGCAACAGACATGCAACTTCCCAGTAATACAAATACAGAAATACAGAAACGTGCTCTTTGATCAGCCAGGTGGAAATGGGGTCTTTATCACATGAGGCTGAAGGTGAATGATCAGTAAGTTGCTTGACTTCATGCTCTGAAACTGCATCAAAAAAGGTCATATAAGGTTCTGTGAGAATAGAAACATCACCCACTTCTGCAGACTGATTGTCCCGATGGTGTCCAAGAGCATTACAGATCTCTGAGATCTTGCCAATGAAATGTTCAGAGAAACTGTTGGCTAATTTCCTCTCTGATGAACACTGTGGTAGTACAGGTTCGTCTTTGCTGTGAAGAAGCTTATTGACAATACTGAAAAGAGCTTTCTGATCCGAAGTATAGTTCTCTACTTCTGATGAATAGAATATTCTTTTTGATTCCCTCATAAGTTTAACGACAGTTTGACACTACCCTCTGTATTTCTTATGTAGAGCCTCCTTTTCCTCTCTCAGTTGACATTTTCTCCTCTTTCTTTCCAATCTTCGTTTCCCTTTTTTTTTTTTTTTTTTCAGCACGAAATCATCATTGTACCAAGGTGATTTTCTCTCTGGACCACGTGTCGGGTCTTTAGAGGTGCTAAGTCATCGAAGATAGCAAGGAGAGATCGTTCATATTCTTCTACTGACACGGAAACACCAATGTTCTCGACGTCAATCGACGACAGAGCCTCATGGACACGTTGCCGAAAAAGGTCTCGATCTATTGCTTTTGAATTGCGCGTGGTAACTGTCTTCCTCGACGTCCTCGGTTGCTGCAATGCTATCTTACACGTGACAGTAAAGTTATCTGATAATTCTGGATGAATCGAAATGTCAGAGATGGCGTTGTCCCCATCACGATTGATGAACAAGTCTAGTATACTGTATGACCAAAATCATGTGCTGGAGTACAGACATGTTGGGTCATGCCAGAAGCAGAACAGCACTGTATTCAAAGCAGCCGGGTCATCCATCCAGATGTTAAAATCACCTTTGAACAAGAGCTTAGAAGGGTGGAGAAGGAAATAGTCCCATGAGTTCAAGTGAATGATAATTATCATGTATAAATCACGGTAATAATTTTAAAGAACCCTAAGTACACTGAATTTGATAAATACAGTCTGATAGTCATGTATTTACTTTAGTTTGAGTAGAAAGAAAGTATTATTAGCAAAAAGGAGAAAAAATTATTTGTTGTTTATTAAACTTGAAAGGAATATTTTTTTGTTCTTGGAAACAGGAGTTTCACTCGTTGTATTTGCTACAGGAATCACTCATAGTTGTTGAATTATCAGCACCACTACTGAGATATTTTGCAAACACCCAGTTTTGGACCAAGTATTGAAGGACATTAAAAGGCAGCTTATCTAATTACACGTCTCCTTTGCGATCATTCTGACGACGTGGTAGATTTGACACGGTCTTTTAACACTCCTGCTAGTAAAGTATCACGTTTGCTTTAACACGATTGACCGTATGTAACTTTCAAGGCATTGAGGAAATGTTTCAGTAAAAGTGATTGATTGAGGATATACGATAGTGGTCTCCACATTAAGATCTAATATTCCAAATTAGATTACCATCAGCGGGAATCGACAGCTTGACTTAATGGAGAGAGACATTTCTGTTTTTGTTTTTGTTTTTGTTTTTGTTTTTGTTTTGTTTTTGTTTTTTGGTTTGTTTGTTTTTTGGTCAAACTTCTCACCTGGTTTGTAACAGTTGATGAAGAGCTGATATCTTTCTCGCCTAGTTATAACCGAACAGCTTTGTTGGTACTACATTTTATTAGAACAACTATTACGTATGTCATATACGTTGTACCAGTGTTCCTGTTCACCGCCCCAGCATATCCTTGCTCATTTCGAAATTGATGGCAGATGGAAGACATAAAAAAAAAAATACCAAGAATACCAATAAGGATTATATAGTTTACTCCAAATGCCATCTGCAGTTTTGAGCTCTAAGAAGCTTTCTTCTTCTTCTTCTTCTTCTTCTTCTTCTTTTTTTTTTTTTTTTTTTTTTTTTCTTCTTCTTCTTCTTTTACATAGCACATGATAAGGTGCATTCACAGCCTACCGGAAGAGCGACAATTATAACATTTGCGAATTAAAATTATCCAGTGGTAAAGTCGTCTCCATTTCTGCTCGAGGCTCTCACGAAAGGCGTATTGATATGCTGAGGCGGATAGGGAGCTGTCAGACCTTGCCGGATAGCGTAAACGGCCGTCTGACGGATGTAAACTTTGCGAAAGAAAATTATCCGGCGCTGAAATTCGTCCCCGTTGCTGCTCGAGGCTCTGACGAACGGAGTACGGAGCGGATAAAATGGAAATAACCTCACAATTACCGGCCAAGTATAGCACAATTACAAGCACTGTAACGGACACCACCATCCTATCAAAGGACAGGAACCGGGCAAAACGAAATCCGAATAAATGAGAAACTTACATAACGTTCTTCGAACGTACTTGTAGAAAAATAAATCGAAAGACAAAACGAATATCGTCTTTGATATTACGAATCCCCACAATATATATTTTGCATGTAAATTTGGGGTTTGGGGTTTTTTTCATATTATGAAAGGCCATATCAAAATATACATTTTCCCCAATTTTCAACTTTTGATATATAATGTTTTAAAAGATATAGGCATTCTTTAAAATTCGACTGTGACGAAAAAGTCCTGATATGGAGAAATTCGGACTTAACGAACTGACACTCTTGGAGTGTGCCAGTACGCACATATACTTGGCACGCTAAAGCGCGGGTATTATAATTGAAAGGCAATATCCCAGCTGTGGTTTTACGAACTGGCACTTAGTCGGAATCATCCCTGTTTTTCTTCTCTCACTGGTGAAGAGGCAAGTGGGATGTCATTTTCGAACATGATAATAGAACAGGTATGAAGGTCTTTGCGTAATTACTGTATTTACAACCTTAAAAATGAAAAAAAAAAATGAAAATGATAAATTATTGCCAACGAAAATTGTACAGTCCCACACACAGCGCTTTTTGTCTTGTCAAAAATGGTGTCGGACCTCAGACCCCTTTCACACTCACTTCGTTAGAGCGGTCTAACTAAGACCCGTTCCTCAGGAGCGGTTCTGAGGTGAGTGTGAATGCTAAAGTGGTCCAGGAAGCGTTCTTCTGGAGCGCTCCAGAAGACCACCTCGGGAGGTGGTCTTGAGGAACGGTTCTTAATTAGACCGCTCTAACGTGCAGTGTGAAAGCAAAGCGATGCTAAAGCGTACTTCAACCGGAAGTGAGTGTTTGTGTGTGTGTGTGTGTTGCGCAGGAAAAAAGGAAGCATCGGAAAGACATAAAGATAAATGCATCAGGCAGGCAGTATACGGTTTGAATTCCGCGCGAAAAAATTGACCCGCTGACCTGAGCTTCCATAGCAACAAGACCACTTTGACTCGAGCGATTTGAGACATAAAAAATGCGCGGAGTGTGAAAGCAATCAAACCGTTCTTCAAGAACCGTTCCTCTAGGGCGGTCTAACAGGGAGTGTGAAAGGGGTCTATGTCACTTGTTAGTGGTTAACTGAAGAATCAAATTTATATAACCTCTAATATCAGCACTATAGGCTAGCCCGTTTGATTAGAATGAGTCACGATATAAGGATCAACTGTGATCAAATCCTTATACGCAAGTTGTATATACCTGGACCCCTTTGCTAAAGTTTAATGCTTACAAAATTGTAGATTTAGTCTACTTGCCAGATTAAAAAGTGTGATTTGAAGTCAAGTCCAGATAAATTAAGAATCCAATCTCAGGCAGCCAGATCCTAGGCTAGAGAAATTTATTGGGTTTCTACATTTGTTTTAATAATGATAATAATAATAATACAATACATTTATTAGGCGCTTAATACGGATGTTTCTAAGCCTTTATTTGTAATTAGTTCAACATCCGCGGTAGATTTAACACAGATCTAGATAATTTTCTGTCTTTAATTTATTCAGCTGCTATTGATGACAGCTTTGATCGCCTATCCCATTTACATTTCGACCTATTTGTAGCGCATGAAAATTTTGTCAGAAACGATGTAGACCCCGACTTTCAATTTCATACAGAGAACTCCCAATATTACCATGCTGAGAGATTTAATGAAGTGTTTGGTGTTCCAAGCAGTGATACATTTTCAAGTATACATTTCAAAGCAAGAAGTCTTTTAAATTCAATGGATTCAATTACCATAGGCGAGTGCATATACAGAAAAGAAGGGGTCTTACCCCAACAAATTTGCATCAAAAGGTTGTTTTTCAATTGTTTTTCGTAGTATTTGATGCGCTTAATAACATGCTAAAAGTCTACCAAAATCTGACCATGGGAAAGACAATTTCAACATGGCGTCCAAGATGGCGGCCAATACAATAAAAGTATACCAAACATTATTCCTTTACTCAACTCTATGCAAAAGAATTATCGAAAATTACATCTGAGTTCCGTTTTTGTCCATTTTTTATCCCTCTCATTTGTTTACTATTGTTTAATGTTGAAATAATGTAATATCATTTTAAAAATCTGCAATTTTCTCTTAAAATTTGTATGGTAGCATGTGATTATAATCATATATTTAGAATGCTTGCTCTATGCTCAAAATTTTGTTATACATTGACCACCATATACCTTTCCTGTGGTCGACTGATGAATGGAAATGACAAGTCTATCTGTCACATATACGTGACATCGGCACTGAAAGAGTTAAGTAGCAATTAATTGCAAAGCTTTATTCCCCTCCTTCCTTTCTACCTTCCAACTCAGTGTAAATGTTTCCTTCTCTTCTTCTTTCCTCTCTATCCCTCCCTTTCTTTCCCTTCTTTCAACCATCTCTCTCTTTCTCGTCTTTTCTCTGTTTCACCGTTCCCACCTTTCCTTTCTTCTCCTCTCTCCATCAGCTTCCTAGATTGCTTTCTTCCTCTATCTCGTTACTACCTCTCTTGCTTTTCAATTAATCAATCAATCACCATTCCATTCATCAACTGCATACTGTGCTATCATCCACTCTGCGAGTCTAGCCTAGAACTGGTCCTCATTCACTAAATAAGAACATGTCTATTTGTTTATACATCGGCTGACTTGGGTGACGAGTTGGATATCAACGATAAACACGGTCTGCAAAATAAGCAATGATATATGAATGAGTAAGTTCAATATCCTCTATCTCCCCCAAGCCTTTGGCACAAAGTCGAAACACATGTCCTTTGGTAAAGAAGACTGAAAATCGAAAACTGAACGGAACAATAACAGTCCAACTGAAGTAACAAGTTCAACACCGAAACTAGTAAAGCAAGAGTTAAAGTTGTTCAAAATGTCCACATGACATTTCATAATCAGCGTGCAAGGCAGGCCTGCAGGAACAACGAGCGGATTGTCTGGGAGAGGTAGAAGTGGGGTAGCATTGTCCGGGTCATCAAGACGGGGAGGCGACATTGTGGGCTACGCGCGGCCAGGCTCACTAGCCAGAGATGGTTCATCTGGAGGCAGGGGTGGTGCACCAAAAGTGGATGGATGGCGACAACTTTGAGTGCCAAGGACTATCCCCGACGACACAACGGGAGTGACAGAGGGTCCTCGCAGCAAGCAATGAGAGATGCTGCAGTCCGGCGACGGGAACAGCGGAGGGTGTTGACGGGAGGGGTTCTGTTGCTGTCGGCATAGGTAGTCCGTGAACCTCTTTGTGGCTGTGGGCACGAGCAGTGTTGTGGATCGGTGGATAAGTCCCCGGACTGTGAACCAAGAGGTCCTGGGTTCGAATCCCACTGCAGCACTAGCGTCCTTTGGCAAGAGGTTAATCTACATTTGCCACTCTCCACCCAGGTGTTAAATGGGTACCCGGTAGGATGCGAAATTTAATGTCGTTTGCTTAGCAATGTGAGCGCCACGGCCCATTGCTGGAATACTCCCCAGGGAGTGGAGAATGTGAATACATTGCGTGCGGGCAAGCCAGAATCCGATGACCGGGGTAATAATATATCTGTAAAGCGCTTAGGGACATCGCCAATATATTAGGCGCTATATAAAAGTGCAATACTATTATTATTAAAACGTGAGCACGCAAAGTGGGTCGTCATGCAAACCACTGTCATCATCGATGGTCAACCTTCATTTTGCAATAACTCTATACGAATTATCATCAATTCGGTAGAAAGTGATTCTCAGATCTTTTCTTTATGATTTTTTTTTTCATTTTCACACATTTATGGATATCATTTATTGGTCTATTTATTGAGATATTGTGGAGGTGTTTTGGTCTAGTAGATAAGTAACCGACTAATCGTACTGCAGATCACAAGGTATGGGGTTCAATTTAATTGCCATTGCACTAACGTCCTTTGGCAATACATTTATCTGCATTTGCCATGCTTGATCCAGGTGTAGTAACTGAGTACCTGCAGGATTTATTTATTGAATGCACTGAGCGCTACGGTTGTCGTGCTAAAACCAAGGTAATAATATGCTTGTAGAGCCCACAGGAAGAACAGTATTTAGTACTGATGAGGCTACCCTGGGTAAACAAGACATATTATTATTAGTATTATTATTATTATTATTATTAATATTATTATCATTATTATTATATCATTATCATTATATATCTACTATTATTATTATTATTATTAATGTTCAGACCAAAGAATCAAAGTAAACAAATCAAAAGTTTTCATGCTGATATACAAGTATATTCATCTTCAGCTTGTTTTCTAAACTATTTTTAGAAGCACATCTCCATTGGCCAATGACATTATAAATATACGATAGCTTTTTACGCTTTGATCATAGTTGTATAGAGCAGTGGGGGATCCAGGGGGGCGGGAGCCCGGGCCCCCTCCCCTGGGACCAAAAAGGGGCCTCAAAAAATGCCGAGGACCTTTTTTTTTTTTTTTTTTTTTTTTTGCTTGCTTGCTTGTCAGAAAATTTTGTGAATATTGAGCCCCCTCCCTCAAGAAATCCTGGATCCGCCACTGGTATAGAGTTACGCAATCAATTCAGAGGATTAAACAAGAGGAATACCACAAGTGAAAACAGAATTAATAGGTCAAGAAACTCAACAATAAAAAAAAAAAAAAAAAAAAGGTAAACATGACTTGCCCAGTACATATGCGCTTGACCATTTGCACTCAGGTCACGTGTGACAAAGTTAGTGCGGCGATATTTAAAGAACGAGAATCATATTAGGAATAATATTTGGAGAAATGGAGGACACATACAGGTTAGCTTATGACAGGAAAAATGTAGATTATCCAAATTGTATTTTTCAGATAGCATGATAGCATAAACTTGTCATGTTTTGGGGTCATGTGTGTGACATTAGAATTACTTAATTATGCAAGCCTTGTTAATTAATACATAATACATATACAATTTTTTAAAACTTAATTACTGCAAAAGGACCTAGGAAGGATATGATTTCACTATAAAGTGACAACAACTACTAAAGCTCATACTGAAGGTGAAAAGGGGATATTTCTTTTTTTTACTTTAATTTATGCCATTGTAATTGTATGCAAATAGTATAATTGGTCTTCATTGGGTTTTTTTTTAATGTGATCCATTTAACTTTAGACATTACTCTTCAAGAATATACTATTCAAAAACAGCAAGAAATAACTTAATTTTTGTCAAAAAAAGTTTCACTTTACAAAGAATGGCCGACTATATCGCAATGTCCATTACAGCAATGTCCACCACTCCTGGATTTCTTGAGCCGAGGCATGTTTCTTGCCTTGTTTGTTGGTAGTTGTGGAAATGCAATGGCGACGGCCTATTTTTCTGTGTACACATGCGTTTAAATGTTTTCTATCTTGAAAATACCTATGGGGAAATGTAAATCACTGCATATTTATAGGCCAGCTGACATATCATGGTGCGCTTGCAATGCACTCTGAATACAGGCCTAGCGCTACGGTACAATTTGCATCTCATTAAACCCTGGTTTATTTTGAATTACCAACGGACTTCTAGCTCAGTGCGTGCGTGCGGTCATCACAATGGCAAAACAAGGAACTTTAATTTGCGCCTCTGTTTTGGCGATTTATGAGCTGAAACTTCCCACATGAACTAATTTGTAATTATAAATGATTGTCTGCAAAAATCCTGAAATATGATGACTGTTTCGTCGAGTTATAGCAACATTTTGAAATGAAAACGTCAAAAAACTATGTGTCTATTTTTTTCTGACACAAGTCTACCCCTGCATAAATATTCATGAAACTTCATTTCCTTATTCGGGGGTGTATATTCCTTATTTAGACAAAGTTTCGCTGATGCAACTTCTTTCTTTGCAGAGATACTACGTCTTTTTCACACGATATCTTGCAGCAATTTAGAGCAGCAAATTGTGCGCAGTGATGCCAAATTCACGATCTGCACATACGATATTCATGAGTCAGCCGTAGTCAGCTCATTCATAGATTGCGCATGCGCATGGCCCATGGAGCACTCGGAGCACTCGCGCACAGAGCTCAGCCCTACACAGATTTCAACGCATGGGACGTGGTTGTAATATTTTTCTGTTATGTCAGCCTCGGCGATCTGACACCGAGATCCTTTTTTTCTGACACAACTCTATGCGGAAAATTCACCTCGAGTAAATACCATACGATTGTAGAAAAATGTACAATAAAATGATTCATGACAGTGATTTTCTTGCGAATCTAGCCGAAATGAGGAATTTTAGGAGAAGTTTAACAGGTAAAATATTCTGTTTGTAACCGAAGAAATATCGCTAAAATTTCATATTTTCCGTTGGCCGAGCTTTGAATTTGCAGTATTGTTGTGAAAGATACATCTATATTTAATAATTTTTTTTAACTGTATGTTTACAAAAAGTGGTGTTTAATACATTATTTTTCAGCTTGCATTTGTAAACAACTTTACGTAAATCGTGGGAAAATGCAAGAACTGGTGAGGTCAAAGGGGGTCAACTCAATGGACAATCGCTCGCTAATTATAGGGCTAGTCCCCGACTGAATAAGCTCGTACGAAGCTCGCTGTAAGTTGCCGTGCTCGATCAAAACTCACGCTAATCTCGTGGGCATCTCCGCCTGACTCGTAACACAATCGTAGTGCTCGTATCCCACTCTTGGAAACTCGAATAGCACTCATGTAAACTTGAAGGTGGCGAATTAATTTCTGGACAATAATTTACATAAATAATTGATGTGTACCTTCCATGACAAGTCACTGTCACTGTAGATACCGAGAGATTTTGTGGAATCCACTTGGCTTAGATTTATATTGTCAATTAATATGTTCCCTGGTAGGGATTTCATTGAATTACTGAATAACATTCAAAGATAGTTTGTTAGCATTTCATTTCATTTCAATTCATTTATTTCCACTTCCCACAAAATAAAAGGCATAGGTTTACATCGTACATAGCAAATCAATGAAACTTTACAATTATTGGTTACAGTGTACAATAGACTTGCATAGAAAAACATAGGTTGGTCGCGGAGGGGACTGCTAAAAAGCGGGGCTTGTAGATTGCAGCACCCTATAACTTATAATTGCAAAAATAGTGTATCGTTGAAAAGGGAACGTATTAGTACATAAACCGGATAAACAAAACATAAGAGGAGTGAAAGGGACAAGAAAGGAAGGGAGACAAGGAACGAAAGAGGGTAGGACTCTTACCTATAGACACACACAAGAAAACATGGACCGACCAGAATACGGCTGTTGAGTGAAATAAATTGAAGAAGGTTGCTTGGGATAATAATAATAATAATAATGATAATAATAATAATAATAATAATAATAATAATAATAATAATAATAATAATAATAATAATAATAATAATGATAATAATAATAATAATAATAATAATAATAATAATAATAATAATAATAATAATAATAGTGGGTTCTTGTATAGCGCACATGTCTGTCAGACTTGACACTCCTGGCGCTCCACAATTATTACCCTGGCTTTAGCATGATGAGTTTAGGATGAGTTTAGGATGATGAGTTTTAAAGAGCCGACGTTTGAGAATAATTACTCAGAAGATTTTTTTTTTAAATTTAAAAGAGTTTAAACTAGGGGGATTCTTAATGTTATTATCAAGAATGGTCCAGAGCTTCGGGCCTGTGAAAGTGAATATGGATTTAGAGAGTATAGTTCTAGTTAATGGTAGATGAAATTCGTCAGATTGACGTGTGTGGTATTGATGTATAGTTTTGTTTTTATTGAATATTATATTGAAGATTTATCCAGGCTTGGACAAGGGACCTAATAAGGAACCTTGGCGACCACCACAAGATACTGATCGTTGGTAAGAATCTTGACCATTTATACTGACGAATTGTTTTCTGTCAGTGAGATAATTTCTGAACCACTCCAAGGCCTTCCCTCTAATCCCATAATGGGATAATTTATGCAATAAAATATTACGATGGATTGTGTCAAAGGCCTTGGAGAAGTCCAGGAAAATTCCGACGTATATGACATATTGTGAATGGCATGAGCTACTTTATCTAAAAACATAAGTAATGCATGTGTTGTGGGATGTTTATGTCTAAAGCCAAATTGATTATCAGAGAGCATGTTGAAATCAAGAAGAAATTTAATTGTTCGTGAATAAATGAGTTTTCGAGTATTTTAGAGAGGGGCGTCAAAGGGATATAGAGCCATAATTACAAAAATATTGTGTGTTTCCTTTCTTAAAGATTGGTAAAACCTTGGCGATTTTCATTTTTTGCGGAACGATACCTTTTGTTATCGATAAATTCAAAATATGTGTTAAAGATGACACAATTTCTCCAATTATTTCTTTTAAAGTGACAGTAAATTGAAGCTCCTAATGGCGCCATCTTTCAACAAGATTTGGAAATTGTCTTTGCCTCTAATTTTCCTATCATACCCCATTCTAGTTTGTAGAAGCTTAGAATGTATCTGTTGGCAATTTTCCACATGTGCAACGTCAAAAATAGTGGTTTTAAATATAAAATGTGCCTATTTTCCAAACATCTGTTTGTCAAAATTTAAAATAAAATGCAATTAATTTTCAAATTATGATCTCAATTTAGCCGTTACTGTAAGATGGCGCTGTTCAAGTTTTGCCAGTTTAATGCCATTTTTAAAATGTGATTTGTGATATCGTCAAACCGTGCAGTTTGTTTATTTTTTAAGTCATTTACCTCATGCTCTAGGTTTGGGGTGAAGAGTAAGGAATGAGGATTTTTTAATTTTTAAGAAGTCTCGAAAGTCTTAGTCTGGTACAGGAGTATTTTACGCAAGATTCGGGCCAATATTCACAAAACAATTGTTAAATTCCTCTGCTATTGCAAGAGTATCCAGGGTTACGGTTTCATTTACAATAATCCTTGTAACTGGAGTTGATTTATTTTTGTTTTCAAAACGTTATTAATTACCCTCCAAGTACATTTGATATCATCTTTATGTAAATTAAATTGCCTCGTAAAACAATTCGTTTGGGCTAATTGCAATAAGGTTTTTAGAATATTACGATAGCGGGAGTATTCGGATTTGGTCTGGATAGTTGGGGTGCTTTTATATTTATAGAATAGATTGTTTTTCCTATTAATACACTTCAGTAGAGATTTTGTTATCCACGGAAGTTTATGGCACTGTTTGTAATTTGTACCAGTATGCTGGCGAATAGGGATAATAGAGTTATGGTTATAGTACTGCAATAGTACTTCCGTAAATTTATTAAACGAATAGTTTACATCATCACTATCATATATTTCGGACCAGCCAGCTAGTTCGAGTTCATCCTTGAGTCTATTGATGTGAGTTTCAGAACCTCTATGAAATTTACTCATGTGACGCAAAAAAGGAAATTGAGAATACATGTTGGGATGACATCATGTTCATACAGGACGCAAATCAAGCCTATGATGAATCTATGGCAAAGTTTCAAAGGTTATGTCGTCCCTGTTTTCACTAATGACGGTAATGAGGAAATTCGCATATTTTTTCGATTTTTTTTTTTTTTTTGGTTGCATTTTTGGACATCATTCACTAACATCTTGAACCTCACAAAGTATCAGACCATGATACTGTCTAATTATATAACTATGGCGATAACATCAACAAGAAAATACCTAATAAACGGATTTTCTGTTTTCACGAAGTGACGACTTACAACCGTCCCGTATGTTTTACGTGTGCGGCTGAGATCCGCCACTTCGTGAAAACAAAAAAGAACGCGTCCTTGAATTGACTTTGTGTTTTCACGAAATGACGGTTAAATGAGCCATGATCAAGTCCCATATGTTTTACACGAGCGCGGCTGAGATCGGTCACTTCGTGAAAACAAATCATGAGCGCGTCCTTGAATTTTGCATTTTCACGAAATGACGGTTATGTTTAAAGCTCATTTACCCCCAAATATAAAAGATTATGCAAATAATTAAACATAAAACTAAACACTGAAATATGATCTACCCCAGGATATAAAATTTATTCAACCTTCATACATTAAAGAGGTTGAGATTATGTGTTAAAACTTTGAAAGCGATTTATTCAATACTAACTTTTTTTTAGTTGCGCGCTCAGTAGCGATAAGATAATAATTTTCCTTTTGAAACGCCTAAAAGAAATAAAGGAAAAATAAAACCATGGATGACTGATGATCTACTACAGTGAAAATCACATGAGAACCAACCCTTCCAAAAAACAAGTCTGTGCCTTCCACCTAAAGAACAAACATGCTAATAGAAGGCTAAAGATCACTTTGAATTACATCGTTTTGGGGCACTGTGACAACCCGGTCTATCTCGGTGTTAGCCTTGATCGGTCTCTGACCTACAAATCTCATGTCAACAATCTGAGAGGGAAAGTCAGTACCAGGAATGCCTTTCTTCACAAGCTGAGCACATCAAACTGGGGAGCAATCGTACAACCATCAGGTCAACAGCTCTGGCTGTCTGTTTCTCTACTGCCGAGTACGCATGCGCAGTGTGGGGACGTTCAGCTCATGCAAATAAGATCCTGTGCTGAACACAAGCTGTCGCTGCATCACCGGTTCCATGAAACCCACCGTGACAGACCACCTCTATCTTCTTTCTGTTATCGCTCCTTCTGAGATAAGCCGGACGGTAGACAGCCACAAGGAACGCCTCAGGCAATCGGAGGATGAAAGACACCCCCTCTATGGCCACCCTTTGGTACTTCAAATCGTGATGAAATGTCCTTGCTACTGTCTCTCCTTTGGAAGGTAACGCAACATATACACACCTCAAGCTATGGGAAGAGAGACTTCGAGAGGATACACACATGACTATAGATCCATCTGAGTCACTCCCTCCAGGTTCTAAAGTACCATGGATCACATGGCGTAGCCTTAACAGACTGCGAAAAGGCATAGGGAGGTGCAAGGCAAACATGCTCACGTGGGGATATACCATTTACTGTCCTGTGAAAGGTTGCATGACACTTGCACCGAGTGGGACCTGGCAGTGGCTAACGATGAGGCTCTTACATGTGCTAGACATTTGGAGACAGTGTGATGTCACGAAATGATGATGATTTACTTCAGTCAATTCAATATAAAAATACTTTATATAATAGAATTTTGCTTAACCCGTCGAAAAATAATGAAAAGAAGTACAGGGAATTACGTAACCGAGTGAATTCGCTGAATAAACAGGCGAAAATCGACTATTATAAAGACAAATTTAATCAGTACAAAAAAAAAATAATAATAATGTTTATGGTATGTGGCATTTAATATAAATTAGATTTTAACAAGAAAAGACAATATCTACCTGAACCCAACCCAAACTCGTTGTTTATGTCTCCTGTTACGGATAATGAAATTTGTAATATTGTAAAAGCCTTTAAGAATAACAAGGCCCCTGGCCTGGACGAATGCTCTCCCAAAATTTTTAAAGGTGTTATTGATCAAATATGCAAACCACTGTGCCAAGTATTTAACGTACACTTAGTACCAGAAAAAAATGAAAATAGCAAGAGTTACCCATTTTCAAAAGTGGAGTCAAAGAACAAGTTAACAATTACAGACCTATTTCAGTACTCTTTGTTTGTTTGTTTGTTTGTTTTTAATGATTTTGGAACTTAAATTTACAATAGAACATGTAATATCCTAGAAAAGCATAAATGTCTTTTCACAAATCAATTTGCCTTCCGAAAAGACCACTCAACACAACTTTCAATTTGGGAACTTAGCAACAAAATAATTGATGCATTTTAAGAAATTCATTTGCTATCGATGTATTTATTGATCTGTCAAAGGCCCTTGACACTATTAACCACAACATTTTACTGTCTAAACTCAATTATTATGGCATTCGTTGGACTGAACACGATCTGGTTTATAGCTACCTTCATAATCGTCATCAGTGTACCATTTATAATTCTTCTCAGTCAGACTTTAAAGAAATTACATGAGTTGTGTTCACCAGGGCTCTCTGTTAGGCCTCCTTTTTAGGTGGTCTGTCATAGACAGACCACCTCTTATTTCCGTGAAAATTTTCTTTATTTTTTTTCTCCCATTTTTTTTTTTTTTCTTTTTTTTGGGGGGGTCACGATTGCTCAAAATCTGTTCAGTCAATTTTCTTCAAATTTTGATCAGTCATCAGGTTCTTTAAGATTATACGTTCCCGTATCTTTTTCAAGGTCATCATTTTATCGTGACGTCATCTAGGCGCCATTTTGTGAAAATGAACTTATGGTCATATCTTCAGAACGGAAAGTCATTTCTTATTCATATTTGTCATGATCAAGGTCAATGTCAATTCGGTCAAGGTCACTTCATTAAACGTGCGTCAGTGCGCGTGCAAAAATGAAAAATGCTCCAAATCATCCCAACTTCATTTTCCACAGGGTTTAGGCCATTTTAAGCATTTCAAAAATATTCTGCACTTGTGAGCCCGCGCGTGCGTTTTCCGCGTGCGCAACACATAGATAGCGTAGAAACGCCGTTTTTTTTTTTTGGTCTTTTTTTGCATGGTTTGGGTTCCTGGCACTATTCTTAACAATTTCCAACCATTTACAGTCATTCTCGACGTTCTATAATGCCACAAGCGCGCGTCAATGGGCAATATAATAAGTGGTAAAAACACGTCTATATAAAATCCGCCATAGCTCGTCAGAATGCGTGGCTACCCCCACTTTTTTTTTTACATATTCTGAAAGCCTATGAGTTGTAGATATGAATTCATGAAAAAAAATTGGGGGTCGAAGGATCGAAACGTCGTCATATTTGCATATGATCTCAAAAATTCGGTTTTGAAAAAATGACGTCATAATTTTTGTATTCATTTGACAATATTTCAGTAATAGGTTGTCGATTTTCTTCCAAATTTTGATATGTTGTAGCTGAGACAATTCTCTACAAAATTTTATCCACCATTTTTCATTTCGACAAAGACATCATGGCGTATTTTTTCGATCAATGGAGGCATGTCAATTTTATTCATTTTTCGTTTATTCTCTACGGGACATGACTTTTTCTCGACTTTTTTCGTGTATTCTCTACGGGACATACGGGAATCTTGATTATACATTCCAGTCTTCTTTGAGCAGTCTCTATGTTTTTTTCTGCTTTATTTTCTTCCAAATTTTAGTATGTTATAGCTGAGACTAGCTTCCACAAGAGTGCCCTCCAATTTGTGATCAGATGTCGGGATCATGCATATTTTTAAACTACAAAATGTCATTTGACAGTCCCGGTTTTCTCTTACTTGTTATCTCTTTTGGAAAAAAATTGGTCTATCGGTAAAGCACTTGCCTCCCATACCGCTGACCCAGGTTCGAACCCCGGTGGGTCCATTTCCCCCCCCCCCCCATTTTTTTTTTCTTCTTCTTTTTTGCCTTTTAATTTACCATCTGCTTGGACTGCTATAACATAAACAATCACAAACAATGTAATAAACTTTTAATTTTTTGTGTTATGTCTAATGGAAAGTAGTGTAGTTTGTTTACAACCCAGTGCGAATCTGAATGCCTGTCGTGTATTAAACCTATGGGTTAATCTCCCATGTATAATGCAATATGAAATCGTCCGATTTTGTTTGACGCAAGTCTCCATTCATTGTCAACATTATCAGGATTATCTTGCACAAATATTATCACATCTTACAAAGCAATTTGCCAACGGGCAGACAGACCACCTAATGCGTCTTCAGTTACGAATTAAAGTTCTAGTTTTCTTTCTGTTTGTAAATGACATTTACCGATCATCCGATCTACTATCTTTTATTCTTTACGCTGGTGATACAATTACTTTATTCTCATGAAAATCATGATTTTTTTCATTTAAAACTGTAAACACTGATTTATTGAAAGTCTGCGATTGGTTAGCTGCTAATACATGTAGATTAACAATCAACTAAAAGAAATGTAACTATATGATATTCTGAAAGCCTCCAGATTTAAGCTTTGTACAAAACATACTAAATAATCGCATTTTACCTAAAGTTGATTCGACTAAATTTCTTGGTGTTTTAATAGACAGTTAGTCAACATGGAAAAATCATATAAATTAACTTGAAAACAAAATAGCTAAAACATTGGTGTTATTTACTGCCTAGGTATGTTTCTACCCCAAAAGATATTGCGTACTTTATACTGCTTCTTAATTATCCCGTACCTATCTTATTGTAACGTAGTATGGGCAAATACATATCGAACTGATGTTAAGAAGCTATGTACACTGCAAAACAAGGTTTTACGTATTTTATCAGGTTCTCAGAATTATCTCCCTCTCACGGATATACACATAGCTTCTTTTATTTTTAACCTCTGATTGTCCATATATGTTATAACCCCTGACATGACTGTAGCTGATTGGTTGGTTAACTAGTTGACAGGCGCGTAGCCAGGGGGGCGATGGGCGCGGTGCCCCCCCCCATATAAAAAAGCCAACAACAACAACAAAAGCGAGAGCGAAAAAGCGGGGGGAAAGAGAAAAAAAAAAAGCTAAAAAGTTGCTACGAGCCGTTATCCTTTTCTCCAAATTTGCCAAAGCGGCAAAAAAAATTGCGCTTCGCGCTTCGCGCGGGAAAGGGAAACTCCCCTTTATCTTTCTCTCAAATTTGCCAGAATGTCAAAGCTTTCGCGCTACGCGCGGGAAAGGGAAACTCCCCCCTCCCTGGGCGCCCACCGCTGGTAGATACAGTGCAGTATTGCGTCCAAATAATCGAAAAGCAGTCAGTGCATTGAACTAACTTTTCTCCTGAATAAAAGGTGCTACACGAGCCGTCATCTTTCTCTCAAATTTGCCAGAACGTCAAAGCTTTCGCGCTTCGCGTGGGAAGGAAGAATCTTCCCCCTCGATCCCTGCGCCCACCCCTGTTACACACTGAAAACGGCCGGTACAATTTTTTAGCTGGAACATGCGAGAGGATCCGGATGGTCATGATGCCGTGCTGAGGTCCGGGGCTGAGGTAAGCTGCCAGTCCTGTTACATTTTATCTAAAAATACCTAAATTAAGACTCTGTTAAGCCTACATATTATACTAATTTGTGTAAAGACCTGAAAAGGTATCTTGAATTTATGATTGTTGGGTGTATGTTTGTGTGCAATTGTGTGTTGTCGTGGGTGCGGAGTCATTAGTCCTATATTTATAATTGCCGCATATATTTGCACATAGTGTTCCTATGAGGTCAATAAATGCAAGGCCACTCTGCGAGCAAATCGTAAGTTAAATACGAGCAAATCGTAAGTTAAATTCAAGAAATATTTCTCGATAGGGCTTATTCATATGATGTCCAAGATGAAGATAAAAAAAGGTGGAAAACAGGCTACAAAGGCCCCTCAAGAAATATTTGAATTCTACTATATAGGCCCAGCGCTGTACGATTTGGCCGTTTTATAGCGTTGCGAACTGCAACTACAAAGCGCGATTACATGCTTTTCGAGAAAATTACATCCCTTTTTGAACTGAAAATTATACTAAATCAAAGTTCAACTATCTTTTATTGAAATCATTAAGTTGAATTTAGTTATTAACTTACAATTTACAAAAAAACGATGATTTATTGCGCCATCTGCCCACAGTAGCTGTATTCTCTCCGCTCCGATGGCAGAATTTAATCGCTATGTGCGTAAACACAGCGCTGTCGGGATTTTGAATTACTTCGGCGGTGGACGTTTTTGGCCGTCAAAAGTTGAAATTTTATACCCTGTGGACATCGCCTGACAGCTTGCTGGGGATTGAAGTTCAACAAATTCATCCAAGCAAGTGACTTCATGTGAGTATGACGTAAAATCGGAAGTTTAACATACATTTTCAATTGATTTTGTACATTGTTTTAGCGACATTGAGGGGTGTCGCATGGAAATTCTAGTGGGTCCTTGTCAGACGCCGTGCACGGCGTCTGGTCGGGCTAGCTATGCACCATCTCTGATACAATGTCTTTGCTTAAATCAGAATCATACAGGATTGTGCACATGCACCATAGTACTTGGAAAAATTAATAAAACCTAGGATTGTGGCCCCACATTGGAGTGCTATTATACTTGTTACTTGTAATAATGTAAATGGGTTATATAATTGTTGTACATTGTATTGCAGGACAGAGTTGTCATTAAAAGAAGTTGATTTGAATATTATGTATGTCATCCAAGAGTGTTTCATTCAGCCATTTTTAGTGAAAGACTAATCACGTCATCTTTGACTAGCAACTAATTAGTCTTTCGACTAATCATTGCTAATAGAAGACTAATAGAAGACTAACTGATTTCAGTGTATGACTAATTACGGACTAATTATTTTCCATGCAATACTAATTATTTTCCGGATTAGTCAAATAAGACATAATTCGATTGACTAATTAATATTAGTCCATTTAAAGAACCAATGACTTATTAATTCTTAGTCGAATAAGACATAATGAAAGACTAATTTTTTTAGTCATTTGACCAACTTTCGTTTTCAGTGCATACAGTGCAGTATTGTGCCCAAATAATTGAAAAGCAATCATGGCGTCGAACTAAATTTCCGCCTTATAAAGGTGTTACGAGCCGTTATTTTTCTCTCGAAAAGCTTTCGCGCTTCGCGTGGGAGGGGGAAACCCCCCCCCCCCTCCCTGCACCCCCCCCCCCCTGAAATGAAATCCTGGCTACGCGGCTGCTAGTTGATACATTTATTAGTGGTCAGTGTTGATACTAAATATTCATTATTTGTTGAGAAACTATTCAAGATTAAAGCGGAACAAGTTCCATGAGTGTTCAAGAAAATATTTGTCGCTGACATTGAGAAATTTGAAGGAGTAACATAAATGTAGTAACTACCGGATCACTTGATAATAGAGCGTATCCAAGTAACGGAGTCCTTCAGTAAGCGACATGCAAATTATTTTTTCAAGACGACGGTCTAGTCTCTGTCTGCATACACTGTCCGGACCCTTTGATTTTCATGTATATTTTTGTATCCATGTTTCATTTGTTCTGTACAGTATGGTTACTCTTTATATAAATTTAGGAGAACAAAACTACTATATATCTTTAAATGTCACAAGTTTACAAAATATAAATAGCAATTTTGTACAATGGGCTCGAAATAATTATAAACATCAGTGTCAGTTGCATTGTAATGTAGTGAACTATAAAAAAAAAAAAAAATTCTGTTTTATGTCTAAAAACTCTAGTAATGTACTTAAAATATTTTCATTAAATGTAAGAAGTTTAGGAAATCTCAAAAAAACGAAGAAGTGTCTTCAATTTGTGTAGAAGAACTAAAGCGGACATAATCTTTTTACAAGAAACGCATAGTAATCAGAGTTTTTAACACCAGTGGCAACATGAATGGGGCGGGAAAATGTTATTCTCCCATGGTAGTAATAAAAGTAGAAGTGTTGCAGCAATTTTCCAGAACCAGAGTAATAAAGATATAACAAATGTATACAGAGATGAAGAAGGGAGAATATTAATTGTTGATGTGATGAAATGTGATATAAAATTCACTTTTGTCAATATATATGGTCCAAATATTGAGAAGATGCAAGTTACATTTTATACTGACTTAAAACATCTTCTTCTCAAAGACTTTGCCAGAAAGGAAAGACATTATCATTGGTGGTAATTTAATAGCATTTTTAATCCAAATTTGGATAAAAAGGAGGTGTACAGGGGATAAAAGAAGCTGCAGTTGACAAAATCTATGATTTAGCTGATACTTTTGATCTCAGAGATATATGGAGATACCTACATCCTGATAAATATAGATTTACGTGGAAACAATCTAACCCGCTTATTCAATGTAGACTCGACTATTTTTTAATCAGTAATGCTTTCACTGAAAATGTGCTAAAAGCTGATATATGTTAGGGTATCAGGACCGATCACTCAACAATATTTCTTGAAATACAACTACGAAATGACCCTATTAGAGGTCCAGGGCACTGGAAATTTAATAATTCATATCTAGAAGATACTAATTATGTAAAAGAGATGAGCAAAAACATGCAAATTTGGTTAAATGATTTTAGTATGTCGGACATTCAAGTTAAATGGGAGTGGATTAAATACCAAGCGAGAAAATTAACTATGAAATATGCTAAGATAAGAATTCAACACAGGCAAAATAGAATATCTGAGTTAACCACTCGGTTAAATGAATTAGAGCAAAAACTTGCTAATGATCCAACCTATGTGACCCTTAAAGAGATTCATGTTGTTAGAAATGCTCTTGAAGAGCTAGATGCTAGCTTGGTAGATGGATTAATTGTTCGGGCAAGAATAAGATGGGCCGCAAAGGGTGAAAAAAGCAATAAGTACTTTTTTAATCTAGAGAAAAGAAATTCCAGGAAAAAACAGTGTAAAAAGTTGATTAAAGAAGATGGCACCGAAATTGTTAACCCAGAATAAATACTGAAAAAGCATACCATGAAGATTTATATAAATTGAGAATTGATATGAATCTTCAGGAATCTCTGTTTTTGCAATATAATTTCATACCCTCTTCAGGGGAAGATGATAAAGCAAAATGTGAAGGTAATTTTTCCATTGGTGAGTGTTTTAATTGAGTAAAATGGCTAAAAAATAAAAGCCCTGGTAATGTTGGCTTTTCATGTGAGTGGTACATAGCATTTTGGAATATCATCGGAGAATTTGTTGTTCAGGTTTTGAATAAGGGCTTAAGTAGTGAAGGAAGGTCAACTTCTCAAAACAAGCAGTCATAACTTTGATCGAGAAAGAGGGTAAAGATAGATGTAAAATGCAAAATTAGAGACCCATTTTTCTACTTAATGTGGACTACAAAATTACTTTTACATACATAATAAGACAAATAAAAACGATCCTGAATATGTAGAGACGTAGATATTTGACACGGCTGGTAAAGTACTTCAGATTAAAACATTTGGTTTATCACAGTTTATCTGTTTAGCTTCAGTTATAGAAATACCAGAATATGTCATTCAACGTGTTGAGAAGATCATTTTTTGACTTCCTTTGGAATGGAGGAAATGGTTTAATCAAAAGAAAAAGTATTATAGGCGATTATGAAGAGGGAGGCCTTAAATTGGTCGACGTATAATCGATGTTTGCAGCTCAAACATTAAAGTGGATAAATAAGTATTTTACAACAAGTAACATGTAGAAACGTCTCTTTGATGAGTTCATTTAACCATTAGGAGGTGACTTAGTTTTTATTGTAATGTATCTTCTAAACTAGTTAATAGATGGAGAAATATACCACAATTTTATAAAGAAGTATTAAAAATATATTTTGATTTTATTAATCCGGATAATGTTGAAATTGTTAACCAGTGCATTTGGTGCAATCCCAATAATTTTGCTTCTTGTAAAACATGTTTTTATAAATGTTTTTATACAAAGGGCATGCATTTAGTTAGCGACTTGTTTCACACTGATAGGTCAGTTATTCCATTTACTGTCTGGGTTTAAAGGGTGTTCCCTTAAACATGGATAAGTATTATTAATGCAATACCTACAAATTGGAAACAAATACTTTGGCAAGGTTTCGATAGAACAAAATCTAAACCTAGAGGTTTTATACTTTTTGAAACTGATTCAGAATTATCTTTTAAAAATATGACATCGAGGAAAGTTTAACGTATCCTTGTTAAAAGAATCTTAGTTCCTCCAACTTCTCCAAAAAGAATTAACAGGGAATCAAGTATTGCAGACAGTGAATGAAAAAGTATATATTTATTACCTTTTATATCAGCTCTTGATATCAAAACAAGAGTATTTCAATACAAGATTAATATGAATTGTCTGTTGACAAATTATAGACTATACAAGATGAAACTAGTTGACTCTGATTTATGTACATTCTGCAAAAAAGGTGTCTGAAACAATGGAACATATTTTCTGGGAACGTGAGCATACCAGTCCTATTTAGTTACAATTTCAAACTTGGTATAAAGATAATAAACATTTGAATATATGTTTGAATTATAAGGATATATTACTTGGTATTGACTAGAATCGTATAAATTTATTTTTGAACCTATGCATTATTTTGGTTAAAATGATTATTTAAATGCACGATATAAAAAACACATCCCCTCATTTAGTCATTTTGAGTATCTAATCAAATTTCATTATTTTTTTAGAAAAACAGGTGGCGTTAAAAAACAACGCCATGGATTTTTTTTTTAAGAAGTGGCAGATGCTAGATATGAATGCACTATTAGAGTGACATATTTATTGTTTACTATAATACCATACAGTCTGTTGTGTTTTGTTTATTTGTATGTGATTATTGTGAAATTGTTTTACCTTGTAATCTTGTATAATTGTTTTATTACCCCCAAGATTGGGGTTTCAATGAAAATAAGCCTCTTCTTAGGGGTTGAAATACAAACAACCAAAAAAAGTTCCATGTGCTGATATGCTAGTTGTTAATCAGATCCTGAAAGTGGTGTGTCAATTCATTTTTGTTGAATACACATGTGTACAGATCCCAAAGTTACCTAAATACAGTACTGATTTTATCTGTGATATAAATGCGTATATTGAAATTCTGGCGAAGTTTCTCAACATTTTTTTTTTTTATTATTATTGTTTTGTGTTCGTTTTTGTTTTTGTTTGTTTGTTTGTTTGTTTTTTGTTAATGATATTATCACGATTCATTTTAAAAAGGCTTCTCATCTTGTTTGTGGCAAGTGAGGTAGAATTGCCAACTGGTTCGGTATGTATAAAAATCACAGCTCTGGTGGTGTCAGATGTCCTAAGGACAATTCCTCACAACAGTCATAGTGTAAATTGTGTCATGTTCCCACAACGAAATTAATCTTGTTCATATCCAATTTCATGACAGATGGACGAGAATAACCAATACCAAGAATACCAAGAATACCAAGAATCTCAATCATCAAGTCTCTTGAAATTGCCATTAGCTGTATTCCAAGCTCCCTTTCTATGACTTAGTCTTGGGAGTTTTAATGTGAATTAAAATGCAAACGAAGAGGCAAAGTGTTTGATGATATATAGGCCTATGTATCATGATATTCACTTCTTGCTGTGGATTATCTGGAATCAAGTGATAAAGAACATATTTTTCATGAAGAAGAAATCAAGTTATCGTCATGTTTGAGAGATGAAAGGAAATTATACTGTTTTGTTTATTTATTTATTTGTTTATTCATTATACAGGATAGTCTCTTCAGTACATAAAAATGTTTTACAAGAGAGCCCTGTATAAATGTATAAATCAATTAAAATACGATGTAAAACAATTATAAAATAGTAAAATATACAATACATAACAAAACAAAAACAAAAGAAAGGATAGGTGAAAATGAGTAAAAATGTGTAATTGGATAAAGTCTTAAATACACGATTCGAATAAACGTTTATTAAAACCAATCAAACACCATAAAGGGTCAATGGTTTGTGATCCGTTTCCACTTACAGATCATTTCCCTATCCCCCCTCGCCCCCCCCCCCCCCCCCCCAATCCCTACATCTTACTCATTACAGCATTGTATATGGAAGGGGAAAAAAATATCCAGGATAAAAGTTAAAGCTTCGACATTTGCATTGTTTCTTAAAAGACTCAAATGATACACAAGTTTGGACATGGATAGGTAGTCTATTAAAAATTATTGTGCCTTTATAAGAAAATGTTGACTTTATATACCCTGTACGTGGTGTTAGAACAAAAAGAGGGCTGTTTGCAGCATATCCAGTAGAATAGTAAATTGGTCTACGAGAAATAAGTTTCTTGAAATAATTAGGGGCACGGTTATTGATTAATTTAAACATCATTAGACAGTGGTTTAGAGCTATATTCACAATATTTATACATGAATTTTAATGATTGGAATAACTATAGGAAAGGTGTTGAACTTGCTCTTAAAGAGACTTTATTTGTGACGCTTTCGAGGTTATATCTTAATAAATGTTTCATGTTCGGGGGGGGGGGGTAATTTTAGACTGACATCTGACATCATTTATTAAATTCACTGCTGCATCATAAAACTTTCCAGCATCGAAGAATAAATGCAATTCAATAATTCAATTGCACATCATTTATAATCCGGTAGATGTTCCATTAATTTTAATTGGTTGGACTTCGTCTCTCTAAACTCCTTGCATATACACATTGCATTCCCCGTATGTCATGGTCATTACCATACACATTACATAATTACACTCACTAATGACAAAAAAGAGCTTAGATTTCGAATGTACCTTTGGTTGTGAGTTTAACAGAGTATTTATTTCAATACATATATTATGTATAAATGTATAATGTTAACCCCCTGTTCGTGTAATGCCATTTAAAATTAGTTACACAAACTTCTGCGTTAAACAAGTTTACTGTATAGACCCGACATGATTTCCTTCCGATGAAAATAAATAAGTTTCATTACAAATTGTCCGGAGGGATTTGTTCCCTGCAGCACAAAAAGGAGGTTAAGGTCATATAACGTTAGACTTTATCCTTGGGATGAGTTCCTCTATAATATGATCCCATCCCTGTTCAAGTAATGGCGAAAAAAGATTCTAGGACAACTACCCCCTAGACAACTACCCCCCGGACAACTACCCCCCGGAAACCACCCCCTGGACGACTACCCCCCTAGGACGTCTACCCACCAGGACAACTACCCCCCAGGACAACTACCCCCCAGGACAATTACCCCCCAGGACCATTACCCCCCAGGACAACTACCCCCCAGGACAACTACCCCCCAGGACAATTACCCCCAGGACAATTTTTCCGGGGGTAGCTGTCCAGGGGATAGTTGTTCGGGGGGTAGTTGTCCGGGGGGTAATTGTCCTGGGGGGTAGTTGTCCTGGGGGTAATTGTCCTGGGGGTAGTTGTCCTGGGGGGTTGTTGTCCTAGGGGGTAGTTGTCCTGGGGGGGGGTAGTTGTCCTAGGGGGGTAGTCGTCCAGGGGGTGGTTTTCCGGGGGGGGTGGTTGTCCGGGGGGTAATTGTCCAGGGGGTAGTTGGCCGGATACGACTTAGAGTATGAACTCAGTGTCCAACATTACATTGTATGCACCTTCTTATTTCTAAGTTATTTCGTTCTTACTTTATAAAGCGCATAGGGACATGCAGTGTTGCTATGTGTAATGGTGTGTAATGCGCTATAAAAGAACCAAGTATTATTACTATTTTTTTATTATTATATACTTTTCGTTTTTGACACCCTAAACACGGATCCGCGCGGATCCGCGCCCGACCCTGAAAAACTACCCTTTTTCCTCGTTTTCAGGTTCGCGGATGCTGTACGGATTTCAATGGAAGATACCCCCTCCCCCCCCCCCCCCCCCCCCCCGGGATTAAGATACATGAATTATTTGAGTCATTATGCTTTTAAGACGTGATGGGGAAATGCGTTGCATTTCAGACACCGCGGTCTATCGGCCCCGCGGACTATCGGGCGTAGATGACTTTCTACAATGGGCATGTAAGCGAACAGACCCCAAGTTGCTGTTTCACTGGAGCAGGATTTTTTTTATATCACAAAGGTTCATATACAGGGAATTTCATAAGCAGGTAAGTGGATATGTGATCATTCATAAATGTACTGCGTTACTGATATATTCTTAACCTCCGTAACAGCTATAATGGGCAGTGCCGTCACCAGCTTTTTTCAAGGGGGGGGGGTGCCTTTTGGAAAAAAAAACAACAAAATTTACCAACTCCAATGTCAGGCAGTGGTGCTGGTGGCGCAGATATGAGCTGTTCGACACTACAAAATAGTGCATATAGCCGGCCGGCTAGATGGAGGTATAGACAAATGTACTGCCTACTGGTTACTATAGAACATGTCGCCCTTTTCAAAAGACACCCCCCCCCCCCCATTTTTTTTTGGTTGTCTGGAGGGGGGTGCGTTCGCACCTCCGCACCCCCCCCCCCCCCCCCCCCGGCGACGCCCATGATGGGTGACTTTCACAGGTACCAAGCCTGATTTTGCCTTTTCAAGGAGCAGGATTGCTGGCAACGACAATACCACACGTACGTCCGCTCACTACACAATGAATGGATATTTCCTGTGCGCGGACATTTTGAATAGTTTGCCAGGACATTTTGAACAATTTGCCTATTGATTATGGAAATGAAGATGGAGCACCCATACTGAGCTACTACCCGCAATGTAAAGGCTTACCTCCATAATTAGAAATTCACCCTGTTTCCGACTGTTTTTTGTGAAGGAAAAAAAAATGTACAAAGGATACAAATCAATTTTGTAACAATCGCGTAATACATGTATGCTAGTATCCATATCATACTAAGATTAAGCTTCAATTATTTATAGGAGGAAAATAATCCATGTAATAGACTCTATTATTATTGAGGAATAGATTATTCATATGTTTACAAATACTTCAGATTTTGAAAATCTGGGTAATCTATCGTCATAAGACTTAGCACACCTAAAAGAGCAAGATTCATATGTCACCATGCGTCGTAATACTTCTCATGGTAATAAATATGTATCGAATTTCAAGACATGGTTTGGGCTCATTATAGAGGAGATTTCGTTATAAGAATATAGTCGTCGTGTCATTAGAAATTCACCCTGCTTTTGATGGCATTTTCTGTCAAATTGCTTGGAGGATACATATCAATTTTGTAACAAGTGTGTAAAGCTTGTCTTGAAGTATCTAAATACAACGGAAATCGGGATTTTAAAATTTATCTATAGGAAATTATCAATGTACTTAACAAAGATTAATAAATCATTCATATTTTTGCAAAACATTCTAAAGTTTGATCTTTTTGACAATCCAGTAATAGTTATGAGATATGACATGGCATGAATGAAGGACTTGATTTATTCATTATCAAGCATCTGGATTTGTGCAACCGTTTCTAAATAGAACTGAAATTTAGTATTTTGACGGAGGTTTTTGCTAATTACAGAGGAGTGCAATGTTTAGGTATTCGTGCTAGTGTTGCCGCGACTCACTGGAACGGTTGATTGACGTAATCAAAATAGATGTATTATATTAGGCCCCCCCCAAAAAAAAAAAAAAAAAAAAAAAAAAAAAAATTGGTTGTCCTCAACCGACCGACCCTCTGAAATGGGGCCGACCTAATTTTTAAATTTTTTTTTTCAAAACCCAACCACGGCAAAACTTACGTGGAAAAGCGAACAAAGCCCAGCAACCACGGCAAAACTTAACGCGGCAAAGCTGCTAGCAAAGTAGAAATCAGCGGAGCTAGCTGGTACGTTCTAGCAGCCGTCACATCGCCTTGCTTTGGGAACGTTTCATGAATAGTTTTATCGAAAAAAAATCATCGCTTTAAAATATCAAGCTACAGAAAATACGCACTCTGGATTGGTTGAGAGCAGCAAGCAAGATATTGAAATCACCAACACGACTCCTCGTGAAACGTTCACCCATCTCACGAACGATCGAGTACACGCCATGTGTCCGTTTTGCAGCGCAGGAATCAACAGTTAATGTATGTGCGATATTTTAGTACAAGAATATTTTCACCGCATGATTATATTTTAGAAATACATATTTTGTAATTTTTAATCATTTTGAAAAATTATTCTAATATTATTAACAGCAAAATTATATTTTTTCCAACATAGAAGTTTGCAATCACAAGTGTTCAAGTTCTGTGTTTGCAATCAGCCCATGAAAATCAATCAACTTCCGTGGTCTAGTCTAGATCATAGACGTTTGTATACTGTTTCGTGTGGGAAAACAATCTGTCCACCGATGTACTCACTCAAAACACTATCTCAGCCCCAAGAATGTCCATGTATTAAAAATTGATTCGTTTAGCTCGTTGTAGATTGTAAAAAAACTGAAAAAAAATTGTTTCGAATTTCCTTAAACTTACAAACAAAACAATTTAGAAGTGTCTAGATGTAGACTAGCGCTTGGTATGCTAGGTACTAAACAACTCTTTTCATGTTTCTGGGTGATAATTAATAAATGTAAATACTATGTAAAAACGTTAAATATTGAAACTTGCTTTGCCTCCTTTATTTTCCCAGTGTTAAAAAAAAAAAAAAAATCCAACCGACCGACCCTCTTTTTAAAAAATGTCACTGGAGGACAACCAAACATTTTTTTTTTTTTTTTTTGGACTATATATACGAGCAATCAAGAGAGAGGAAAAAATACTTAATGATATATCAAGAACTTATGAAGAGCATTAATAACAGGTCCATTAAAACATATAATTTAAAATAAAAGCAAATGTGTAATTAATCTTAACATCAATAATTGAACGCAGATGATATTAAACAACAACAACATTCAAAATGGTTTCAAGCAGGAAAATAGAGTCGTGAATGTAAGTGACCAATGAAAAAAAAAATTAAACAACAAACATGCCAGTTATAGATCCAGTTATAGGATTTATATTGAGCAAAGATAAATGGTCACTTCAATATGGTTATTAGTCAAAGAGGCAAACAAACATTTAATGATTTTTGCCGATTTCAAATCGGTTACGTATGCAACTGAGAGGTCGACCTCGACCCTGGTTGTAATTGACACAGCCCCACATCCCTTATCGTTTCTTCAATGTTCTTAACATAGCAAGGTAGCTTGGAAGGTAGGTATTAAAGACGCAGTTTATCTTCACCATGTTCATACCACCAGTTAACATGATGATAATTAGCGACCAATGCTCTTAATCGTTTAAAAAGCCGAACAGAAAAGAAAGTTTGATTTCAACAAAGAATTAAAAAGAGCTGACGAAATTATGATACAGGTGAAAGATTTAGAAGGAGAGAGAGAGAATTGTCTGGGTGTTAATTTTTACAAAAAGCAGTTATCATTATCTTTTGTTGTTGAAGCTCTAGTTAACTAGAGCGGCGCTATAAGAAGCTGTTTATCTTCATCCCGCTGTTGAAAATGAGGATAATAAACGGCCAATTCTGTAACTCTTTTAACAGCCGAAAAAAAAAGAAAATTAGCTTTTTAACTAGAATGAAAAGGCCCTTGGTTGCGACAATGAAACAAGTACCTGATTTGTTTTAAGCTCGAGTTAACTAGAGCGGAGAGAAACGATGACTTTCAAGCTAAGACGCAGTTTTTATCTTCATCATGTTCATACCAACAGTTAACATCATGATAATTAGCAACCAATGCTCTTATTCCTTTAAAAGGCCGAACAGAAAAGAAAGTTGGCTTTCAAATCAGAATTAAGAAGAACTTTTGAAATTATGATAGAGGTGAAAGATTTAGAAGGAGAGAGAGAAATGTCTGGGCGTTAACTTTTACAAAAAGCAGTTATCATTATTTTTTTTGTTTGTTGAAGCTCTAGTTAACTACAGCGGCGCCAAGGAGCAGTTTATCTTCATCCCGCTGTTGAACATGAGGATAATAAGCATGATAAGCGACCAATTCTCTAATTTGTGTAAAAGCCGAAAAGAAAAGAAATGTAGCTTTTTAACCAGACAGAAAAGGACCTGTCTCCAGATTATGAAACAAGCGCATGAGACAATGAGAGAGGAGAAAATTCAATAATCGTCTCGCGCATGCAGGATGTGACTTAATCCTTGTTCTTTGAAAGGGGTGAATTCTATACCTCTTTGACATGGCGAAAAGAAAAGAAAGACGCTTTTAGAAACCAGTAGATTGTATACATTTTTTAAAAGGTAGAATGAACTAGAGCAGGATAAAAATGTTTCTTTATTATGAAGCTGTTTCAATCCATCGTTGTTTAATCTGGTAAAAAGTAAACAGAAAAGAAAGTTAGCTTTCAAAAGAAAGAAAGACAACTCTGTCGAGATTATGAAACAGGTGCGTGATATACAATGTAGAAGGAGAGAGAGAGAGAGAGAAAATCAATAATCGTGTGATAATTCTTAAGCTTCAAAAAGCGGCGAATTTTATTGCTCTTTCACAAGACGAAAAGTAAAAAAGTTAGCTTTATATTCAGACATCAACGATCTCTGTCAATATCATGGTTGGTAAAGATTCAGTATTTTTGCCATGATTGAATGACTTTGCGACAATCGAATCCAAGCTTTGAAAAAGAAAGCAAAATAACATTTAAAGAAATCAAGTTTACATGATTGATTTAGAAAAAATATAATGAAATGAAAACCTCTTAAAGTTTGAACTATAATCTAAACCATTTCCCCGCACAAAATGACAGACTTATAAACATTTTGACTATAGCTAGGTTATTCAAGCTAAGAGTATACCGGCATATGAAAGGCTCAACGAAAAAAGCACGAAGTCGATGCGGGAAGCTTTTTCAGTGCTGTGAAACTACTTGACTTGCTACCCCTTAAAGCGTTAGAATTCATGGCTTAAATGAATTAAAATTCATCTTTTCATGAGAAGAGATCTTAAAGAAACATAAGGACTAATTTTTATCAGAATTAATAAACGGTTGCTATAAAGGGTTTATTTTTTTCAAATCTAGTTGACATTGCAAACGGAAAATGCTGCATGTCGGCAAAACGGAAGTCAACTTTGGAAGCGTGTTTCTCGAAGAAATACTTTTCCACAATCCTACTTACTTAAGTTTCAAAAGCTATTGTCTCCACTAATACTCACTCTCTAGAGTTGAACTATATACAAAATTAAAGCTTATGAAACGGAGAATAATAATCAATAATAAAATGAAATGTCAAAAAATGCGACTTCTGTCTCATTTTGACGTGATGGGTCACACATATATATATATATGTATGTACGTATGTATGTATAAAGTCCACAAATGACCACAAAGGAGCCATATACCTATAGTTCCAAATAATTAGAGAGGCTTCATATAAATGATACATTCCTCTACTGATATCAACACAATAGTGAGGCACTGGAGCAGGGGGTAGGAGGGGCACAGTGCCCTAAATTATACAAGAATGAGCAGTGCCCCTAAATTATAGAGGTGTTGTGGATCAGTGGATAAGTCCCCGGACTTTGAACCACGAGGTCCGGGGTTCAAATCCCACCGCAGCACTAGCGTCCTTTGGCAAGACGTTAATCTACATTTGCCACTCTCCACCCAGGTGTTAAATGGGTACCCGGTAGGATGTGAAAGTTAATGTCGTTTGCTTAGCAATGTGAGCGCCATGGCCCATTGCTGGAATACTCCCCAGGGAGTGGAGAATGTGCATACATTGTGTGCAGGCAAGCCAGAATCCATGACCGAGGTAATAATATATCTGTAAAGCGCTTAGAGACATCTCCGATGTATTAGGCGCTATATAAAAGCGGAATATTATTATAAAAGCAACAAGGACATTTTTTTTTCTAAATTTTTTTCAAGGCTCACTCGCTACGCTCGATCGTATTTACTATTTTCTTCTTATTATATTAAGAAAATCGCTGTACATAATTCAACACCCGTTGCCTTCAGCGTTAGAAATAAATCTTAAATTGTTTGCTCGCTCGCGAGACTGTACACTCAACTGCATGGTAGCTTTTTTTTATTTTATTTTTTTTTTATCTAGAACCATGTTAAGATAGAAACAATAGCGTGTCGAAAATGATCCTCGGTTGTGTATTGATCAGAATGTACCGATATACTAATGTCTCAAAGTGATATTTTCCACCTTGTTTCCACCCTTTGTTGGTACCCTTTTTTGTTGTCCCCCCCCCCCCCCCCCCCCCCCCCCATCCGACAAACAGATCAACGCCCCTTGAGGGTACTTGGGGAGAAGAGGCAATGAATTGAAGGGAAGGGGATAAAACGACAGGAAGAAAATCCACGATGGGACAGATAGAAGACAGAGGGGATATTAGAGAGAGATAAGGAGAGAAGTAAGTTAAATGTAAATGAGGTTGGGTTGAGTAGAGGGGAGAATGGGAAAGAATTAGAGAAAGGGAGAAGGTGGGGATGAAGGGAAATGAAGGGCATTACAGAGAGGAGAGAGAGCAGAGATTTGAGGGGAAAGGGAAAGAAAACAAGACAGTGGGGGGGGGGGGGCGGGCGGGCAGAGGCGATGAACTGAAGGTAAGGTCTTTTACCCTTTTACCCTCGAAAGAGAGAGTTGAGGGAACACAGAGGAGAGGGGGTGGAGAAGGAGAGAGAAAAAAAAATGAGAAAGGGAGAAGCAAATGAGAGGGGAGAAGGAGAGGAAAGGAATAACAGACGATGTTAAATGTAGGAGAAATGAGGCGATGAAGTGAAGGTAAGGTGGAGACAACGGGAGGAAGAAATATGCAGGAGAGAGAGAGAGATGTTTAGAAATCTAAAGGAGTTTTAGATAAGAGGGGGAAGTATAAGCGCGTGGGAGCATAAACGGGGAGAAGACAGTGGACAAGAGGAGGGGAGATGGTGAAACGAAGGGGAGCTAGTGATGGGGAGGGGAATAAGCAGAAAGGGAGGGAATGGAGGGAAGGGAAAATGTAGGGGAAAGGATGGGGAAGGGGAGCTGAAAAGAAAATGGATGGGATAATAGGACGTAGCAGGGGAGAATGGGGAGAGAAGGGTAAAAGACCGAAGAAAGAGGGAATTACAGAGAGGAGAGGAACAGAGATTGGAAGGGAAAGGGGGGAAGATGGTAGAGTAGCAAAGGAGAGGGGAAAGAAAGTGTGAGTGGATAACAGAGAAAACAGTAGAAAAGGGAGGGGGAATAAAGGAGAGCTATCTAGAGATGGAGGGGATTGGAATTGTTAGAAGGGAGGGGTGGAGTGAAGAAAAAAAAGCATAAATGCATGATAGGTCAGATAGGGGAGGGATGCTTCTCTCAAGTAATAATAATAATGATAATAATAACTAGCATTTGGTACGCTCTCCATAGTGCAACTATTTCACAGCGTTTACAACCTTGATAATACTTTATATAACATTAATACAATTAATAATACATATCATAACATTAAGACGAAATTCATAATACATAACATCGCATAAAAATTAACTTATTAAGCATAAAGTTTGAAAGAAATGGAAGGGGTTTAACTATTCCGGGAAGAGATATGTTTTCAGAAATTTCTTAAATTGATCTATGGAATTAGCTGATTTTATGAAAGAGGGGATATTGTTCCATTCTTTGGATGCATTTACAGTAAATGTACGATCGCCAGCTTTGCTACGGGTTTGGGGATAGTGAGGAGAAATAGGTCCCTAAAAGAGCCAATATTAGGACGCGATGGGTTATGAAATATTATGCAATCCTTAATATATATCGCCATTCGGTCATGGAAGGCTTTAAAAACGAACAATAGTATCTTGAAGAAAATCCTTTCTTTTATGGGGAGCCAATCGAGAGATTTAAGTTAGAGGGCTGGGGTCATGACGTCGATCTAGTCTAAAGATAATGCGAGCTGCCCAGTTCTGTAAACTTTGCAGTCTCTTCAAGTGTACCTGCGAAACAGATGTTAAAAGGCAGTTGCAGTAATCTTATCTTTACAAAATATGACAACAGCACTATGACAGGTATCTTCAGTTATGTACTTCCTAATTTGTGATATGCTTTAAAAAAAATATATTTATATGTTTTATTGAATCAATAGAAATTTCAACATTTACAAGTTATTAACATAATCACAATGATTAGGAAACAAAATAATAAATATATAAATAAAAACATAAACAAAGGTGGCAGAAAAAATTATACAAAAAAGTAATGCTCTTGGAAATATAACAAACTTGCAGTTCAGTATCTAAAATAGTGATAATTCGGTATTAAAAAAACAACAACAAAAAACAAAACAAAAAATATAACCGAGGCGTCACCGCGAGGGGCCACGCAAAGCACCCCACCAACACCAGCCCGAACCAGCCAGCAAAGCAACCGACAGTCTCACCAGGCCAAGAGTACAGCGATCGGGAGAACCTCCATACAAGCTGTAGTATAATACATACATAAAGTGGAGTGAGAAACAGAGTTATGGCCAGAATATAAAATAACTGTACAGTTGTAACTGAATTCGGATACAGGCATATCAAAACTCAAATATAAATACATGTATGTATAGCAGATTTATAGCAACATGGCCATTTTTAATAACATTAAAACATTGCAGCCATACTTACAGAAAATTCTGGAAATGACACTGATGGCAAGCACATATAATTAGGGTTATCATACAGTATACATACATGTACATGTATTATACAAAAAGTAATGAGGTGTATAGAATACCGATTTGTGATTAATACATAAAAACGGAGACCAAAATTAAAGTTCAAATTTCCATTTTCTAAAATGAACAGGGAGTTTATTTCTTTGGGGGGGGGGGGGCAAATGGTATTCAGTTTCTTTCTGCTTCTTAACCAAGGATTTAAATGCAACAAAATTTGGTAAAACATCGTTAAATTTACAAATAAAAATGAAGTATTTTAACAATGAAATCAAATAAGAAACAAATCTATCACTTGGAACACCAAAAAACTTTTCAAAATTTGTCAAATTAAAATTAGGATCATGATTTTGCAATGTTATAGATAATAAATCTTGCCACAAAGGGGTTGTGAAATGCTTTTTAGATGGAACCGAACAGACTTACACAGTTGATTCACTTGCTCTGACATAAACATATTACAATCAAAGTAAGCGCCAAGCTTCCTGGCGGATTCAGATGGTAAGATAGTTGATGAGCCTAAATCAAGAA
Source organism: Heliocidaris tuberculata (assembly GCA_025618425.1). Lineage (NCBI taxonomy): Eukaryota > Metazoa > Echinodermata > Echinoidea > Camarodonta > Echinometridae > Heliocidaris > Heliocidaris tuberculata. The sequence goes on along the minus strand of CM046837.1, from coordinate 20,994,863 downwards.
TAACCTTTCCTAAAGAACGAAGAATATGAACAGAACCAATTACAAGAAATTCAATCTTTTCTTCATTCAATTTCAGTTTGTTACAGGTCATCCATGCGCCGATGTTTTCCACACAAGAGGAAAGTGCCTTTAGTGCTTCATCTAGGCTGCAAGCCTTCTAAGGATTGAATGTTATGTAGAGTTGTATGTCATCGGCATAAGTCCGGTAGAATACTTCATGACGACGAGTAATGTCTCCAACAGGCAGAGTGTAGATGGTGTAACCGATGGGCCCAAAAACAGATCCCTGCGGGAGGCCTACAGAGCTTATGCTGAATTGAGAAGAATTCCCACTTATTTCAACTTTGGTGATCCAGTCTGCGAGGTACGATTCAAACCAATGGAGTGCAACGGAACGGACTCCTATCCTAATTGACAAACGAGATATCAAATGCCGCCGATAGATCAAGCGACATCAGCAATGATACCATGGCTACATGGCCTTTATCTAGAGCAAATATTATATCATTTATCACCTTCACTAGAGCAGTTTCCGTGCTGTGATGAGGTCATACGCAGATTGGTAAGGCTCGTACAGGTCGTTATCAGTCATGTGATCCATTAATTTGCGACAAGCAACGTTTTCAATAATCCTCCCAAGAAAAGTCAGATTGGCGACAGGTCTATAGTTGGAAAGACAGTTTTTGTCGAGTGATGGCTTTTTAAGAAGTCATCGAATCACTGCAGATCTGGCTGACGACGGAAAAACACCAGATGATAGTGAGGATTTGACTATCTCAGTTATGATGGGAAGAAGATGATTGATGTTTTCTTTCAAGAACCATGTAGGAATAAGATCCGGGCTGCAAGATGCTCGGAGATCTCTTGATAATTTTCATTATCTCATCTTCGGTTGTTCGATCAAAGCAGACCATTGGTGTAGATGAAAACGGTCTAGAATCAAGGGAAGGTTCGGGGCTTAAGATATTTTCCAGGCCTCTCTTAATCTTTTCAATCTTATTGATGAAGAATGTAGAGAACTGGTTACACAAGGCCTTTGCGGAATCATGGAAAGGAAGACACAAACCTTTCGGTTCAGAAGATGATCAAGAGTCCTGTATACTTCTTTAGTATCAGCAGTAGACAACGTATGATGAAAGCAGGATATCTTTGTCCGACAGATGAGATTTGATGTTTCACATTTGGCGATAAGGCAGTCATCGCGGTCTGTTGCAGAATGACTTTTCCGCCACTTCCTTTCAGCTCTATGCATTTTCCGACGTGCTAGATGAATTTCAGCAGTGCACAAAGACCCCTTTCACACCCCCTGTTAGACCGCTCCAAGTTAGACCGCTCTAGAGGAACGGTTCTTGAAGAACGGTTTAATTGCTTTCACACTCCGCGCATTTTTTTATTTCTCAAATCGCTCAACGAGTCAAATTGGTCTTGTTGCTATGGCAGCTCAGGTCAACGGGTCAATTTTTATGCGCGGAATTCAAACCGTATACTGCCTGCCTAATGCTATTACATTATATCTTTCCGAGGCTTCTTTTTTTCCAATTTACTTTTTTTCCGTGTGCATATCATGCTATTATCTTGCCTTTTTTTTCACCTTTCCTTGTGTTTTCCTTTGTTTTCATCATTCTTTCGTCTTCGCTTTTTTTACTTTTTCCTTGTTATACCTTGTTTTATCGTTCTATCACTCCATTTTTTCTTTCTATTTTTCCTTGTTTTCTTTTGTTTTATCATACTATCGTCTTTTCTTTCTTTACAGTTCTTATGTTTTTCTTTGTTTTTATCATTCTATCCTTCCATCTTTCTTTTGATTTATGTTTTTCTTTGTTTTTATCGTTCTATCATTTTATCTTTCTATCTTTCCTTGTTTTCTTTTTTTGTTTTTATCATTCAATCATTTTATCTTTCTATCTTTTTCTTTTTCTATTGTTTTCTTTTGTTTTTCTTTATTTTTTATCATTCTATCATTTTCTCTTTCTATCATTCCTTGTTTTATTTTGTTTTTATCATTCTATAACTTACTTTCTATTTTTCCTTGTTTTCTTTTGTTTTTCATTTTATCCTATCATTTTATCTATCTTTCCTTGTTTTCTTTTGTTTTTCATTGTTTTTATCATTCTATCATTTTATCGTTCTATCTTTCCTTTTTTTCTTTTGTTTTTCTTTATTTTTTATCATTCTATCATTTTCTCTTTCTATCATTCCTTGTTTTATTTTGTTTTTATCATTCTATAACTTACTTTCTATTTTTCCTTGTTTTCTTTTGTTTTTCATTTTATCCTATCATTTTATCTATCTTTCCTTGTTTTCTTTTGTTTTTCATTGTTTTTATCATTCTATCATTTTATCGTTCTATCTTTCCTTTTTTTCTTTTGTTTTTCTTTGTTTTTATCATTCTATCATTTTATCTTTTTATCTTTCCCTATTTTCTTTTGTTTTTCTTTGTTTTCATAATTCTATCGTCTTTTCTTTCTATGGATTTCTTATGTTTTTCTTTGTTTTTATCATTCTATCCATTTCTCTTTCTATCTTTTCTTATGTTTCTTTCTTTTCATCATTCTATCATGCAGCGATGGCCTGCACTTATCTGCTAATAGGAAAATCAAGGAAAATCACACGAGATTTCCCACGCAACACACACACACACACACTCACTTCCGGTTGAAGTACGCTTTAGGATCGCTTTCGCTTTCACACTGCACGTTAGAGCGGTCTAACTAAGAACCGTTCCTCAAGACCACCTCCCGAGGTGGTCTTCTGGAGCGCTCCAGAAGAACGCTTCCTGGACCACTTTAGCATTCACACTCGCCTCAGAACCGCTCCTGAGGAACGGGTCTTAGTTAGACCGCTCTAACGAAGTGAGTGTGAAAGGGGTCAAAGGCATTCGACGGCGTACTAAACAGGACTTCGCAGTTGCTGGAGCAAAAGCATCAAGGAGACGTGGCAATTATCATTATACCATTCAAAACCCGACTCAGGATCTCCATGTTGCGAAAATAGTTGAGTTGACTCTTGAAGAGAATCCGTGAAGGTGTCCCCGTCCATTGCTTTATAATTACGCGAAATTCTAATTGTCCGCTCTTGTTGCTTGACAGGTATTTTCAACTTTAAGCTCACTATTGAGTGGTCAGACATGAGCATATATCGTGAACTGTACATCTCTCGATTATAGACTCAGAGTCTCTGGTGAAGACAAGATCAAGCCTGTGTCCATCCGAATGAGTTGGCCCGGTAACATGTTGATGTAAACTAGCTGCTGAAATAGCCTGAAGAAACCCATTCACATCTGTCCGAGTAGGATTATAAATATGGAAGTTAAAATCCCCGAGCAGAAGTAGCTTACCTGGAATAACGGCTAGATCAGTCAAAAAAGTATCACATTCACACATGAAATCAATAAGAGTAAGTCCATCCGCTGGTGATGGTGGAGGTCGGTAGACAGCAACCAAATTCAATAGAGAAGAAGATGAAGACTTGTTCACAACATGGACACACTCAAATGTTCTGAAGTCATTTGCTGAAGCCTTGGCACACAGTTTGAGCTCAGATTTGAAGATAAGTGCTATGCCTCCCCCGCTTCCAGTTTTACGTGGTGTATTGAGAAATGTGTATCCAGGCGGGGTACATTCACCTATAATGACTTGATCATCATCTTTGAGCCATGATTCAGTAATGACGAATATATCTAAATCATGTTCAAGAATGTAGTCATACGTGACTAAAGCTTTGTTTCTCAGAGAACGTGCATTCCATAAATCAACTTTGGTACCAGACTGGACGGTAGGATTATGTCTGGGTATCCTGGTAAGATTGCTGTAATTGATGCCACGCTTGGTAACATTGCTGGCTGGCAGACGAGGAGATGACCATACTGGAATATGCCTCAGCTTCCTTCTCCCCGCTCTTTTCCCTCTGTGTACTCGCCGTTTCTGTGCTATCTCAAGAGAACTACATCCTGAAGCCGACATGTTGTTAAAAACTTTCACTGTTGATTTGCAGCAATTTATTTCTGTCATAATGCATGTATCTCACTCTCATTTCTAGGTGTATCAACAGGATAGTAGTGATATCAAAGCTCCTTGGCCCGAGGTTCAAGCTAATATCTCCAGTTAGCAGCAGTCGCAGTTGGAAAGTTGATGTTGTATTAGCATAATACGCTACACGATTTCCATATAATTTGCTGGGTTTCAACAGGGCCTGTGCATAACATCCATTGCTACTGCACTTGTATAAATGAGAGCTGATATAAGGTCAAAAAAAAAAGGTTTGGTTTTCCTCGACCGACCGACCCTCTGAAATGGGGCCGACCCAATTTTTTTTTTTTTTTTTTCAAAACCCAACCACGGCAAAACTTACGTGGAAAAGCGAACAAAGCCCAGCAACCACGGCGAAACTGGCAAAGCTGCTAGCAAAGTAGAAATCAGCGGAGCTAGCTGGTACGTTCTAGCAGCCGTCACATCGCCTTGCTTTGGGAGCGTTTCATGAATAGTTTTATCGAAAAAAATCATCGCTTTAAAATATCAAGCTACAGAAAATACGCACTCTGGATTGGTTGAGAGCAGCAAGCAAGATATTGAAATCACCAACACGACTCCTCGTGAAACGTTCACCCATCTCACGAACGATCGAGTACACGCCATGTTACAGTTAATGTATGTGCGATATTTTAGTACAAGAATATTTTCACCGCATGATTATATTTTAGATATATATATATAATAATTTTGAAATTTTTAATAATTTTGAAAAATTATACTAATATTATTAACAGCAAATATATTTTTTCCAACATAGAAGTTTGCAATCACACGTGTTCAAGTTCTGTGTTTGCAATCAGCCCATGAAAATACTTCCGTGGTCTAGTCTAGATCAAAGAAGTTTGTATGTGGGAAAACAATCTGTCCACCGATGTACTCACTCAAAACACTATCTCAGCCCCAAGAATGTCCATGTATTAAAAATTGATTCGTTTAGCTCGTTGTAGATTGTAAAAAAACTGAAAAAAAATGTTTCGAATTGATGGAATTTACAAACAAAACAATTTAGAAGTGTCTAGATGTAGACTAGCGCTTGGGATGCTAGGTACTAAACAACTCTTTTTATGTTTCTGGGTGATAATTAATAAATGTAAATACCATGTAAAAACGTTAAATATTGAAACTTGCTTTGCCTCCTTTATTTTCCCAGTGTTAAAAAAAAAAAAAAAAAATCCGACCGACCAACCCTCTTTAAAAAAAATGTCACTGGAGGACAACCAAACATTTTTTTTTTTTTTTGCCTAATTAAGCTACGTTCATACGGCACTTGTGGTTTCGAAACTTTAAGTTAGCGAAAATTTAAGTTAACGAAACCACGACTCCCTAACCGCAGCGAGGGTTCACACAAGGTTGAAACAACGAGCTGAAACTACAAGCCGAGCGAGCCTTGTGGTTAACCCCGGAAGTAGATACTGAGATAATTTGTCTATGGGTGTAACCACTGTAACTAAGCGCGTGCTTTGGCTGAGCTCGCTGCATAAAGTACACCCATTGTCCATCTTCACATGTTTGACAAGGCAAAATAGACATGATAGAAGAGCTTTTCAGGTATCTGTGGTATGTGACTGCCAGGCTGAAATGTACTATTCATGTGTTAATTGCACAGATACCAAGTAAGCTCCTCTATTATGCCTTGTCAGATGGTCAGTGGCTAATCTACATAATCCTGACAATATTTTTGAGCTACTTTTGAGAAAGCAATACATTTTTCACAATTTAATAAATTATTAACCACAATACCAATTAACAATGAATTGCACCTCAAGAACATTATTATACTCAAAATTGTGTCATGAAAATTCAAAGTGAATTGAATCAAACGCTTTTGAATTATCATAGTCAGAAGGTAAGAGAATGATTTTTCTTTCCATACAGAGCATTTTGGGGGGCAAAGCGTTGTCAAAGGGCACATTGGGATTTTCATTTCAGGGGTTCTGAAACTCCCTTCCCGATGGAAAATTTTGTCAGTTTTTATATTTTTGGAATGTACATCCATAGCCCTTCCTTCTGACAAAATTTGGTCTCTGGGCTTTAAGGGGAAAAATTTATCTCAATTTTTAGGGGCCGTCTGACACCCCATCCCGACAGAAATTTTTGTCAGTTTTTTTTTGTGTTTTGTAATGTCCGGTCATAGCAATTCCTACTGACAAAGTTTGGTGCATGGGTGAGATGGGGTGAAATCGACCCGACTTTGGGGTCCCTTTTGGGGGCTCTGGGGGCTTAACCCGGCGGTTACGGTCAGGCTGACAACCTTTTTGTCAATAACTTAGATGGTCTAAGTAACTTTACGGGGTCACATCTTATGGGTAAAATCGGGTGACTATTTCGGGACAGGCTCCCAGACTATCAAGACATAAAATTATTACAGATATCGATATTTTTTTATTTTTTTTTTTACCTCAGCTCAGGATAGTGTCGAGTCAGGACAGCAACACCTCCCCCCCCCCCCCCCGGCCCCCTAGGCCCTTTCTAAAAGCTCTGGCCAGGGATGGCCAACAAAATGACGCATAGTGTTGTTGGTAGGTGCGTAGACGAAAAGGGAATAACCCAACAGGCAATTAGCCTTAGTGATAATTAGACAAAGTGATGTTTAGACAAATTGGCATTTAGACCAACTGACAATTAGACTAAATGGAAAATGGACTAAATGAAAGTTAGACCAACTGCACATTAGACCATATAAATGCCATGTAGACCAAATGGATACTAGACCAAGTGGATTTTAGACGAAATGCCTGTAGACCAAATAGTTTTAGACCGACTGGGAATTAGACAAACTGACATTAAACTAACTGGTAGTAGACCAAGTGACAACAAAATAAAGTAGATGAAATGGTAATTAGACCAAATGGTAATCAGACCAAGTGATAATTAGCCCAAGTGCAAATTAGACCTTCTGGTTATTAGACCAAGTGCAAATTAGACCAAATGAAGAGTGGACCAAAAGGGTTTAGCCCGAATGAAGGTAGCCCATCTGGAAATTAGACCAAGTGGTTTTAGCCCAAGCGTGCATAAACCACTATGACGGAGGACAGCCTGCTGCTTGTGGTTTCTGCCTAAACCACGAGCTCGCTTGTGGTTTTAGAACTACGAGTAAACTTAAAGTTTCGAAACCACGAGTCCGTTCATACGGTCTGAAACTACAAGATAACTACAAGTAAACTTAAAGTTTTGAAACTACAAGCGAAACTTAAAGTTTAGCTCCCATCGTGTGAACGTAACTATAAAGTGGATCCAGTTCATTCCTTCCTACTGAAGACACAATAAGAACAATAGCTATCAGGTTGATTGCCTTCATTGTTGTGTCTAGGAGCTATTCATGAAGGGTCTGGATGAACGAACTTGAATGCCCAAGACAGGATACATGGAGAACATGCATGTAATGGTGGTTCTGTTCATGAAGAGAAGCTCCAAAACTAGTTCCACTGATATCTTCCGAAGTAGGAAGCAAAACAGTCCAAAAGTGGTCTAGGATGATTCTGACGACATACAAGCAGACAGATAAGTAATATATATAGGACTAAGAAAAGTGATGAGAACACAAAAGTTATGGAGCTCCGAGAGGGACTGCCTATCAGGCGCACTCTCTCATCACAAAATGATGTTCTAATAAAGGGTGGAATTACGGTCTCTACTTGCAGGAACCTGGGTTAGGCTTCACTCAAGCCACAAATATTTTTTAAAAGAATGTCGAATTGGGGTCTGTGCTTGCAGACTAGCTTGCTGTGCACTCGTATATGCTTCTGTTGTTCTTCTTGATTTGCTTTTACCGTGCTTTTGTATAATGTATTGTTTAGTCTCAATTTCAGGCTAACCAGCTCTTGGGGATCAAAGAACCAGTTTCTAGTTTCTAGTTTCTTTAACTTGCAACGAAGCCGCAGTACTTGTTTTAAATATATGAGGGTATGGTTAGGGACATTAGTAGAGGTATGCACTGCCGCCTGGACAGTGGCAAAAATGCAGATATATATATATATATATATATATATATATATATATATATATATATATATATATTTATATATATATATATATATATATATATATATATATATATTAATCCTTCTTTTCTGATGCGTGCTCTTGATCGTCAGATATTTATGTATTATGTAGGATGTAAAACTTACCAGAACCTTCAATATTTGCACCCTCTTTCCAGGAAAATGGATCCGCCAGAGCATGGGATATGGATTACGGTTTATTTCCCCATACATCTTTATTCCTTTATCAATTCATATCAATATACATGTATACATATATATATATATATATATATATATATATATATATATATATATATTTCAAAGAGAATGTCATCGTGTCAGACAGGCTAATGACCAAAACAATAGAGAAATCGCGCTTTAAAGAAGAGTGCCCATTAAGAGCGCCTAATCTGTGTCCTATTGTTTGACGCACACAAGGTTGAGTCAAAACTCTCTAGCATACACTGTGAAGTACTAATTGGATGGGTTGAAACTTTCCATACCTTCAGAATAGATATATTTCTGTGTTTCTTTAGATTTTGAATATCAGACAGTGCATAGATTTTAAGCTATACCAGAAAAGCGATGTGAAGTACAATCCCAGCAATTTGACAAACAAAATTTAAATTTCCAGGAAAACATGGTCATTTTGAATGAGAGTAAAAACATATTTCAACATGGTATTTTACCCTGAAATTTTGTCAGGTGGTAGATTAATAAAAGAACTTTCAGGAAATACAGAAAACTTAAAATCAAAATTTCCACCCCAAATCACCTTTTTCAGCTGTTTACTCTAAAACTCCCATTGCGACTTATTGGTCGTTTTGTGGTGGAGGGTCATATATATACATATATATATATATATATATATATATATATATATATATATATAAAGAAAACTGCTAAAAGCGTTTGTAATGCATTGTGGCCAATTTTATTTTTCTACTTTTATTTTATATATATATATATATATATATATATATATATATATATATATATATATAAACTATTAGACATTTCATGCTTTCATCCAACTTCTTTATTTACTCTCACGAATTTTTGACGGTGTTCACATCGTCTTTATCAAGTGAATGACAAACTTTCGAAATTGTATCCATGTAGCGTTTCCAAGACAATGCGCAATTAGTTTATATTAAGTAACCGGGCGCATTGTCTTGGAAACGCTTTACAGCTCAAAAATATCTTAAAAACGTCACGAAGACATCACAATTGAAATACAAGTTTGTAAATTATGACCCAAGGCGTATAATAATGCAAGGGGCGCTTATAAGCGCAAGGCGCATGATAAGTGATCGAGAGCATTATAATTACTAAAACGTCATAATGGAAATAAGACGTCATAATAGAAACTTCAAATAGGTGTTTGACAGTAGAATATAATAGTCCATGGGCCAGGAACCGAAAAGGTCCCCCCCCCCCCCCTTAGGCACAATTTTAAATGATGTTTTTCTGTTAGCTAGGACCTTCAGCTATCAGAATCTGCTTGTTTGCCATAAAGTTGGTGGTGGGTGTGGCCACCAGGGCCGTTACCATGGTAACGGATCAAGAAAAATGTGAATTTTAGGAAAAGTCATATTATTCCAATTCACTAATCTAAAAATACTTGAAAAGCATCGTAATATATGTATTTTAAGGTGCCCAATCGATTGCAAGCATAATCAGAGTCATTTAAAGTCATGATCATGTCAAAAAATGGCCGTTACTATGGAAACGGTACCATAAAAAGCGGGTATTTTTGACAAATTTCTAAACTTATTAATATGAAATAGACAAAAAGGTGTCTGCACTAACCTAAAGTATGTTTTTCTATTAGCTAGGACCCTCAGCTATCATAATCTGCCGATTTGATGTAGAGTTGGTGGTGGGTGTGGCCTCTAGGGCCGTTACTATGGTAACACATCACAATATACTGGAATTTCAGAAAATACTGTATATTTGTAATTCAGTAGCTATAAAATATATGGTAAGCATCCAGATATGTGTATTTCAAGCTGCCCCACTGATTCCAACCACAATCTGAGCCATTTAAAGTCATGGGCGTGTCAAAAAAGGCCGTTGCTATGGAAACGGCCCAACAAAAAACTGTTACTTGTGAAAAAATCTATAACTAACCATTACAAAATAGAAAGAAAAAGGTGTTTGCACAATCTTTAATAATGTGTTTATATTAGTTATGACCCTCAGCTATTATAATTTGCCTGTTTGACATCAAGGTGGTGGTGGGCGTGACCGCTAGGGCTGTTACTATGGTAACACATCAAGAAATACTGGTATTTGAGATAATACCATGTATTTGATATTTAACAACCTTGAATACAAGGCAAGGATCCTAATAGATGTATTTCAAGCTTCCCGACTGATTCCAACCACAATCTGAGTCATTTGAAGTCATGGGCGTGTAAAAAAGGGCCGTTGCTATGGAAACGGTCCCACAAAATGCTGATATTATTGGAAAATATCTATGATTTATCAATACAAAATGGAAAACAACTGTCTGCACAATCTTAAATCATGTTTTTCTGTTAGCTAGGACCCTCAGCTCTCATATTCTTCCTGTTCGACATAAAGTTGGGGTGGGCGTGGCCACTAGGGTGGTTACCATGGTAATACACCAAGGAATTGTGTTTTAGAAAATACCATATATTTGTAATTCAACATCACAAAAACAAATTGTAACCATCTAACTCTATGTATTTTGGGGTGCCCGTTTGATTGCAAGCAGAATCTGAGTGATTGAAAGTCATCGTCATGTCAAAACATGGCTGTTGCTATAGAAACAGTATGATAAAATTTGAATATTTCTGTAACTAATCAATAAAAAACAAAGAACAAGTGTCTGTACAGCCTGAAATGGTGTTTATCTGTCAGCTAGAACCCTCAGCTATAATCAAAAGCTTCTTAATAGCCACAAACTTGGTTGTGGGTGAGACTGTCAAGGTAGATACCATGGTAAGGCACCAAGAAACAGAGTTTTAGAATAATAAATAATGATAAATTGATCTTACTTACCCAGGATAGCCACATCAGTAATATTAATGCCTTGCAACTATCAATCATTGCCCTGTACACATTTCATACATCTGGGTCAAGTGAAACAAATTTGGGCAAAATACCTTATCCAGGGATGTAAGCACTGATCAAGGATCAAATCCAAGACCCCTCGTATGAGAGTGAAAGGCCTTCACCAATATACCACAGTGCTTCCACCATGTATTTGTAATGTAACAAAGTACAATGTAGGCATCTAATTATACACAAATGAAGCTGCGCCTTTAATTGCAATCAAAAGCCGGGATATTTTAGGTCACAGTCATATAAAAATATGAGCAGCATAATAAGAAAGCGAATATTGTTTTTGAAGAAAGGGATATTCATGTATCTGAATCATGAATTATCATAAACAAGTGCCCAAGTTCATAAATTTGTAACTGTCCTATTGGTTCAAATCCAGATCAAGAATATTTTCCAGGTTGGAGGCCTCAAGTTCATGTCTGGTAGGACACTTCTAATGGCAAATGAAGATGCAAATGTTGAAATAGATATGCATGGCTTCTGAAAATTCACTGCATAAGCCAATTCATATAATATTGAAACAGTACCACTATACTTTTAGATACTCTCATCTACTGTGTTCTCGTATTACACAGGATCCGTTACTGTAACTTTGACTGCTTGGTAGGTGTTGTACTGTGGCTGTGAGCACCAACATCACCTTAAGAATATTGGCATTGCAGAAAGTGGCATTGTTGTAGTTTAACATTTAAAACAATATAACAGTCTAGACATGCTAGATATCTCCATTGCAAGCAGCCTGAATGACTGCATTGAAAATGTTAATCATTTAAGACGATGATCGTATCCATAATTGCTGCGAAGGCAGATGTATGATCGAGAAATCTATTTTTAGAAAAAAAGTGCCATATTTCTGTGAGTTTGTAACACGAAACATAATGTTGGTGATGATATTATTTTTATAAAATGAATTTCTGTCTGTGCTGCGAACTGCAATGTGTTGGTATTGAGTTCACGGTCATTTCACGGTCATCTGTGAACTGATAACTGAGGTACACAAGTGTCCACACGCAGTTGACATGATTGAGAGCTACTCCACTTTCCCCCTGCAAGGAATTCTATAAATGGATAGGAATCAGAAGTTAGAGAGAGCATCCTTTGAATAGAGGTACAGAACATTTTCAGCAGAATTCCTCTTGCAGTAACACCCGCTACTTTGGATGAGGTTGAGGATTACCCGTCAGAGTTATCATGAAGAACAGATACAAGAGGGCATTTACATACTTCAGAAGTACATACAGAACTATACTAATTGAATTCCCTCTGGAGTGAAGTAAGGATTCACTCATCATCTTCATCCAAACCGTAGAGACCTTACTCCAGCATTTCACAAAATTGTGTTCTCTTCCAACATAGTGGTGGAGGTAGATGACACCTATATATATATTCATCCTAAGTTCTGACTTTATTCTGCCAAACCAAACACCAGAAAGATTTGATAATATCCTCACCATGACCTTCTCAGCCTGTGATTCAAGCCAGATAAGAGTGCCTCACCATATCAGACTTGTAAGAAAGTCAACCAAGTTTTAATAAGAGAATACTCAGTTCAAGTAAGGCTGCAGAAAGCCTTAAAGCTTTAAAAGATATATAGACAAACCCACTGGTGTTCACTAATTTCACAATATCATGGACTTAGCCACTAAACTGCTCTACCCCCATCCTTTATCCAACCATGCTTAAGGCAAGATAGTTCAAGAACCATCTCACAAACTAAATTGGCTATATCTCCTGTAAAGCCAAGAGAACTGCAGCTTACCTGTAAGGGCAACTAATGTGTAAACTTATAGGTCTTATGGTCCCCAACACATCAAGTCCATGGCTAATATACATGTAACCCCAATCATGCAAGTCATGAGAATGCTGAGCTGCAATTGCACCACTGGCCTTCTCAGTGGCTCTTTTGAATACCTTCTAGCAAACATAAAAACCTCCAGGCAGCTTTCAGCACTTTAGTTCTGGACTAGAGCTGTGATAAGGCACCCAAAAGTTCAATTCTTTGGCCCTGTTTTCTGATGAAGTCCATATCCTAGACCACTGTGGTTATGTGGTAATCCTTAGTGAACATGCAGATTTCTTATGAGCAGGATTAGGGGGAAAATTGCTAAATTCTATTCCAATCTCCCCATATTTATTTCAAGTAGACAGGTTTAGCTACAGACCGACAAGTTTATCATCTTATGAATACATTAGGTTCTGTGACTGGAGGGTAATCCATCTATTAAAGGCATTGATTAACTTTGCCCAGGATTGGAAAAAAAAAATCACTGTTCCAGCTAATGCTGTAATCATAATTGCAAACCTTTAGCTCAGACAGGAATCGCCTGAGTTTTATAAGCTGATCGGTCGTTTATATATCAAGATATTTACGATTGAACATTGATGTCGGGATAGAGTACCACCGAACCCTAAAGAACTCTTACGGTTGGCAAACCTCGCTCTATCACAGAATACCGTACGGGCTGGAAACCCGCTCTGAAATCGCCAAGCGCTGGTGCTTAGTTTTTGTGACTGCAGCGCAGCGAAGAAGCCGAGCGACTTGCGCTAGCGATTGATCGCGATTTTCTCTTTTTTCGGATAGTAAACGGGTTCCATTTTCTCTCATACTTTCACATATCCTTAATTATATATGTAGTTAGAGGACTGCACACAATTCACTGGCATTTGAGCTGATTTTACAATTTTTCACAAAGTTAATCAATCACTTTAAGCCTCCACAAGGCATAGAGGTGGAAGCATAACTACTCAAGTACAGCTAACCAGTTCGGATCAACTGTTGTTACTGCAAAGGTCACAAATTCAAACACAATTATCAACTCAGACACCTACATCTTGCCCGGAACTATCCGAACAGTTAGAAAATGTATTTGCAACATAACTGCTGCTGTGTAATAACAAAAATATGTCACCTTTTTTTTTCAATTTCTGAATTTTCGTAATAATATTACCATAGCAACAACCCTGTTTTGACATTACTATGGCCTTAAATGATTTGCATTATGACTGTAATAACTCAGGCAGTTTATGATATGTATATCAAGACCAATATGTTGATGGTGCATTGCCACAGTAATAATGGTGCTGGTGCTCACACCCACCATATCGTCATCGGTTGAGACCAAACCGATAATAAGAATTATAATTGTTTTACCTGACTGTGACCTTGAAAGCACAAACAAAAAAATTGCACTCAAACGGGCTGCGTGAAATACATGTAATGCCTAATAAGTATTTTCACGTTGTTGAATTACAGATATATGTTATTTCCTATTTTATTGCCATGGTAACAACCTCAGTGGTCGCCCGACATCCAACTTTGTGGCAGTCAGGGAGGATATAATACCCAGGGCCCTAGCTAACAGAAAAAACATCATTTCAGGTTGTGGAGACCCTTACTTTATACAGTGTATTGAATAGTTACAGATTTTTTCACAAATATTTACCATTTCACCATACCGTTTCTATAGCAACAGCCATTTTTTGACATGAAGGTGACTTCCAATGACTCAGATTTTGCTTGCAATCAAACGGGCACCCCAAAATACATATAGTTAGATGGTTACAATTTGATTTTGTGATGTTGAATTACAGATATATGGTATATTCTAAAATTCAAATCCCTGGTGTGTTACCATGGTAACAACCCTAGTGGTCACGCCCACTACCAACTTTATGTCAAACAGGAAGAATATGAGAGCTGAGGGTCCTAGCTAACAGAAAAACATGATTTACGATTGTGCAGACAGTTTTTTTTTCCATTTTGTATTGATTAATCATAGATATTTTCCTGAAATATCAACATTTTGTGGGACCGTTTCCATAGCAACGGCCTTTTTTGACACGCCCATGACTTCAAATGACTCAGATTGTGGTCGGAATCAGTAGGGCAGCTTGAAATACATATATTAGAATCCTTACCATATATTTTATGCTGTTAAATGACAAATATACAGTATTTTCTAAATTCCAGTATTTCGTTATATGTTACCATGGTAACGGCCCTAGCAGTCACGCCCACCTTGAACTCTATGGAAAACAGGCAGATTATGATAGCTGAGGGTCCTAGCTAATAGAAAAATATAATCTAAGATTGTGTAGACACCTCTCTGTCTATTTTATACTGATAAGATTAAATTTTTTTTCAAAAATGTCCACTTTTTATGGTACCGTTTCCATAGTAACAGTCAATTTTTGACATGACCGTGACTTCAAATGACCTAGATTTTGGTTTCAATCAATCGGGAAGCTCAAAATACATATATTTAGATGCTTACCAGTCATTTTTCAAATTTCTCAATTAGAAATATTGGGTATTTTAGTAAATTCCTATATTTCCTTGATACGTTGCCATGGCAACGGCTCTGGTGGCCACACCCACCACTAACTCTATGGCAAACAGGCAGATTCTGATAGCCGAGGGTCCTAGCTACCAGGAAAACATCACTAAAAATTGTGCCTAAGGGGGGGGGGGGGGGGGGGGGGGGACGGTGGCCCACAGACTATAAGGAGTATTAACGAAAGAAAGTGTAGTTAGTCAGCCAAGACATGTCTATGTTCATGCCTGGCTTCTTGAAGCTCTCATTTTTTACGATCATTTTGAGTTCATACAAATGTCGGTCTTCAAACGACACGAGTCCGTCTCTAAGAATACAGCACTGTAGGTCGCTCACTGAGTGTGCCGCTGTATTGAAGTGTTCTGCCACAGGGTGATGGAGGTTGCGAGCAATGCTGCTCTTGTGATTGTTAAATCTCTCCCTAAATCTGAGAGTTTCTCCTATGTACAGGGCATTCGGGCATTTAGCACATTTGATATGTATATATAAATTTATATATATATATATATGTTCGCGTGCGTGTGTGTGTGTGTGTGTGTACATATATACTTTTTTTTTCTTTATCAAACAAAAGGCTTTCAAAAATGTATATTAAATTAATTACAATTGTTGAATAGGGAATTTTCCACATAATTATCGTTATTTTTTTTTTCTCCGACCAAAAATTGTAATAACTGCAGTCTGAATCAGAGACCACCGACCATACCATTCTTAAATATGTATATGTGTGTGTATATATTAGTGTGTGTATATAATATAATTTAATATAATTTATGTTAGGCTAAACTTTTAAGAGGCTTAAGAGAACAAAATTAGGCTATCTTTATGTAGGTACTACTAATTGCAGTATTAGCTCCTGAAAACCCAGAATGTCTGTCAACACCTTTTTTTACAAAATAAATTTCATATGTGTTCCTTCTTCTGTCTTTTCTTATTTATATCGAATTGAGAGATGTTACCAAATGACAGGCATCACACGGTCTTGACTGGTATTGGAGGGGCCTAGGCTGTGGCATCAAGCCAGCTGAGAAGACTGTTCAACGTACCGAACCGGGCTGGCCAGAAAATACGTAAAAACGGGACAACGATCTGTGATGACAGCCTGCCATGTACCTCCCATAAATTGTGTAAAATATACAAATCAAGCATATTATATTTTAACGTGTTTGAAGATACACTTCACTTAAACCCGCATTCAAATTATATTTCCATTTTTATAAGAAAAAATGACTACTGGCGTAAATATTCAAAATTGAATGAAGCGCGGTAAAAACTACATTAACATTAGCAAAATTACAACATGTTACAATTCAGCGCTGTGCCTTTACTATAACACAGATGACAGGAATCGACAGTTCCTTACTGTTGTGATTCCATAACCTGGGTGACAGATGACATCATCGCTACAGTAATTACTGAATTACGTTCGGAAGAACTTTTGACAGTAGTTTACTGGGATTGTATTGGTATCTGGTGCCCCAATGTTTATACGATTGGACTTCTCGCGCTCTATTTCGTCTCCCTTTTGTTTCCTTTCTCGCCTGTCATCACATGTTGCTGCAGATGCGAATGTGTGGATCAATGGGAGATTCGCTGGTTCATTGGGGGAGGGAATACGCGACTCGCCTCGGCTGTCCGCATTTAGGATTAAACGGCCCTTGCAATCAAGAGATTTTAACGGATATTCCGAATATGACAATAATTTTTCTTCGAAATCATCAATAATTCTGGAATCTAGCTTTAAAAGTGACGACTCAGACGGCTCAGCAAAAAGTCCGGTTTCGGAGCTGTATTACGCGATAGGATTCGGCGTCACTGCAGGAGAAAACATTGCAGCGCATCGAAAGTATACAGATAACACTCGTGTCTGGAGAATTCTTTCCTCGCTTATGGAAGAATTTCATCGTGAAAGAAAAGGAGAAATGAAGAAAACAATGAGAGCGACGAAGAGGTTGCAATTGATTTCAATGATCAATCAATAAGCCGCCTTTTACGGCAAATCCCAAACTGTGAATGCGTCCCTTCCTCAAAAGCACTGTCGGGGAAATGGTCGCTGTAGATGATCGCCGATCGAGATTCGACGGGACCGGGGCAACTCCACTCGGCACGAGTGATCTTCACCCTAGCTGTCCAAACCCTTCTTAAAGGTTCATCTCTTGGGAAGCAAAGTAGGCTTCCTCCGTCATCATGGTCATTGTTAGTTTTGCTGCAACCAGCGACAACACAGCGTTACGGCATTTTCACGGAGAAATGAATAATATATCGTGAAAGACACAAAAATCACGGCAGATCCCAGCCATAGAATTAGAACAACGAACTAAGCGTAAGCACGCATGCAAAAAAAGAAAAATAATTATAATAACAAAAATAGATACCGTGGACTCTTTGCCCACTCGTTTGATAGTTTGTGTTCTAAAGAAAACTGACGCCAAGCTGACAAGAACGCGCACGCAAAATTATGAAAGGACTGTGATATGAGTCGGCGAAAACGAGGGTGATTTAAGCATAAAAATCACTTTTAAAAGGCAAACTATGATATTAATTGAAAAAAAAGAGACATTTATCCGAAAAATAATATGCACTTGATAATCCCAGAACGTTTCCGGCCATTTCGTCATTCCTAATTATGAATTACAATGAGATTGTAAGATCCTTAGTTGTAGGACAAATACATGGAAATTCAAGCAATGACGTCAAAAGCGTCATCAAGCCGCGTGACCGTATTTACGTTTTTCGAGGGGTGGAGCTTAGCAAGCGTGAGATATGTGAAAAATAGATGCTTATTTTCATTTTGTGCTCAATATAGAGATTTTCTGAAAAATCTTAGACTGGAATATTAATAAGTAGAGGTGTATTCATGTTTTGAAAGGCTTAGCTGGGTTGCAGGGGCCCTTTAAACAGGGCTATCCACTGGTGGGGAGACGATGATTAATTTCACGGGAATTTCCAGAATTTTTCGAGGGGGTATTACGTCAGGCCAAGTCTCATCCATTTTCCATCATCCTGTACGTGGGGAGCAACGACGTAGGATACGTAAAAAAGAAGGAATTTTGTGGGCTTATTGTTACGTGTACCAGATTAGTGAGGTCAGCTCTCCCCAACACGAAAATCATGTGGTCAGATATCCTTCCATGGGTCACGTATCGAAATATACCCCCCAAAATCAAGGCAAGATAGACAAAACTAGGCGAGCTCTTAACAATTAAGTTTGCCAGATTGATTGTAACCCGATTGGGCGGTAGTTCGCTACGCCATGAAGAAATTCAACATAGACGCCTACGACTTTTTCGCCAGGACGGCATTCATCTATCCAAAGCGGGCAATAATTTGCTTTTAATCAGGTTTCGTGAAGCCTTAAGTTTTAAATAGTAAAACAAGTTGCTGGAAGGAACGTGATAGTAACTCATGCACTCATGATCTACAAATATTCAGATCGTCATGATTACTCCGCTCCCCCCCCCCCTCCCATTTCCTTAAATTGGTTTCCGGTACAGTATATGACTGAAGGCTTGCTAGTTAATTACTGGTACTCAGTGCCCTAGCAGAATATCCGGAAAGGGGGGGGGGGGGGCTTCGGAACAAGCTTATCATGAAAAGGGTGGTCTTCGGAAACACTAACATTTTGCAAAAGAAGGGGGGTGGAACTAGATTACAATATAAACATAATGATATGGAACTGGTTCCCACAAGCTCCCATTAGCTAATTACGCTGGGTGTCATGGCAAGTCTATGGTGTGTGTATTCATATAAGCTGGTAAATTCGCATGCATGCGCATGCATGCGCTCAGCATGAATGAAAAATGAATTTCCTGTGGTGGATTGGAACCGGATCGGAAGCAATGGGGAAAGCCCGGGAAATTAAGCACCTGGAATGAAACTCGTTTTCAACTTTCCACCAAAAATTATATTCTTCGAAACAGGCCGGGGCGGGCCATGGCGGCCGAAACAACGGAATGATAAAAGCTGTGCTTTGGAACGTTTTTTTTCTTCTTTTTCTCAACAAGAAAAAAATGATATGCTTTGGAACGGAAATTTGAGTGTAAAAAGTCTTCTGGGCAGCACGTACCCACCACACACTATATACTGATTTCCCCCCAGTGGCGGATCTACGGGGGGGGGGGGGTTAGGGGGTTTAAACCCCCCCCCCCTTGGGCTGCCAAGTAAACATTTAATGTGCATAGGAAAACAAAAAAGAGCAAAAAAATCGCAAGCTGGCAACCCTAAAAATGAAAAATCTCCCTACTGTGGGAGGGGGGTATCCCCCCTCCCACACCCTCCCCCCTCGCTCGCTTCGCTCGCTCGCAATACCCAGCTCAGCCCCTCAAACCGCCCCCTTGGAAAAAAGCTAGATCCGCCCCTGCCCCCCCCCAACTCCCTACATTTTTATAAATTGTGCACAACACAAGGGGGGGGGGGTGTACCTGTTCTGTGGCGGCGTCGAGCCCGTCAAATGGCTACTTCTTATGGCGAAATTATCGTTTTATCCACAGCACAGGGTACATTGTTATTATTCACAATTACTCTATAGTCAAAGTGTTGTTTTGTACATATACATTGTTGACATGCTTCCTGAGTAAAGGGTTTGTTATTACTACTAGCATAAATTACCCGTGGCACCTTGGGGGGGGGGGGGGGTCTTCTCCTGTGTACAGCCCAAGTACCCATTCACAGTAAAAGGCAAGTAGTTTATTGATGAAATTGAGGGGGGGGGGGGAGAACTTGAATATCATTACGGAGTGAAATCAAAATCTAACCGTATACAATGGAAAACAAAATGTATTGTAACATGGTGTATTTAGTAAGCAGTGAAGAGGCAATTATGGTAATATAGAAATATTATCATTACATGTATTAAGTCCAAAATAAATGTGTAAGTACATGTACCCTACAATGTACAACAGATTGCATTTGTTTGTAGTTCTTCAATTAAAGGTTGCTCAATCATGTATAGTGGAATGTTGAAAGAAGCGAGAGAGAGAGAGAGAGAGAGAGAGAGAAGGATACAGCGGGAAACATTGCCTGGGGAAAATGAGAGAGAGAGAGAGAGAGAGAGAGAGAGAGAGAAACAGTGGGAAAATGAGAGAGAGAGAGGGAGAAACAGCCAGTAAAACAGCCAGTGAAACAGCCAGTGAAACAGCCGGTGGGAAAAATGAGAGAGAGAGACTCATAGACAGTCAGAAAATGATAGAGAGAAAGAGAGAGAGAGAGAGAGATACAGCCACAGTGGGAAAAATGACAGCGAGAGAGAGAGAAAAAAATAGACATGCAGGGGGATAGATAGAAATTATAAAGAATACAGGAGAGAGAGAGAGGGGGTGGGGGGGGGCTGTTGTGATGAAAAGTGATAAGATTTGTGTAGTGCTTCCACTGGCATGTTTAGGTTTCTGATATATTGTTTTCCTGGTAGGTTAAGTAGTTATGCATTGAAGGAATTGATAAAAATGTTAGAACATGCACTGAAAATGCATATCTTATGGAACTCGTGGATCTTTTAAACGTTATATGGGCTATTAGAATACAAAATTCAGTTTCATTCAAATAAATAACAATATCGACATGTGTATGTTAGATTATGTCTTTTTTTATTTAGAAATGTAAAGCACAATGTACAAAATATAAACACGTCAACAAAAGGCAAGATATGCTACAGTATACGGATGAAAAGATCATGATTTTGAGATGGCATGTTATCATTAATGTAAAAAGAAACTACTGTATAAGCCATAAATTTCGTGGCCATAAATTTTCGCAAGTAGGGCTAACCAGACTATTTCGCGAATAGTTGAATTCGCGGTCGGAAAATTCTCAAATCTACAAATAGCGGTGATGATGTACTTTTGCAAAGCGAAGTGGTGAATTTCTGACCAGGAGACAACAAATTCAACCGACTTCTAATGTTGGCAATATTTTGGAGTGTTGTTAAATTTGGGACCCACTCATGATGCGTGAAATTCGCGAAAATAAAACCCCCCCGCGAAATATATGGCGTATACAGTACTCTGTACGTCTGTTATATACACTGTATTGGTTGTTTAAGCGATAAACTATTTTTACTCTGTTATATTCATGTCTATATTCTTAATAAACATTCATATATATACAACAGAGTGTCCTAAAACACATGTCAAACAAAATATAAACGTGTCATCAGAATATATGAGATGGCATGTTATGTGAAAACAAAACACTATGAATTTGTATGTTACAGATACACTGCGAAGACGAATCTAGATCGAGAGTCAGATCGACGACATCGACATCGAAGCCGAAATATTTACAGCCGTTCCCGATGTCCGATGTGACTGAAATTCAGGGGCTAGTTGTACTTGTAGTTCTAGATTCAGGCGGGATGTGCATTAGCGCCTGCAATTTCTGACTGTTGAGCAATAAGTCTAACATTACATAATTATACAACCATGCCATGGATTCACTGGACGGAAACACACTGAATGAAGGCCGAGTGCATGCAGTGTAGATCTACGCGCAACGCGACGGTTCATTCATCAGCATAGCCTTAAGCAGGCCGTGTAATGTATGCCTATGTAATTTCGCTGAGTCGAAAAAGGTCGAAAGGACTGGGAACTTCGAAGCTTTACTCGGGGCCTGCCAAAGAAAGTTACGAATTGTAAAAACCATTTGAATAATGCGACCAAAATACCACAAACAACCCCTTTCATGACAATCTGGGAACAATATAACCACGTTTACAAAAAACCCCAGCTCGATTGAGTGCAAAATCGCCGAGAAAAGCGCCGTCAAACAAACGGAAGGACAGACAAGATCTCAGCTTAGCCAAATTATAGTAAGGATAAATTCCTGAGTAATATCTAACATTACATACGCACAGCCCTTAATCAATTAGCCTGTCATTAATGTTAAATGTTGCACGTTCGTTTTGCTGGGATCATTGGTCAGTCAGTTTGATGCTCAGATCAAAATGGTGACGTGCACAGTATATTATTCAATTTTGGGGCTCTTATTGGTTGTTGGCCGGAACCCAGGGGCCGATGTTTATAATATTTAGCCATTCCCATTTTGACGGGATTCGCCTAGCCGCAACCGCGTAGCCAGGAATTAATGTTAGGGGGGGCGGTTGTGAGTTCAGTCATATTTTTGCATGTTTTTGTTTAGGATTATTATTCATCTATGTGACACGTTAATGGTGTATGCTATTAGTTGTTTTATGACATTAATATTTGTGTAATCTCAATAAGGAATAATTTTAATTACATCTATATTAGTTCGTTTTCTGAGAATGTGTTATGGACACTTCATAATGAATACATATCGCCTTATTTTGCGTCACTTGTTTATTTCCTTTTGAATATGGACATTTTTCTTGAAAAGAAGTAAAATACCATGGTACACCGCACATATTTCTTGTTTGTTTATTTTTTTCTGTCTGTGTCTGGCTGACAGTAATAATCAATAAATTACAATCCTTTTAAAGGGAGAAGAGGGCGTGAAGGAGTTAAGAATTTTGTGGGCATTCGATGCTTTTGCACTTAGTTTGTGGAACAGTCTTCCTCTGTACCTTTGCTCTTGTGAAGAAGTCTGCTGTCTACTTTCAAAACTCGGCTTAAGACACACTTAGTTAACATCGCATACAACTAGCTACTTACTCAGTCTTTCCTCGATGAATGATGAAATGCATCTACAATATGTTTTTTTCACTCTTATCAGCGCCTTTGATTAGGCAATCAGACATTGGCCCTCAACAAATTCCCGGATTGGATTTGATTGGAGGGTATTTGCTCTCTCATTCCTTGTTTCTTCCTTCTTGCTACTATCCACCCTGCTGAGCCGTGACCCGAGTTCTCTAACGTAACTTGTGTAAGAACTTTCCTCTGCAGTTGACCCTATAAAAAATTTAAAAAAAGATAACCCGTCATAAAAATTATTTTCATGACAACTCATGAACCCTTACGGTTTGGTGGAAAGGCAAAAACTGTATTGCATTTGCGATATATTTTCAATAACCTTTTTGAGATGAAAGTTATTCTGCTTCTGTGTGTCCGCGCACATGCAATTGCCTTATAACATTTGATATTTGATATTTGATAATTCACTTCAAACATTGTATGAAAATAAATGTTTTATTACAATAAATATATATTTTTCAAAACACATTTATTGTAGCTATTGCACTCTTAAAAGAGTTTGGCAAAACATAATCGATTTTTAACCAATACTTGGTAACGTACTGTCCACTTTTCAATTTTGGTTAATAGTTAACAAACTGATTTTAGGTAATTAAAATGCTAAATGGTTGGTATTAAAAAATAATAAAACCGGTGATATAAACTACAAAATAATAAAATTACCCAACAACTCCTAAACAACTATAAATTTGCCATCTTTTCAACTACCAAATTATTAGTTATAATTTTTGTTCGTCAATCAATTGCCCAATTAATATTGGCTTATTTTCATCAAAAATTACCCAACTGATTGGGTAATAAAATATTGTTGGGTAAATTAGATCTCCCATTTTTCCTCTTACACCTCTTATGATGCATTTGGTAATGGTAAATCGGACCATCCCAAACCATATGCACTAAAAACTCATGAATATTCACATTTTGTTTGTCAACTCTGTGGTCAATTTTACCAAACTATTGGTCCAGTACATGCAATAAACGTTTGGCAAGTTTCTCTCCCCCCCCCTCCCCCCCAGTGCTTGGAGAAAATTGCCAATGGCTGAAAAGAAGTTAATCTGCAGCAGGTTGGGTAACCTCTCCCAATATTTGACTAACCAGGAACTGCTCTTTGCTTGTACAACTAGTTTGTACAACTTCTTTTAAAAAGTACTGTTGGTAAATATATGGCCAATAAATAGATAAAGATAACTGCCATGAATTGGTCAAGCTCTCTTTGGATAAATTGGTCAAAAATAGCTTAGAAATTGGCAAAATTTTAACCTACTAGTAGTTTCCCTACTTAATTTATTTAGCATTTTAAGATTGTCGGTAGCGACAATAGACTATTGAAGAAAAAAATATAGCCTTCCTTAAATTCAAATGAATCAAACAAAATTCAGTTTTCAACTTAATTTAAAACCTGTGCGATCTATAAAAGTTTGCATATATCCAATTTTAATGAGTCTATATCAATAATGCATAGATATGATTTGGAATGTTCTGTTATCCTACACTTTAGCATCAGCACCAACCATCAGGTGCGGTTGGTGATTTCGGAAGTATATTTATTTGATTTTATAGAAAAAAATGCCTATGTAGAATATACTGAAATTCATGATATTTCTGGGGCCATTCTCCTTCTACATATACGAAAAGCGTTTGATAGTGTAAATCATGATTATTTGTTAAAAGTTCTAGGAATATTTAATTTTGGAGATAAATTTGTGGATTGGATCAAAACACTTTATTCCAGCCTGAAGAGTTATGTTGTAAATAATGGATTTTTTTACTAAACCAATCATGATGGAAAGAGGAATTTTTCAAGGTTGTCCGATCTCCCCCTATTTGTTTTTGTTAGTTATAGAAACGATGGCACTTGGTGTAAGACAAAGTACTAATATCAAGGGTATTCCTGTAGAAGAGAAAGAAGTGAAAATATCCTTATTAGCTGATGACTCCACTTGTATTCTAGATGGCTCACTCAGTTCTTTCGATAATCTTTTTTATCTGCTAAAAAAAAATGCAGCTTGTTCTGGTTGTAAACTGAATATATCTAAGTTTGAAGCAATATGGGTTGGTGCTAAAGAGGGCTCTCAAGTAAATCTCTATTCTGAAAATGGTCTTAATTGGGAAACAGATACATTCAAAACTCTTGGAATTGTTTTCTCATTAATTGTCAGGAAAATATTTGATCTTAATTATAAACCAGAACTGAAGTTTATAGAAGCAACCCTTAACTGTTGGCGCTGTAGAAACTTATCCTTAGTTGGAAAGGTTTGTGTAGTTAAAACATTATCATTACCCCAGCTATTGTATCTTTTTTTTTTTCAGTTTTATGCATAAGGATTCAAAACAAAGGTTTTTAAAGAGTTAAAATGTTTTACCAATTTATTTGGAGTGGTGGAAGAGATAGGGTAGAAAGGAAATCTTTTCGTAATGATTTTGTTTTGGGTGGATTGCGAATGATTGATTCCTATGTTTTGCTATGTCACATAAAATTGCTTGGGTGAAACTCCTTGATAAAAACTATGATAGTGCATGGAAGACCATTGAACTTTCAGTGATATTAGAAAACTTCAATCAAACCAATGATATTTTGTGGAAATCCCATCCACCTGAAGCTGTTTTGAATAGCCTCTCTTGCTCTCAGTTATCTGACTCCATTAGAACTGGGGGTTTTTTTCAGAGAGAAGGCAGTGAATAAGGAATTTGATTTTACTTTTTCAGATTCAGGTTCATGTCAGTGTTTGTGGTATAACAAAAGCATTAGATCCAAGTCAAAACACTATTTTTTAAAATCAAGAATGGTTTGATAAGGGTAAAGTTTTTGTCAGTGATCTGTTAAATCCTCCATTTCCAGGAAGTAAATTATTTGAAGAACTTATTCTTGATTTTGGTATTTCATCAAAGGGAAGAAGGAATTTCAATTTTCTAATGAAAAATATTCCTCAATCATGGTTAACCATGTCAGATTTGGACCACAATGAAATTCATAACAAAATAGTAAACAATCTGTCCCAAGCAAGGAAGGTCCCCAAATATGTTTATTCAATTATGATAGAGAATTTTGTTCCAGCAAAGCAAATTTGCTTTTGGAAAGACCTTTCATTGAATCCAGACTCTGAAACATGGGATAAAATTCATTTGAGAAATTTTAAAAGTTCAGTTGACTCTCGCGGTCTTTTTATTTTAAACTTTTTTTCATAAAGCTATAATAGCACTAAATGATTTCTTGCACGAAATTAAAAGGAAGGACTCCCCAAATTGCACATGTTGTCAGACTCATCCAGAAACTCTTATTCATGTATTCATTGAATGTCACCATGTGAAAATCATTTGGAATGAGATCGTTAAGGTAATTTGACGAAATACCAAGAAGATTTTAAACCCCTCCAATTTCGAAAAAATATTAGGCTTCAAGATGAAAAATTCATTGCATATATTTTCCTTATCTTCAAATATCATATTTATTTATGTAAATTCAAGAAGTGTGTACCCTCATTTCAAGGATTTAAAGTTTATTTGAAGGGTTGTAAAGAAACTGAGTATCGTATAGCTAAAGGGAAAGAAAAATTTGCATTTCATTTTCGTAAATGGAGGTTTGTTTTGTGATGTATAGGTTTTCTTTTTAGAGGCTGTTTCCCTAAATATGTATTAGAAATGCAAGTACACTAGTTCTGCTGATTTATTTCATGCTGCTCCACATTATTTCTGGGTTTGAATGTGTTCTTTTTCTTCTTCTTCTTCTTCTTCTTCTTCTTCTTCTTTTTGTTGTTGTTTTTTTTTAAATCCTGTTCCGATGATTCTGTGATCCTATTATATTGATCTATAAAAACTTAATTAAAAAAAAAAAGAAATTGCCTATGAAAAAAGATTTTCCCAATATTTTTCCCCCTTTTAAACATCTCACCTGGTCTGTGGCACATGAGGTAGTCTTGATATCTGTATCGCCATGTCGAAACCGAACAGTTTTGGTAGTGTCATATGTAGTGAGTATAACTCATCACCCATGTCATAGTATATGTGCCATGGTTCATAGAATTAAACCAAGCATAGCCTAGCCCGTATCTAAGTTGATGGCAGATGTATCACCAATACCCATAATCATAATACAAATACCAATAATCATAATACGAATTCAGTTTATTGTAACTCCTCCTCCCTAAATCTTTTACCATCATCAAGTGAAAATAAGCATCACTTGTCTAAGCATAACCTGCCGAATGTTCCATGTTTGTTTCTGTTTGTTTCTTACGTTCTTTCTTTCTTTTCGGTCTTTTTATGACATGGGAAAAAATCTTGTTTGTGAACAAGATGCAGTCCCAAATATAAATGAAATATCAGTTAATTGATCTAATTTAACCACTTATCTATTATGATATTCTTTCATAATAATATAATGAAAGAATATCATATTATAATGGCACCTTTAAAAAGTAAATATATAATCAGGTAATCCAGGCCAGAAAAGCCATATACGGTAAGTTAGTTTAAAGCTATAAGAAACTACAGCTTACGGTAGACACGCAGTGTCACTTATTTGACCACCTTGTATTACTAGTTCTACTCTATGGTAGTGAAGTTTGGGGTTGTAAAAACATTAATCAAATTGAAGTATTTTATAGAAAGTTTTTAAGTGTTATATTGAATGTGAATAAAAGCACTCCTGACTGCATGGTCTATGGTGAGACAGGTCGAGGACCCATTTTGAATAATATTAAGTCAAGAATGATCGGTTTTTGGTCAAGGATAGTTTCTGGTAAACAGACGAAATACTCATTTATAATGTATCAATTGATGTTGAAAATAAATAGTAACGATCAGTTAGGTACTGAATTTCCATTCCAGTGGATATATTTTCTTAAAGCTACGTTTGAAAATGCTGGTCAGGGGAATATTTGGATAGATCAGGGGAGGTGCTTAAGTCTTAACCAAATTTTAAGACTTATGAAAGCTAGAATTTCCGATATGTATTTACAGGACTGGAGAGCGAAGTCTTGGGAAAACCGTATTTGCACTAATTACAGAATATTCAAAGAAGACTTAGTGAAAGAAAAATATTTTGAGCTTCTGGATCATAAAGATGCTGTGATATTAAGTAGATTTAGATGCAGATCACATAATCTGCCTGTAAATAAAAGTAGATTTGATGCTAGTGTTATTGATGGTATTCATTGTCCCTTATGTACTTCTAAAGATATTGGAGATGAATATCATTATATTTTTGTTTGTTCCTTTTTTCATGACTTGAGACATACTTATTTACCAAAGAACTTGTTAAAAGGCAGTGCAAGTACTTTGAACATGAACAAGCTTTTTAATCTGTCTAATGCTTGCCAGCTGAGAAAATTATCAAAATTTGTAAGTATTATCATGTCATATTTTGCTAACTTGAAGAAATCAAACGATGGAGATTACATAGATATAAACTCGAAACAAAGTATTGTGTAGGTCTACCCTCAGTGGTAGAAGGGTTAAATGCCCAGATAGGCTTAATTTGTAAATTTGTAAAATATGTTTGGTGTGTTACTACATGCTCTTTATGTTTTTTTTTTGTAACTTGTATATATGTTTAATATTATTCCTTTTTTAAAACTTGTCCATGTCGATTGTATAACTTGTAAATGTGTTGATTGATTGTACTCTCATACCCCGTAAGGGGGTCTCTAGAGTCAATAAATCTTACCAAATCTTACCAAATCTTCATATTCATATTCCGAATGTGTTTTGGCCATGCACAAAAAAAAACAAAAAAACGTTCCTTTTTCTATGAGAATCATGTTCTGGCTGGCTAAGGTACAATAAAACGGTTTTAGATAATTCAATATAAAAACAAAGTAACAATAATGAAGCAGTACTGTAAGAAACAAATAGCTACAGCATGTGGTATGTGTGCATGACACATGAAGACAATACATAGTAAAGGGCAGTACAATGAGGTACATGGAATGAAAGGGAATCGTATATAACAGAGATGGACGATACAAAAGGGAAAGTTAGAAGGGACTAAGAAAAAGGGGAAGAGAGAGAGAGAAGGCCCGAAAAAGCAAAAGCAATAATTGAAGAGGATAGAAAGAAATGAGGGGAGAATGAGACAGAGAATTTTGAGAGAAGTAAAGGAGGAGATAAAATCTGAAACTAAAAGAAGATCAAAAGATGGAGCTATTTAGTTAGATCGAAGAAAAAAGGGTAGGGAAAATTATTGATTTATAGGCATCGGAAACGAGGGAGGGGATGAGGGCAGATCCCCCATGGGCCCCCTCTCAAGAATATACATGTATTTTTTTTTTTCAATTCAAAGATATATGATAAGTTTTTTTAGCTTTAAAATGCAAACTTTCAGCATTTCAAAATCCCAATTTTCTCGCTCGGTTGCTAAGCTCCCTCGAATATTAATAATTATTATTTGTATGAAGGGTTTTCAGGCGACCAGAAAAATTGGCGTATCTCATGGTTTGCCCAAAAGTTCCCGGATGACCGTGCAATTTTAAAACAATATCTCATGGTTTGTGTAAAAGTACCCGGATGACCGTGCAATATATCTCCATATCTCATGGTTTGGGGTGCGCGTGACGCGTAAAAAAGTGAATACGCGCTTAAATACGCAAAGGTTAAGACAATGGATGTATGCGCGCAGCTCTTGCAAAATGCTTGGGTAAGGACAAAAATGTTTTTCTACCTGTGTTTTATGTCGAAGTCAATACAAAAACATAAGGACATGTAATGGTGAAAATTGAGGAACTAGGTATCATACAATTAATAATAATAATATTGAATGGCTTTTCTTTCGTGGGACACAAGGATATATCGTACTCGCTTTGAAAATATGCTCATAGCTCGTGCGATATATCCTTGTATCCCACTCAAGGCCATTCAATATTATATAAATATTGTGTTAATTAACACTGTAGAAACCCTGTCTACCACAGTCACTGGAAGCAAGGGGCGAATGCTTTCATCTATCATGGATGGGGGGGGGGGGGGGGTGCAACATACTTTTTTGCGCCCCTACAAAGGAGTAATTAATTTTGCAGTTTTGCAATCAGTTTTTGAGTGCTCTAACGGGCAAACTTTTAATATTCCCAAACTTAGATTTTCTCACTTTGTCGCTCCATTCCCTTACTTATAGATGGAAACAGAACATCAATCTCTCTGCTGTAGACACCAGGGGGGTGTTTCGTCTATCCTTAAAATTGATCTTAAGATCGATCCGATCGATTTTAAGTGCCTAAAATCGATTTTAGGCACTTAAAATCGATTTTAGGTTTGAGGGCCTGTTTCATCAAAGTATTTAAAATTGATATCAATTTTAAATCGATTTTAACTTAGGATGTGATCCTGATCGATTTTAAGAGGTGCACAGATCAATTTTAATGTATTATTGGTTATTACTGATTTGCTATGTTCAGCAGAATTAAGGTGTAACGTTTTAACATTAAATAATGTCCGCTAACCTCAATTTGACGTGCATTACTATTTGAAAGTGGATAATGCTCAACAAAATTAATGGCAATGTGTTTCATGTTTGGTATTATCAAAGACAAGGTCAATAGTATAGAATAGAATAATGTCTCCTCATAATGAGTGGTCTACTCACTTTATCAATTATCATTCCTCAATTTGTGATATATCAATTTGTGATATGATTTCAGTATTCATGACGGGATGTCCAAGGAATTTGCTAATTCCCAAATTGCCCCTTTTGATTAAAATTATTCCTCTTCTCATTTTTCTTTTTCAGCTTGATATGTATTTCATACCGGCCTATATTTCTTTTCATGACAATAATACTAGGTATTAAATGCTACACTTTGAATTATTGTTTAAAGAGGAAAAACGGGGAAGTTTTGATTACTTTTCATTGCTCTTTTCAATAACTAATATGATGGCATTTCCCTTTTCAAATTGATCATTCTGTTTTTCTTGTTGCAAGGAAACAACTACCCCCACAGCAACAATAAGCATCATTTTCATAGACCACCTCCCTCTCCGCCACACACACAAAAACACTCCTTTCGAATCGCAAAGCTACATTTCCCTTTCAAAGATCTCCTTTTGTTCTTTCCTTTCTCCCCCCCCCCCCAAAAAAAGGGGGGGGAGAAACTGGCCTGTAACAAAAAGCACCCTTCCCCTCGTACAAACCAATATACTCACATAAAAATTGCTCTTTATAATCATTTCATAGTTCCTACCATTGATAAGCATACAGTCTCACCTTTAGATATTCATTTCTTGTTCTCCCTCCTTTATCTCTTTAAAAGACAAACATTACTTTAAAAATAAAAGTGGCAAAGAGTTTACAAGCTTAATAACTTATTATTTTTCTCAATCCTTTCATGATTGCAAATCTATATTTAATAAAATGATGAGGAAGTATTAAAGATTCATCAACTATAGACAAATTATAGACAAAGAGTAGGAAAGATATCGTTATTGCACTTTAGAATAACTAAAAAAAATTATAATTACAAAAAATAATTCGTCCGAAATCAGTGTAAGAAGTAACTTAAGTTCCATCTAAAATTTAGAAATAACGGGCCGCGGAGCGTTTTTGAAGGGGGGGGGGGTTGATTTGATTTCATTCATTAACTGAAAATTTTCAAACTTTTTTCCCGAGGTTTTATAAAAATGCGTCTACTCAAAAAAAAGTTGGGGGCTGCAGCCCCCATTCCCCCCCCCCCCCCCCCCCGGTTCCGCGGCCCATGAATAATGTGTACAGTTTTTTAGTCATGACATAATATCTTCCAACAAAAATGTTTTGGAAAGTCCACCCTGGTATTTTATTGATTTGAATAAAAGCAGAAAAATGAGAGAACAGATTAGTGAAAGTTTGAGCCAAATCTGATAAGAAATAAGAAAGTTATGAATTGTTGAAGTTGTAATCAATCAAACACAAATTGGCAACTCTGTGACGTATCTTGCTAGCTCCTCTCCCATTTGCTCAGTACAGAAAATTTCATAAATTTTCATTTTCTTAGTTTCTGATGAAGGAATATATTTGTTTCATACAGGTTTTGTGTAAAAACATATGAGCAATGATTATATCTGAAGTGCATGTATGTTTGAATATTTTCCTTAGAGAAAATTGAATTAATTATTTTGGGGTACGGGGCAAATGGGAGAGGAGCTCACAAGATACGCCACGGAGTTGCCAATTTGTGTTTGATTAATTACAACTTCAAAAATTCATAATTTTTTTTATTTATTATCATATTTTGCTCAAACTTTCACTTATCTGTTTCTTTAATTTTTCTTCTTTTAAAACCAACTTGTAATTAGGGTAGACTTTCCCCTTAAAGGCCATTTCTTTGACTGCTTGACAATGGACTAATAGGCCAAGCACATTGATTCACTGCTGCTCAGGTGAATCTTGAGATTTATCAACATGAAAAAAATCGAATTATCTATTCTGACCTTTTTAGATAAAAGACTTCAAAAACCCTTTTTAAATAAATTTTATTTCCAAAGAACATAAATGCAGTGACAGATTTAGGGGGCTCATCCGGCTCGTTCCCCTCCCCCCTTGAAATAAAAGTGTATATTGTTTAGTAAATTGTGCCCCCCGCCCCTTTCGAAATGATAATCTTTTTTCACTCCTTGTTTGGGGGGTTTGCTTGTCAGAGAATTTTTTGGAACACAAAGAGCAAAAATGTGATAAACCTTCTTTTTTTTTTTTTTTTTTTTTTTTTGTCAGAAAAATGTCTGAGACTTGTTCCCCCTTACAAAATCCTGGATCCGCCCCCTCCATAAATGTAACCTATATACAGAGGTATGTAAGGTGTTGTGGTCCAACTTGAAGCAGGAAAAGGAGGGTGTTACACAAGTATCTAAAGACTGGCCATATTGAGCAGATAATTGCTGGAGATTCAGCCTCTGTAGTCTGGAAAAATGAGAAAAATACAAACACAATTCTGATTAATGAATTCATGGGTACTTAAGGACAAAGTAGTGCTCTTTTAATTCATTCTGTAATCATATTTTATAATTATATCAGTTACAATGCTTGTTCAAATAAATAAAGTACAAGGATCAATAAAAAAAAAGAATTATGATAATATTGTCCAGTGCCGTCACCAGCTTTTTTCAAGGGGGGGGGGGTGCCTTTTGTAAAATGAGAACAAAATGCGGTGAAGACATCGCTACAGAAAACCCTTGGGCTAGCCTTGGAGTACTGGTTGGAATACTCTTATCTCCGACTGTGTCCAAAAAAAGAAAATGGGGAAATAACTTTGAATTTAATAGTCAATAGAGACAAGGTTAGCCTTGCCCTTGTCCTTGACTCTAGAACATTGTTAGTCTAGCCAATCTAGTATACCTAATTCTAACGCTAGATCAAGACAAATACTAAATAGATCCAGGGACAAGGCAGTGTAATTGTTCGTGTTACTTGTCTAGACTACGTCTAGATCTAACAGTTACTCTGTTAGATCTAGATCTAGACTAAATCTACATCTAGATATTATAGACCCTACTATAGATCTAGACTAAATCTACATCTACTCTAGATCATAGATGTAGACTAGGTCTAGTCTACATAATAACATATAACTATCATTTCATAACCTAGGTAGGAAGCAAGGCTAAACTTTTTGCTAACAAGAGACGAGTCTCATTAAACATTTTCTTGGACAAAACTCGATTGTTACCGAGTGTTACAGAATCCAGACATTAGTAGATCTATATCTAGACCTAGCTACTCTAACTTAAGACTTTTTAAAGTTAGATCTAGCCTAGGGCCAGGGCCCAGGCTTTATGATAACCACAAATGTCATAACATGTCAACCACAAGTGTAAAAATAACCACAAATGTAATAAAAATCGACCACAAACGTAAAAATCTGTTTAACCACAAATTAAAAACATTTCGCCTACAAAGGTAAAATTTTCCATTTTTACCAAAAACACGTCGACCGCAAATGTAAAAACTTGTTGCTTGCATAATGCACCCGTGTAAGATAAGTTATTATTATCATATATGTGTTTGTGCACGTGTATGCGTATGTGTGAGGTTTTCTTGACCATTAAAATCCCTAAAATAATGAAACACCCTTTACCACAAATGTCAAAACATGTCAACCGCAAATGTAAAAATTCATTAAAATAGAGCTTTACTAGTGGTTTCCCTTTTTATGATCGGTTTACAGAGACGGGGCTCCAAGAGCTGATCATAAAACTTCAATGGCAAGAAAAATTCACATAATCCATCAATCTCTACATAGAACAGCAATACGATTCTAGTGAGGGTAATTAATGTTGTATCCCCCCAAAATAGCCAGTCCATATTATTATTATTAACAGAATCAGACATCTAGAGCGAACTCGCAAATATTATGGAAAATACAATTCATTGCCCGCTATTTAACACGCAAAATCCCATTGACTTTCGAAACCGGGCAATAAACAATTTATCGGCCCGCAGTTTTGTTGGCTTGTCAAAGCCGGGCAATAAAATGTAAAAATTACATTGCTCAGATGTCTGTTATGATTAATAATAATAGCTTTTTTATTCACGCGATTTGTAATGATGAAATATTTAATGGTTGAGAAATGCCTGAAACCTGCATGTTATCGTTTCAATCTATAGTGATAATCAAAGATAACACAAAAGTAGAGGACTTACACTATACAGCACACGCTGCATGTTATTTTGATTAAATATAAAGGGTTTATTGCCACTTGGTCTACAGCCAGTTGGTCTAATAGCCAATTGGTCTAACATCATTCCGTCTAATATCAGTTGGTCTAATAACCAATTGGTCTAATCATCATTTTGTCCAATTACCATTTGGTCTAATTGTCATTTCGTCTACTTGTCACTTGGGGGGGGGGGTGGGGGGTGATTGGTCTGCAGCCCCTTCACTTTTTGAGTAGACATTGTTCAAATAATTTTGTTTAATGATTATGCACAATATATATTTTTTTTAAAGAGATCACATTTTAAAGATAATACATTGCAATAATGTTTGGCCGCTCGCTTTGCTCGATCGAAAAATGTTGAAAAGTGTAGTTGGTACCCGGGCAAGAGGCGTCAGTCCCCACTTCCACAAACGTTCCATTTCCCTGCATTATGGTACATGTTGTTATAAAGATGATAATAATGAATACAAACAGAATGGCACAATGAGAGAGAGATGATGGAAAAATGAATATAGAGAGTAATATAAGGAAAGACAGAAGTAAAGATAAATCGATGAATAACAATACAATAGGGAGGAGTGAAAGTTAAAGGATAGAAGGCAGAGCAAGATAGATAGATAGAGAGAGAGAGAGAGAGAGAGAGAGAGCTGGTAGAAGAATAAAGAAAACCATGGCGAAAGATGGAAGAAAAGATTATAAAAAGCCCCCCCCCCCCGAAAAAAAAGGGAAAAAAAAGAAAAGAAAGAAAGAAAGAAGAAGAAGAAGGATAACACAAAGAAATTAGAGATGAAAAGCAAAAAAATAAAAAAAATAAAAAATTAAAGATAAAAAGAAAAAATAATGCAAAATAGGCAAAATGATAGAAAAATAAACCAAGGAATAAAGAGCGAAAAAACATAGAGTGAGAAAGAGAAAAATGATAGAAGAATTAATATAAAGATTAACATATGGAAAGATGGAAGAGGTGATGGAAGGATTAAAGAATAACACAACTAAAGGAAAGATGGAAAAATTGAAGGATAAGAGCAAGGAATGACATAACGAAAGATATATATATATATATATATATATATATATATATATGAGAAGATAGCGAAAGAAATGAAAGAATAAAAACAATCTAACAAAAGCAAAGTGCAATCAAACAATAATTGAAAATTCACTAAACATATTAATTGATTAATTAATTAATAACTTTATTTAAGATAATCAATTAAGCACATGTAATTCATTCATGCCATGCTCCATCAGGTCACCCTTTTTCTCCTCCATTTTTTTTACCCCCCACCCCCCCCCCCCAAAAAAAAACAACAACAAACAAACAAACAAACAAAAACAAAAACAAAACTAAACATACAATTACTGCAAAAAAGTTCGAAAATTTCGGCCAGTGCACCGAACCGAGGCCTGACTGTTTAGTCAAAGCCACCTAGAGTAGTATTGTAGGGGAAAACAAGAAATTAGCCCAGTTGGTCATTAGACGAAACGATGATTAGACCAAATGGTAAATAGACCGGACAGCTATGAGACCAAATGACAATTATACCAAATTACAATTAGACCAAATGGTTATTGGACTAAATGGGTGTTGACTAAATGATTATAGACCAACTGAGGTTAGACTAACTGACAAATGGACCAAATGATGTGTAGACCAAATGGGTATTAGACAAACTGGGTTTAGACCATATGATGATTAGACGAAATGGCAATTAGACCAATTGATAATGGACCAAATGTTTATTAGACCAAATGGCTATTAGACGAATTGACTAAAGACCAAATGGTAATTAGGCGAAATGAAAATTAAACAAAAATGGTAGATGGACGAAATAATGATTAGACCAATTGCTTATTAGACCAACTGATATTACACCGCATGATGTTATACCAATTGGCTATTAGACCAACTGGCTGTAGCCCAAGTGGCAATATACCTATATAACTATGACAGGCTAACCAAATGGATATTTGACGAAGTGAACATTAGACCAAATGGTTATTAGACAAACTGAGAATTGGACCAAACAATGATTAGACGTAATTATACGAAGTGATGATTAGACGATGTGGATGTTAGACAAACTGGGTGTAGAAAAAATGGCTATTAGACAAAATGATGATTAGACCATTTGGTTATTAGCCGATTTGTTTTCAGTTGAAATAGATATTGGACCAAGTGAACATTAGATGAACTGATTTTTAGACCAAGTGGTGTTTAGACCTAATGGATTCAGACGAAGTGGTGATTAGACGAAGTGATTAAACTGATTATTAGACCAAATGGTTATTAGACGAAATGTAGATTAGACGAATTGGTGATGAACGAATAGAGCGAATGATGTTAGACCATTTGGTTATTAGACCAACTGGCATTAGACCAAGAGGCAATTTAACGTAATAACTCACATCGGTGCATTATTTGCAGGCAATGAGTTTTTACATTTGCGGTCGACGTGTTACGACATTTTTGGTAAAAATGGAAATTTTTACATTTGTAGGCGAAATGTTTTTACATTTGTGGTTAAACAGATTTAACGCGATAAAACTACTTTCGAAAAATAAACTCAAGGGCAATTTCAAAGGCCTATTGTTCTGCCCATATAAATCGGGTTCGGATTACGCAATATGCCATTGTAATGTGCGCACATTTCTAAAGGTGATAGACGGGGTTATTGAAATTGCCTTCAGTTGATTTTTCAAAAACAGTTTTTATCATGTTATTTTTACATTTGTGGTCGATTTTAATTACATTTGTGGTTATTTTTACACTTGTGGTTGACATGTTATGACATTTGGGGATATTTTGATATTTGCGGGTGCAATGTTTTTACATTTGTGGTTATTTTTACATTTGTGGTTGACCGCGGACATATACCGCTAAACCAACTCCCATCTCCCCTAAATGTAACGTTAAAAATGTACACTCCAGTTGCTATGTATATTTGACACAAATGGCTAAGCTGTTGTGTAAATACAATATGGGCCAAATTATGGAGATCTCTTTATGATAGCATTAGTACTTAGAAGGGCAATAATTTAAAGAAATAATGATGATCATGATAATAATATTAATAATAATAATAATAACACTAATAATAATAATAATAATAATGATAATAATGATAATAAAATGAATCATGATTATGATAATGATAATTATAGTAATCATCATAATAATGACGTTATTACCACTTCATGTATCATAAATATTATTTTCTTCACCCTCATCATTAAAAATTACTTACTTTTTTATTTTAATTTGTTTACTTTTTTTTTTGAAAGTTGCACTGAAAACACGTACAAATAAAAGTAGTTGTACCATGACGTCGCAAAATCCGTTCATAACTCCAGTGCAGTTCTTCTCCAACCCCCTCCCCCCCCCCCCCTTCCCATCCCACTCCTCTTCATTTTCTTTGAGATTCTTTCATATTTATTTTTTCCCTCATAAAGTTACACATGTGGAGGGGGTACATCCTTAATTCAATTCAATCACACCTCATCCTACAACATCCACTCTCTCTTTATCTGCTTCTCTCTCTTCTCCTTCTTCTTCTTCCTCTTTTTCTTCCTCTCTCCCTCTCTCTTCACTTGTTTCTTTTTATTCTCATTTCTATCATTCTTTTTATCTCTTTACTTCCTGTCCTTTTCCGCTCCCCATTTTTCCTTCCCCTTTTTTTTTTAAGGTGGTCTGTCGTAGACAGATCACCTCTTAATTTCCTCAGAATTTTCTTTATTTTTATTTTTCCGGCACTTTCTTGTTACCATGATTCCTCAAAATCTGCTCAGTAAATTTTCTTCAAATTTTCGTCAGTTATCAGGTCCTATAAGATCAAGCTCGGGCATCTTTTTCTAAGGTCATCGGGTCATCGCGACGTTATCCAGGCGCCATTTTGTGAAATCCCATTATCTATCATATCTTCTTAACGAGTCATCAAAAATGAACCATATTTGACACACATGAACTTCAGGTCAAGGGTCAATGTAACATGTCAGCAAAATCTGCGCGCGCATCATGACGCCCTTCTACGCGCGCGTCAAAATTTAGAAATGCTCAAAATCACTTTTTAATCAAATTAGAGTACGGTTCAGGACATTTTAAGCATTTCAAAATTTTCCGTGTGTGCGCGGCCGCGTGCGCGTTATGCGCGCGCAGCGCGTACAGAACGTGAAAACGCCGTGTTTTTTTTGTTTGTTTGTTGTTTTTTTTTTTGCATGGTTTGTATTCCTGACACTATTCTTGACAATTTCCAACCATTTATAGTCATTCTCGACCTTCTATAATGCCACACGCGCGCTTCAAACTTTAAATTTCGTGGGCGCGTCAATGGGCAATATAATGTAAAAAGTGGTAAAAACATGTCTATATAAAATCCGCCATAGCTCGTCAGAATGCATGGCTACCCCCAATTTTTTTTTAATATTCTGAAAGCCTATGAGTTGTAGATATTAATTTATGAAAAAAAATTTGGGGTCGATCGATCGGAACGTCGTCATATTTGCATATGAACTCAAAAATTCGATTTTGAAAAAATGACGTCATAGTTTTTGTATCCATTTGACAATATTTTAGTAACAGGTTGTCAATTTACTTCCAAATTTTGATATGTTGTAGCTGAGACAATTCTCTACAAAATCAGTTCCACCATTTTTCATTTTGACAAAGGAACCACGGTGTATTTTTGCGATTAAAAGAGGCATGTCAACTTTTCATTTTTTGCGTGTATTCTCTACGGGACATGATTTTTTTCTCAAATATCACGATAAAAACTATTTTCGAAAAATCAACTGAAGGCAATTTCAATAGCCCTGTCTATCACCTTTAGAAATGTGCGAACATTACAATGGCATATCACGTAATCCGAACCTGATTTCTATGGGCAGTCCAATAGGCCTTTGAAATTGCCCTTAGTTTATTTTTCGAAAGTAGTTTTTATCGTGTTAAATCTTGATTATGCATTCCTGCCTTCTTTGAGCTGTATCTCTGTTATTTTTGCTCGATTTACATCTAAATTTTAGTATGTTATAGCTGAGACTATAAGATTTCACTAATGTGCCCTCCAATTTTTGATCAGATGTCGGGATCATGCCCTTTTTTAAAGTATAAAATGTCATTTGAGAATCCCGTTTTTGGTCTACGTGTTATCTATATTGCAAAAGTTTTGGTCTATTGGTAAAGCACAGACGATAACTACCTAATGCTTTCAGGTCTGTAGTACACCACTAGACGACGACCAGCCTGGTTGTAGATACACCGCCAGACGACCACTTGTCTGCTTGTGAACTGCTATCAGGTATCAGTCTGAATGCATACGACCAAACCACTACCAGGTCTGCAGTAGACGACCAGACTACTGGATCCGACCAGACCACCGTCCAAGTTCAGGACCAACCAAAGAGGCAACCCTGATATATCGTCTTTTGCTGGAGTGCAAAAGACCAAAAATACTCAATTCTCTCCACGGTCGTAGCCTAGGACTAGAAATCCATCCCAGGTTTAACAATGGGCAGATGTGCAAACAATCATTTTAATCATTTAGTTTGCACACATGTTATTGGTTTACAAACCAAATTTTGCCTGGATCATGTACAAGTGCAATGAGCTCCTTGAGCTACCATGGCTACAGTACTTCTTTAGACACCAGCCTGAGCAAAGACTTTAAATAGTATCAAGACAGATTACTCTCACTTACTTCCGTAGTACATTTGGCAGGAGTAAATTGCAGTGTTAAAAAGACTTGGGGAAAATACGTTCGCCATAGGTATAACACGTGAAAAGATGTCACATTTTTTCTTGATATTTCATATCTTACTTTTGTTTTTTAAGTCTGATTTTTGCACGAGAGAGAGGATGAATAGTTTAAAAAACATTTCTTAAAGGCATTGATTAACTTTGCCCAGGATTGAAAAAAAAAAAATCACTGTTCCAGCTAATGCTGCAATCATAATTGCAAACCTTTAGCTCAGACAGGAATCGCCTGAGTTTTATAAGCTGATCGGTCGTTTATATATCAAGATATTTACGATTGAACATTGATGTCGGGATAGAGTACCACCGAACCCTAAAGAACTCTTACGGTTGCAATACCTCGCTCTATCACAGAATACCGTACGGCCTGGAAACTCGCTCTGAAATCGCCAAGCGCTGGTGCTTGGTTTTGTGACTGCAGCGCAGCGAAGAAGCAGAGCTACTTGCGCTAGCGATTGATCGCGATTTTCTCTTTTTTTAGGATAGTAAACGGGTTCCATTTTCTCTCATACTTTCACATATCCTTAATTATATATGTAGTTAGAGGACTGCACACAATTCACTGGCATTTGAGCTGATTTTACAATTTTTCACAAAGTTAATCAATCACTTTAAACCTTTATTGTCAATGAATGCCACTATGAATCCCCGGGATCATGCCTGCTTTTTGACAGAGTCATCTGCCATAGGGTTAACACGTGAAAACATGGATTTTGAGAACGATTATAGTTCCCATAGTATTGCCTTCAATTTATTGTAAATTTGGTTACATGTAATTTGAGACTCTGAAAAAGCTTAATGAAGGCTCAAAAATTGGAAGAGACCCCGCATGAATAAACGGGAATATGCATGCTTTTGGCCTTCCAGCTGCCATAGGTTAACACATGGAAACAGGCATTTTGAAATGATTTAAATTCCCATAATATTTATTTGAAATTATGAAAAATGTGATTTACATAAAATTTAAAGCTCTGAAAAGGTATAATTAAGGTTCGATGAGTCCAATAGACCCCGTATATATAAACGGGAATATGCATGCTTTTGACCAAAAAAGTCTCGGCTGCCATAGGTTTACACGCGAAAACAAGGAATATTAGGATGATTATAAATCCCTTTGTTTTTATTTGAAAATATAAGAAATGTGATTTACATGAAATTTAAAGCTCTGATAAGGTATGATTAAGGCTCGATGAGTCTAATAGACCCCGCATGAATAAACGGGAATATGCATGCTTTTGGCCTTCCAGCTGCCATAGGTTAACACATGAAAACAGGGATTTTGAAATGATTTTAATTCCCATAGTATTTATTTCAAATTATGAAAAATGTGATTTACATGAAATTTAAAGCTCTGAAAAGGTATAATTAAGGCTCGATGAGTCCAATAGACCCCTCATGAATAAACGGGAATATGCATGCTTTTGGCCTTCCAGCTGCCATAGGTTAACACATGAAAACAGGGATTTTGAAATGATTTTAATTCATCTATTATATATTTGAAATTATGAAAAATGTGATTTATGTGAAATTTAAAGCTCTGAAAAGGTATATTTAAGACGCGATAAGTTCAGTAGACTACGCATAAATAAACGGGAATATGCATGCTTTTGACAACAAAAAAAAGTCGTATTACACACGTCCAACCGTATGTTGTTATTGATGACGTAAGGTGGGCGTGTACATAGGCGTGTAGTCGATCACGTGAGATCCACATCCAATGAGATCTTGCGCTAGCAGACGACGTACGTCCCGCCCGAAGGCAAGCCCAGCCGAGATAAGAAGAAACTCTAACTATATTATTCCAGTTCACTATTAAATTTCTTATGGTCCAGAGGAAAAATGCAATGTGTAAAATTTATAAATTCATATAAGGTAGCTTAGCGAAATGTCGTGGTGCATAAGCACGGGGGTTTTAGACAAAAGAACGCAAGCGGCCAATCAGCGACAGCGTTTCTCGCTTCCGGGATTTTACCCCCTGGGGAACGAAAACTCAGTGTCTGACAAAAGCGATCCCGTCTCCCGGTGCTGAAAAGCCGCGATTTATTTTTGGTCTTCTCTGCAGACTCGTTAAAACGCTATAGCCCCCTCTACGGCTACATTATTATATACTTCTACGTGTTTTTCTCTACGGGGCAAACCACTATTATTACGGGTCAAGTCTGCGGGACACATTCATGATGATCCGTTGTATTAAATTTTCTCAATACGTATCTATCTATTCTTGTATTTATATACTTCGATCAAAACACTTGTAAATAACAATCTAATTGTTTCGTTCTATCTTACTGGGGACTCTAAAACTAGCATTTACTAAGAGCAGTGAGTCTATCAGTATCGAAATTCTCTGTTTTTAAAAAATATTTTTAATATATATTTTCATGGTAGGCTAAAATCAGTATCTGGGCTTTATCGTTTAACGAGGGAATTCAAGACGAACATCGATTTGAATACCGTTTTAAACATGTTTTCCTCATGAAGAGTATTATTGTTTATTCATAAATATT
This sequence comes from Heliocidaris tuberculata, assembly GCA_025618425.1. Taxonomy (NCBI): domain Eukaryota; kingdom Metazoa; phylum Echinodermata; class Echinoidea; order Camarodonta; family Echinometridae; genus Heliocidaris; species Heliocidaris tuberculata. Next base: position 20,951,892 of record CM046837.1, on the reverse strand, counting down.
ATTTATTTCTTCTTTCATGGTTAAAACAAATATCCGAGAGAGTCTGGATCATTATTACGAGGTTAAAAGTATTGCGTGCCTTTCAAATATATTGCTCTTATTGACTTCAATTATTTCTGCCCATCACCTTTTTCTGTCAATGACCTCTTCCTAATTGAGATCCCAATTTCCATCAGAATTTTGTGCAGTAATATATGCGCCCACAAGTATAAAGTGCATGAAATAGTAGGTAAAAGGTTCGAAATTCGAAGGAAATCGTAATTTCTGATTGCCTTGCTTCAGTCATAATCGCAAATACAGAGGGACAGGGTTACATGCCCCCCCCCCCAACATGATGGTAATTGTCATTATGGTGATGATGATGATGTCGATGATACTACTAATAATAATAAGTATTAATAAGTAGGCAAAAGATTGTTTTCTTGTTATTATTGTGATAAGGCTGTGCACTGATGAATATTTCGCATTATATTGTAGATATTCTTGTTGTCATGGCAATAAAATTTCAAAGTGATTTAGAAGCTCGAAGGGTGGGGGGGGGGGGGGCGGGCTGTAAAGGTTGTGCCGTGGCTAATTATTTACATATATCAGCCAATCCTTTTCAGTTGTTTATCCATTCCTGAATAGCCTACTGAAGCAGGGAATGATAACATATAAAACGGAAAGAATGCAGCCCGTTCATTTGTCAGTAGTCGGAAAATTAGTCAACGTAGAGCAGGGCCAGGGGGCACAGTGCCCTCCCACTTTTTCAAGTACCCCAAAAGTGCCCTTTTTACATCTGAAAAAATGCCCCCTTCCTCTCTGATAAGTGCCCTTTTTACTACTAAAAGTGTCCTTTTCCTTTCTAATAAGTGCCCCTTCCCTTCTGATAAGTGTTTTTTCCCCTCCTGATAAGTGCCCCTTTTCAAAATCTGATAATTGGCTCCTTATCTCTCTAATAAGTGCCCTTTTCTTCTGATGATAAGTGCATTTTTACTTCTGATAGGTGCCCCTTTTCCCTTCTAAATAGTGCCAACTTTCCCCTTCTGATAAATGCCCCTTTTACATCTCATAAGCTCCCCTTTTCCTATCTAATATGTGCCATTTTCCTCTTCTCATGAGTGCCCCTTTTCACTTCTTATAAGTGCCCCATTCCATCTCTGATAAGCGCCCTTTCCTCTTCGGATAAATGCCCCCTTTTACGCATATTTCCCGTTGTTTCTTACAAAAAGAGCCATATCTAACTTCAAAGAATCGATGCGGCTTTATGTAGTAGCAGGTACACATATTACTACAATGTAAGGCAGTGGAGCTGGAGGCAAGAGGGGCATAATGCCTACCCCCCCCCCCCCCCCCCAGCAAAGGAATTCTTATTCCGCTCGCTCGAATATGCCCATAATTTACACCAATTAAGGGCAATATTTTCTGAAAATCTCCCCAAAACTCCCTCGCTACGCTCGCTAGCTCTTATGAAAGCAAGCAGATCGCATAAAGTATGTTGATGTAGATGTAATCCTAAAGAAAAGCGACAGGGATAATGTATGAATTAAAAGATAATTCGACATTCCCCCAATTAATTTGCTGTTGTCAATTTCATTATATCGCTATGAATGATTCTCAACCAAAGGAATTCAGCATTAGAAAAAAGTCTTAAAAAATTTTGCGCGCTCGCTTCGCTCTCTCGCACATGAGTCATTAGACCACCACACACAACTGCTAATTTATTGGGGAAGCTGAAGCAGTGTCCAGAACCACAATAAAAAGGAAGAAGATGATGCTTGATAATGTATTAATCATGTTATCTGGACTGTAGGGTAATACCAATGTCACAAAAAAGGTCCCTTTTTTCGCTTTATGTTCACCCCTTGTATAGGTGCCCCCTTTTCCCCAAAAGTGCCCTTTTTGGCTATTGCCCCCCTACCCCACTTTGAAAGACGCTCCGCTGCCCCTGACGTAGAGAAATAGCCCAGGCCAAACCCGGCGGCTGCGTTCGAGCTGACAAGCTTTTTGTGAATAAAATGGATAGTCTAAGTAAGGGGGTAAAATCTCGTAATTTATATAAAATGGGGTGACTGTTTCGGGAAGGTTCCCAGACTATGTAAGTTCTATGTAAAACAAATTGCATGGGTTAATCAATGTGAACAAGAAAAGAGTAGGTCCTATTTAAGTTTATTATAGGCTAAATTGCAAGTTCAGTGTATGATAACAGAAGGACGATACAGGTAACAAACCAGTATTATGTAACAGGGAACAAAGAAAGACATCCCAACGGAGTGAATAGGCATTGTCTAGTGCAGGTGTCAGGCCACCGGCCGAGGTGCGCTTAATCTTTCCATAATGGAGAGTGTTCTTAGAACACTCCGAGTCATGTGCCTCATAACAACTTTCGAATGACTAAAGTTCACAATTTGAACTCTTGGTAATACAATGAATAACCTATGTTTAACACTCCTACAAAATATCAACCCAATCCGACGATTAATTTCATGGCGGTTGCTATGGCCTTTTGATTCACTCTCTATTGATTTTCTTTCTTGTTTTCTTGCTCCGCACGCTTGAATAGCCCCTCTGTAGAACAGCTGAGCTGCAATGGCACGGCTGAGCAGGGCGATCCTTCCAATATTATTTTCTCATGTTATCATGTATGTTATTATATATATGTTCTTATAATTGGTAAATAAAATAAGAATAGTCTACCCTTAAACATTCGTTCCTGCCCTTCAGCTGAATCTTTCAAAAGAAATCTTAAGACTTATTTGTTTTCTCTACGATTGGATTTGGTTGTGTGCACTTGGAGAGCAAAATAATTACTTTGTTTCATATTTTCTTATTGTAAAGCGCCTTGAGCATGTTTATATGGAAAGGCGCTGTATGTATGTATGTAAATCAATCAAATCAAATATAGGCCTCAACTTTAGAGCTCATTTCCTCCCTAACTGATACCAGCAAACCTATCTTACAAGCTCTTTTCGTTCGCTAAATCAAAAGGGTTGTAAAGTTTCAAGTTTAAAGCTGAAACTTTGTTCTATCCAAATAGAATAAAATCAGATTTGTTTATTTGTTTGTGTGTTTGTTTGTTTGTTGTTGTTGTTGTTTTTTTTGGGGGGGGTTGTTGTTTGTTTGTTTGTTTGTTTTTGTTTTTTTTTCGGGGGGGACTTTTTGGTGGTTTTGTGGTGCCGGGTCACACATGTTCAAGGACGTTTTTTTGTTTAAAGGGCCCTGTCCAAGGGTCCCCGCCGCAATACTCGCAATACACGCGAATACACCCCTCCCCTTCCCTTTCAGTCACATAACAGAGAAAAAAAGAGAAGGTGAAAGAGGGTGAAAAGAAAAGAAAAAAAATCATTACGAAAAGTATGCGAATTCGCTGGCTCGCAATTTATCCATTTATTTTCATTTTTAGATTACATGCAAACATGATACTCGGTTGAAAGGCATCAGCCCCTCCCACGAGAAAATATGGCCATACGCCAGGATTTGATCATAAGTGAGCTGTTCTTTTATTTACGGGTGTGAAAAATTCGGGAGTGGGAAGGGGTGGGTCTTGAAGTTCTTGACAAATTAAAGTCGGTTTATTTTTAAGCTTGTGCATGCAAGCCGGTGAATATAATTTAGTAAAAATTAGAAGTGAAAATTCTAAATAGAAGTCCTGCCCCCTCCCCGAACATGATTAATACATATCAAGCATCATCTTCTTCCTTTTTATTGTGGTTCTAGACATGTTTCAGCTTCCCTAACTGGCAGTAATGTGTGATAGTCTAATGATGGCATGTGCGAGCGAAGCGAGGAGCAAAAGTTTTCAGACTTTTTTCTAACGTTGAAGTCCTATGTTTGTGCATTTTTTTACGGCGATATAATGGAAATGACGAGAGAAACTTAATTTGGGGAATGTCGAAAGATATTTTAATTCGTGCTTTAACCCTGTCGTTTTTCTTTAGGATTTCATCGATATCAACATACTTTAGTATGATAAATGCTTGATTTCATTATGTATTATAAGAGTTTGGGGGAAATTTTCGGAAAATATTATCCTTACTTGTTAGTATTATGGCATATTCGAGAGAGCGGAATGACAAATACTTTGCTGGGGGGGGGGGGGCATGGCATGCCCCTCTTGCCTCCAGCCCCACTGCTTTACACTGTAGTTTAGTAATGGGTACCTGTTAAGCCGCACCGATTATTTGAAGCTATATAAATATGGCTCTTTTTGTAAGAAACAGTGGGAAATATTGGTAAAAGGGGCATTTATCAGAAGAGGAAAGAGTGCTTATCAGAGGTGGGAAGGGGCAATTAAAAGAGGTGAAAAGAGGCACTTATTAGGAAGAGGGCACATATTACGTAGGGAAAGGGGTAATTATCAGAAGGGGGAAAAGGGCACTTATTAGAAGGGAAAAGGGGCACCTATCAGAAGCATAAATGCTCTTATCAAATGAGAAAAGGGCACAAATTAGACAGAATTAGGGGCATTTATCAAAAGGAGAAAAGGGCACCTATAAGAGAGAAAGGGAACAGTTTTCAGAAAAAAAGGGACACGTTTTGGGTACTTCAGACTATAGAAAAACAGAGGGGGAATCACATCAACTGCACGTGGCCTTTAGTTAAGCACTTTTTTATAGGGTGCTGCCAGCAGTTAGGGTTTGAAATATTTCAAGATATGTATCATACACTGAAGCCCCTACTCTGTGCAATGAAAAGCTACTTCAGTGAAAGGCTTGTGTCTCAAATTTTGCATAGAGCTATATAGTTCGAAGAAGAAATAATAATGGGGGATCGGACCTATTGTGTTGAGTTGAATGCATGTAGGACGGAGGAATAATGGGGAGGCGGCTTTGGTTATACGCGCGTTCGAGCAGCGTCAGCGTTTGTTCTTATATTATGATGAAAAGACAGGAAGTCTATTGACTACTGATATAAAGAAGTAATAGGAGAGAGAGAGAGAGAGCCCTACTGCTAATCCCTGTTAAACTGAACTTCCCTCAGTGACATAACAACATGTTATGCATAGGCGGCTATTACAGGACTCAGGCCAACAGCATGGACTGATGATAGTATTGATTTGATTTGGTTTGATGGATTCATGATATATTCTAGAGTCCATAATCGAAGGGGGTGCCTTTTGTCCGAATATTAACTTTCCACTATTTTTTTTTGGGGGGGGGTAGCAGAAACAAATTTCCCAGATATATTTGTGGCGAGTGTGGAACCGAAAATTTAAGCAGTGGAAAGGAGAAATAATGGCCAACTTTAAATTCTAACTAGGCATATGATATTGGGAATACACCAAAGGCCTTCCCAAGGTTCTCGAGGGAAGAGGGGAGAGGGGGTTAGGACCAACAACAACCAAAATGATAGCAGATGCAAATCATCTAGAATTGTCAGGAAAAAGAAAACGGTATATATTTTCGCCGACAGCGCTTTGAACTGGAAGTAAGTTTATGGGGAACCGCTGGCCCTCTAGATCTGTAGGGTCTATCGAGGGATGGGAAAGGGGGGGGGCAATAAAACGGACCCCCGCAAAAAGTAATAATATGTATATGAAAATTGTATCCCGGAATAAGATTCATAATGTATTTTTTCTCAGACACACGAGAAAACATTCCATTTCGCGCCCAAAATGAATGGTAAATGAATCGTAAGCTAATTTCAAAATAATGCCGACTTTAAATATGACAATAAGAGTTATCGGCAGCGGTGGGGGGGGGGGGGGGGGGGGGGGGGGGGGGGGGGGCTTGAGGGATCACACTCCCACTCAAAATTGCTGTCGGCAAATGCGCCACCTCTGTCGGCAAAAAAGGAGGGAGAAAATGGGGAGAGGGAAGAGGAAAGAGAAAAGAAAAAGGAGAAAAGAGAAAGGAAAAGGGAAAGGGGAAGAAAAGGAAAAGGAAAGGAAAACTAAAACAGAAAGAAAAGAGGGACAGGAAAAGGGAAGCAAAGAAAAAGAAGGAAAACCTTTTTTTGGTTTGTTTTGTTTTTGTTTTTTTTCCTCGCTCTCAAAAAAGTGAATAGATAATATTCGGGCAAAATGCGTCCCCCTTCGGCAATGGGCTGTACATAGCCCCCTCCCGAGGATTTTCAAAGTTCCGATGTTTGGCCAGCCACCACTTCATATTCGGGTAGAGAGGTGCCAGAATATCCACATATTTGGGTAGTGAGGTTTCCTGATATATAACTTCTGTACATTTTTACTAAGAAAAGTTTGTTTTTTTTTGTTTTGTTTTGTTTTGTTTTTGTTTTGTTTTGTTTTGTTTTGTTTTGTTTTGTTTTGTTTTGTTTTTTAATTTAGAAGTTGAAAAGTTGATATTCGGGTAAAAGGCGTCAGCCTATCCCCTTGCGAAAATGGGCCCGTATGATCATGACTTCTACATCTGCGTTTTTCTTGTATCATTGTGTGAGGGGAGATTAGGGTGTAACGTGTAGCATTTTTTGGCAAATTTGGGTGTCACACTCTAAAAATCTGTCGGCAAATTTGGGTGTCACACCCAAAATTTTGATGTCAAATTTGGGTGTCCCACCCCACCGCCATTCAAATGTTCTAGCGATGCCCCTGGATATCGGCGTTGATTCAATCTTCATTCCTCTTTCTGTCTGGACTACAAGATCCCTTATCTTTCATAAGCTTTTGTTTTGCCACTTTAATCCCATTTGAAGGGGAAATCTAGGAAAATCTGTACTGTCCCTTTCCTATTTAATGGTTTTTAATCTCCGATTTGTATACTTGAAATACATAGGCGTAGACAGGGGGGCCCAGGGGGGCACTGGGCCCCTATTCAGCCCCTAAAAAAAAAGTGAGAACGAAAAAGCGGGAGAATTGAGACAAAAAAACCTAAAAAGGCGCTACGAGTCGTTACCTTTCAATCACAATTTGCTAAAACGTCAAAGTTTTCGCGCTTCGCGCGGGAAGGGGAAAATAACCCCCCCCCCTTCCCTGCCCCCACACCTATTACATACAGTAAAATATTGCGTCCAAATTATTGAAAAGCAGTCCGAGCGTCGAACTATAACTTTCCGCCTAAAAAAATTGTTTGCTACGGGCTGTTATCTTAATTTCTCTCAAATTTGTTAAAACGTCATAGCTTTCGCGCTTGGGGCGGGAGGGGGAAAAGTCCCCCCTCCCTGCACCCACCCCTGTTACAGTGCATTATTGCGTCCAAATAAATGAAATGCAGTCCGGGCGTCGAACTAACTTTCCGCCTAAAAAAAGGTGCTACGAGCCGTTATCTTTCTCTCAAATTTGCTATAAAACGTCAGAGCTTTCGCGCTTTGGGCGGCAGGGGGGGGGGGGCGAACTCCCTCCTCCCTGCACCCACCTCTGTTACATACAGTGCAGTATTGCGTCCAAATAACTGAAAAGCAGTCCGGGCGTCGAACTAACTTTCCGCCTAAAAAAAAGTTGCGGCGAGCCGTTATCTTTCTCTCAACCCCCCCCCCCCCCCTCCCTTCACGCTTTGCGTGCTAATCACCAATTTCGCACGCTTCAACCCCCCTAAAATGAAATCCTGGCTACGCGGGTCGATCCTTTACGTCTCCCCCCCCCCCCCCCATTGAAAAATCCTGGCTACGCCATTGTTGAAATACCACACCATGCTCTACTCATATGGCTCAATAAGTTTCACTTCTTTAATACACTACCCCCGAAAATCAACACATCTGATGTAAAAAATAGCTCCAATACCATTATGACTATGATGATGATGATGATGATAATAATAATAGATAATAACAACAACATCAAAACCATAATGCTAATGCTATAATCATAATCTTAATCATAATAATCACGATAACAACAATAACAATACTGATAAATGAAAATCATGTCTATATTGACATTTGATGGGTAGCCTCATCAGTTTTTATACTGATGAGGCTTGGGGGAAATCAATTACTAACCCAGCATTGAAAGCTACATGATTAATACTTTTTTTGATAGGGTCCTGCCATTACATCAGTTATTTCAAGATAATGTATCATACACTGAAGACCGTAGTCTGTTCATTGAAAGGCTACTTTGAACAGTGAATGGCTTGTCTCAAATTTTGCATAGAGCTATAGTTCTTCGGAGAAATAATAATGGGGATCGGACCTATTGTGTTGAGTTGAATGCGTGGGACGGATATAGTGGGAGGGGCGGCTTTATACGTGCGTTCGATCCGCGCCAGCGTTTGTTGTTATGATGAAAAGACAGGAAGTCTATTGACTATTGATATAAAGAAGAATTAGGAGAGAGAGAGAGAGAGAGAGAGCCCAACTGCAAATCCCCTGTTAAACTTCAATTGTTCTCAATGACAAAGTAAAGTGTTATTATGCATAGGCGGCTATTACAGGTCTCAGGCCGACAGCAAGGACAAATGTTAGTATTGATTTGATTTGGGTTGATGAGTTAATGATATCATAATAAGATATTCTAAAAGTAAAAATCCCCTCATTGTACTATATACTTGTCTCTTCGCTACAACAATAGTTATTTGCTGCATATCTAGAAAATGATCATGGGGAACAATTTAATATCATTACATATAAAGGGGTCTTTTTTGTCTTTAGTTCTAAATGTAGTTTTCAATTCGAAAATTAAAAAGACATACAAAACTGCATTTCTCATTATCCTATAAAAGTTCATTTCTCTCGTTTTCCTTGCCCTTAAATTATAAGTAGATTTTTCCATCATCATTCACGTCTTTAATTTCTGATATTGATTTCCACGTCTTATCCACATGCTATCATTTTAGAACATAACATATTTTTTTAAAGATAACCATGCGAACTGAGGAAAATAGAACAAGAATCAGAATATTTGGAGAAAACTGAGAGGGGGGGGGGGGGGCACACTATAATCGTTGAAATGCAATAGACATATTCTAGTCATACAATATAAGAAGAATTGGAGAAGGGGAGAGAAAGGAATAAGAGGAGCAATAAAACATAAAGAACAATAAACTGTTAGGCAAGCCAATGCCATCGGAAACTCACTCTATTTTTAGAATAATTATATATTCTATTTATTTTGTTGTTATTGTTCCAGTACTACACACTAGCCTTTCATATACATATACTGACAGAAGAGGGCGTACTTCCGGAATCAGTGAATGGTACCAAGAGCTTCTTTCTTTGAATTTATCAAGAAGATTGGCTCGGATCCGGGAAGACTGCATTATAGGCTCCATGCGATCGTTATGTAGAAGGCTCGGAGCTCCCTGCTGTCTTCACGCACAATAAGGATGCGTCCGTTCCGGATGCGTTCTTATGCACCACGACATTTCGCTAAACTACCTAATCAATGTTCTATCACCGAATTACGCCTAGCCAAATGACTGATGTTAGATTATGCAAGCAGAATAGCTGAGCTGAATAGTGACCGAGAAGGTGTCTAGCCCTAGCTGCATGGCTAGGGTCTATCCCTCTGCGATCCCGATCGAGGTGGTGGCGTTGCCGATGGAACTCTGTCTGCTTGCCTCAAACTTGGCTCATCAAAGTTTTTTGTTTGCTGATCGCCGTTTAGTTTGGCTTCAGCCAACGAGACCGACAGCCCCGAGAGACCGACAATGTAGTGGGAGGGGGCTTCTGAACCAAATGAGTCTGACACTGACAGTCCATGACAGGGGCGAATACAGGATGTAGTTTAAAAAAAAAAAAAAAAAGTGGGGTGGGGGCACACAATCGCAGGGCTGTCAACTTCGGGGGAACTGCTTAGAGGGAGATTTTCGCAGGCCCTCCAAAAGTCGCTCAGTGGGTGGTTATTAGATTTTATGGCATCCAGTATTCCTCCATAATTCTCTGACAAGCAAAAAAAAAATGTTTTTTTTTAAAATAAATAATAAGTTATCAGTTCTAAAAGGGGGCACAATGATGCATGAGTTTCTTTCAAAAATGGAGGCACGGGCCAGAATTGCGCCCCTCCCCCCCCCCCCCCCCCCCCCTCCCTCCCCTAAATCCGCCACCGGTCCATGAGACTGTTACGTCAGTCTTGCGGGGTTGGCCTTTTTACAAGTTTTCTCGGAGGGTTAATAGACCGACATTGTTAGCCTCATGGGCTCCCAAACTAATGGTGCTCGTTTCGGTTTTATTTGCGTTTTAGGTAAGAGCCGCATATGCCTGTAGTTTGTAGTACAAGAGAATGTAATTCCTATTCCAGCTAGGGGTGGATCCAGAATTTTGTAAAAGAGGGGGTACAGAGCCGGAAAAGTACACAATGAAGGAGGCAATTATTTTTTATATTGTGTACTTAAGGTATACCAGTTGGGTTTTAACAAGGGGGCCGTGGCCGATTCGCCCCCCCCCCCCCCCCCCGGATCCACCCCTGCTATTCTGTCATGGATGTGAAGAATGGGATTGCATAGTGTTGGTGGTCGATCTCTTTAAATGCAGAGATTGAAAAAAACAACAACAAGAGATCACTATTTTGTCCTTATTTTTATTGGAGTCATTTTTACAGATTGGTTGTAAGAGAGAATAAGAGAATAAGAGAGTATGAGAAAATGAAAGCATGTGAGAGTGGGGGGGGGGGATAGAGCTGGGGCGGGCAAGACAGAATAGGCCTTGTAATAAATGAATTATATCGTCAGCTGTTATTGTTGGTTACTAGTTAATTCAATTCAAAATACGGAAGCCGTTTTTCCCCTTTTCATCATACAATTAGTAGCCATTAGGCCCTATTGCGCTGGTGAGGGCTTCGGAGCAAGCCCCTATACTGTTTTCTTCGCCTGCGTCTCAAACTGTTACAGCATAATATTACAAGCAAGGAAAAAAAAATGTCACGTTATTCATGTTCCTTCTGTGCCGGGGGGGGGGGGGGCACAGATTTCCTTTCATTCGATATGTAACTAAGAAAAGTTAGATTTGGTTTTGGCTGGCACGTAGTAGGGGCACGTGCATTCATGGATACACCACCAATAAAAATACGAGAATATTGGATACGCCACTCTTAATGAATCTTTATACTTATATAAGGAATTGCTCGCTTGCAATCTCATTTTAATAAAGCCTTTTCTGTCTTGACCTTTAACAGAATTAGGTAATACATTTACATTATAGGTCTATATAATTCCTTTAATTTGCAATATTATCAAATGAAATATTCTGATTTAGAAAAATAAAGATAGTATTTTATTATCATTATTTTTTTTAAATACTTTTCTCGACATTCCCGTCAGATATCGCAGTGTTTGCTCATACAGGGCTTAACATCAGGGAACATGTTTGGACCACGCCCCCCTTAATATTAATAGAAATTTCACAGCAAATAGCTTTAAAAAAAAATACAAACATCTCCCCTTGATACTTGATCCCTGCTAGCTCCCTCTCCTCCCTGGTGTAGTTAGAGTTGATTCCTATCTGTTTTGGGACATAGGTTTGTATTTGAAGGGACAATGTCAAGATTATGCCCTTTACGGCGTTACCAAAAGCGATGAACAAAAAGAAAATAATAACAATAATAATAATGATAGAATAAATAAATAAATAATAAAGAAAATAAAAAATGCAAACATCTTGATAAAGATTACAACCTTTCCCCCTGGGCCCGGGCCGATCGACATGTACCTAAATATATACGCGTGCTTTATTTCGGGAATGAGCACTCTTCGTATTTACACTCTTTGGCCCGAGTCCACTTCAGTACTACTTATGCATTCATCATGTATACAAATGTTTTAGTGAACGATTTATACAAGAATGCACAAACAATAATTAATTACTCAGGTTAGCATTGTCTAAACTAGATGAGTCATACATCTACTTAAAGCATTTTCTTTGCCTAATAATAATTTAATAAACAAAGTTAGTAAAACTCCTTGGTAAACAATTATTAGATCAAAACTGCCTAAAAAAAACATGCATAATGGTCACTTATCTGAAACGTCTTACTACCACGTGACTAGCATTGTCTATTTGACTGAAATAACGCCATCTACGACGATGCTTTCTGCAAAATGAACTGAGACAATTGATTTTCTTGATTCTCGGCATAATTCGTCGTCGGTCTTACGAACCGGCGAATAGCCTAAATTTGGGTCCAAAAATGATTTTGACTTTTTTGCATATTTGGATGGTATATGTCCGAATCTATCGAGTAACAAAATTTCATTACTCAAATCGCTTTATTTTTAGAGTAATATCATTTTTTATATTTCGGTTAGAACGACGAATAGCACTGCGCGTTCTTACGAACCGGCGAATAGCTATTCGACGCCTGTTCTGACCGAAGTTTGCTGTAGCGCGGTCTTACGAACCGGCGAATACGTCATGTTATAAGCAAAGTTTATCCGAAAGGTGAGTATAAGTGTATTAATTTATTCAAATCTTTCCTAACAGATCATATTATATGTATGTGTTTCATTAATTTTTATTTTTATTACTATTTTTGCTTTAAAAATATATTACAAGCTGTTTTTGTCACTTATGCCATAAAATCTGTTTCTACAGCCCCATATGCTTGTATTTACGCAGTTTTTCCAGAAAGCTCAGCCGTATAGTCGATCTAACGTTATATGTAAATCTAACTGAGATCAAGTAGGAATCTGAATTCACTACTTAAAGATCCAAATTTTCTCACAGAAGTTAAACTCTGCAAAATCTAATGTCGTTCATAAATTCCATTATTAGCCTAGGCCAGGGCCAAATTAGTCTAACTTCTGCAGTTAGAAATGGTCTAACAAGTTAGACTAGATGACTAACGTTAGAGTCTAGTTGATATTAAGTTCATATCTTACCTAGATTTCTTTTACTGCTACTGTTCAGATTGACATTATTACTCATAAATTTCTAACTGTTATAAATATAAATCTAGACCGGGCCTAGATCTAGATCTAACAGTAACAGTTAACATTAGATTTAACTTAATAGTTGAATCTAGAAATCTAGAAAGGTAGAATGACTTCTGTATTGGGGAAGAACAGACTACACAGTTTACAATTACAGTCTTCTCACAAAAAGTTTATATCTTACCTAGATCTGTACCCGAATAATATACATTTTGATAGCATTATTAAGGGGTTTTGAGGAATTGCTTATTTGGAATAATCTTACCATACTAAACCTAAAGGTATACATCTACATAATGTTTGCTATTAAGAGAGTTCATGGAATATAGATCTAGATCTAATATGTGCACTCGCAAATTGCCCCAATGTGAAATACTTTTGGGAATTAATAGGTGGGATTAATGCAAAGTTACCCTAATGACTTATGAAATTTGTATTTTAAATTGTTCTCTCCTTAATCTTAAAAGGGGCCTACAATGGAACCAAGCAGGGATTGCCTTGTCCGTTGGGACAAGGATGGTAGTTCCAATGTTGTTAGTATGTCAGAGCTAAAATTTCGGAAAGGCAGTACCCCACGTAAAGGGACTATAGTCAAAATGAAGTGGCCAGATGGTTGGTGGCGGGGCACAATTCTGATGGTTGAAGAAAATACAGATGAGGAGCCCATGGACGAGGAGCTTAACTTGAATATAGGAGATGATGACACTGACAATGCTGGAGATGCAGATGACAGTGACGAGGATGAAAATCTTCCGTTGGCTAACTTTGGTAAATCAATCAAAAAAAGAACTTGATTTTTATTTACTTATTAAAAAGAATACAATTGAAAATGTAATTACCTGACCTCTTCAAAACTGCACAATGTGTAGTTTTGATGGATGGCACAAAGCATTTTTTTTTTCAATTTCGACTTTCATGTGATTGTAGATTTTTGTTGTTTAGTAAACTCTAAATACTAAAGAATAAGATTATGTGACTTACGATAATATCATGCAGAATGAAGAAAAATTATTTTGGGAAAGTTTTGGTTGAAATAAATCCACTATAAAATGTATGATATGTTAATATGTTATGGATAAAATTAAAGTTCTAATCAGTATGGTATTGCTCTTGTGTTTCCTTGATTAATTCTTGTGTTACAGTTAGGAAAATCAATTCAATCCCCAAGATTTGCAGTCTTTCTGAGGAGCAGACAAAGAAATGTAAGTATGACAGGATTTTATTCTTTTGTGCATATTTCAAGTGATTAAAGATAACAGACCATTTGCATTAATTGACAACCAATTTTTGAGTGGCTCTCCTAGAATAACATATCACGTCACAACTCATACCGTAGGATTACAGATGTAACCTACATGTACTCCCATCCCTTCAGATCAAGCTTCTTGCCAAAGCCAAAATCACAATGGTGAGAAACTTGCTGCATGCAATAATGTCATCTTTAAACTGTATTTTTCAATACAAGAACTGCTCTCCCAACTCAGGCATCAGGATTGCAGATGCAACCTACTGCTCTCCCAACTCAGGCATCAGGATTGCAGATGCAACCTACTGCTCTCCCAAATCGGGCATCAGGATTGCAGATGCAACCTACTGCTCTCCCAACTCAGGCATCAGGATTGCAGATGCAACCTACATGTACTCCCATCCCTTCAGATCAAGCTTCTTGCCAAAGCCAGAATCACAATGGTGAGAAATTTGCTGCATGCCATAATGTTATCTTAAAACTCTGTTTTTCAATCAGTGACCCGGAGGTGGACAATATTTGTGATATTTTTGTATGTCCATGATTTAGTTGGCTAATATATTTCATTATAATTATTCAACAGTTCCAGTAACTCAGGCATCAGGATTGCAGATGCAACCTACTGCTCTCCAAACTCAGACATCAGGATTGCAGATGAAACCTACTGCTCTCCCAACTCAGGCATCAGGATTGCAGATGCAACCTACTGCTCTCCCAACTCAGGCATCAGGATTGCAGATGCAACCTACTGTCATCCCTTCAGACCATGCTTCTTGCCAAAGCCAGAATCACAATGGTGAGAAATTTGTTGCATGCCATATAGCGTATTCTTAAATTTTTTTTGTTTAGTGAGCAGGAGTAGAAAAGTATCTTTAATCTTTAATTACTTATATGTCAATGGTTCAATTCATCATATGGCTAGAAGAAGGGCGTTAACACCCTCGCTTGCCATTAACTAAATTTCTGCTTTGATTGCTAAATACATGCTATACTAATTTTTTTTTTTCACAACATGGATTTATACCTATCGAATAATACATGTAAAAAGATAAAAACTGATCTTCGCTACCTAATTTTAGTAATTTTGTAACAAATAAGGAAATGCTCTTGAAGCATTTCAAAGATCTTCTGCCAGCCACATGTCGAAATGACTAAGATTTTTTGTTTGTATTACTCATCAGGTCTAGCAACTCAGGCACCAGGAATGCGTGCTTTACCACTTGATGACATCCCTCCAGGTCCAGCTCACTGCCAGAGCCACATGTGCAACATCGAGGTATTTGCTGCATGCCATAGGTGCCTAGCGTTGCTCTGTTTTGACCACTTTGAACGTAGTGAGCCATGTGCAGATCACATGGAAGTGTTCTTCCCTGAACATTTTGAGGTTGATGGGTTTAATAGTGATACAGTTGAACAGCTTGAGCAGCCTTTGGCAAAGAAATCAGAAAGCATAAGATCTAAAAACAGTATTGTAAAGCAAATGCGTAACAAGGGTGAAGGGTATCGGTCAGAGAAGTCTGGGAATCTTGTAAATGGTAGAAGGCATCTTTCTCGTTCTCGATGCAATACTAATACTCTACCCTGTGAAATGAAAAATCTGAAGTGTTCTTTGATTAGCGATCAGGAAATGCTCAATATCCGGAATGCTTTTTATGACATAGGCAGTTTGAATCTACAAAGAGAGTGGCTTGCAAGGTATCTTGAGAGCAAGCCCTGTGGTAAGGGGGGTCGTAAGAAACGGACAATTTCCTACTTCTTGCCCCGTTGTTCACCAGAAGGACAGAAATTCCCAGTGTGTAGGCAGATGTTCCTTGCAACATTGGGGATTTCTGACAGACAGGTGAAAACAGTGCTTGAGAAGAGGAACAATCAGTCCGGTGTGCTCAAAGGTGAAAAGAGAGGAGGAAAACAAAAACTTGATCCAACCCAAAAGGAAAAAATTGTCGAGCATCTAACAAGATTTCCCAGGGTTCCCTCACACTACTGCCGTGCCTCTTCTTCTTATACATACTTAGCTTCTGATTTGACACAGGCTCAAATGCATAGAATGTTTGTAGAAGAATATGGAGAGTGTGCATCCTTGAGTACCTACAAAAGAGTATTCAAAATGCTTCAGTACAAAATCCATAGGCCAAAAAAGGATATGTGTGGATTATGTGAAGACAACGTGAATACACACAGTGCGGGTAAAGACTGTATGAACGAGGTATACATGAAACATAGAGCTGAAATTGAGCGAGTTAGGAGCATCAAAAATCAGAGTAAGCAAAAATCAAAAACAAATCCACGTTCATCTGCAGCTGCCATATTTGATCTTCAGCAGGTCATATATGTTCCAAAGTCTAACAGATCTGAAATTTTCTATAAGCGCAGATTGGCCTGTTACAACCTTACAGTGTATGATTTACGCACAAGGGATGGCATCTGCTATTTCTCAAATGAGACGATAACAAAGAGGGGCTCATGTGAAGTAGCATCATATCTTCTTGATTACCTTCGTGATGTAGATAGCATGGGTGTTAGGGAAGTAGACCTCTTTAGCGATGGATGCAGTGGCCAAAACAAGAACTCGGTTTTGCCATCCATGGCGATCGCTTTCTTGAGGGAGTCAGTAAATGTGAATTGTATAACTTTCCATTTCTTTGAGACAAATCATGGTCAGAGTGAGTGTGATGCTATCCACTCTGTAATTGAGAAGAAGGTTTCCCGAACAGTTGAGATTCTGCATCCATCTCATCTGGCAAGTCTCATTAAGGGAGCCAGATATGTCCCAGGACCTTACATTGTGAAGTGTGTCCAGTCTTCAGATATCCTAGACTGGAGATCGTATTCTCAGGCTCTAGGTTGCTGAGGACGAGATCGTCCGATGAAGGTGAATCTGTTGACTGGACGACCTTCAAGCAAGTGCGCCTACACAAGGATTTCCCAGACAAAATCTTCTTTAAGGTTTCTCACTGCCAGGAAGACTTTCTCACAATAACAATAGGTTGGGATATGTTGAATGGACGACCTTCAAGCAAGTGCGCCTACACAAGGACTTCCCAAACAAAATCTTCTTTAAGTTTTCTTTCTAATAGATCCTGGAGTTTGGAAGACTCTGGCCTTTCTATTACATTACCTGAGGTGTTTGTCTCTCCAGATTCAGAATCAGATTTCTTTTCCAACTTGAACAGAAAACCCTTTGTAATATTATTCTAACTGTCTTATCACAGCTGAAGAACTACAAGTGCAATTTGATTTAGGTATTGATGATACAGATTTTTTTTCTACTTTCAGATTCATTAAATTTAGTGAATGTTCTTGCTAGGGAAGCTAGAGCATGTATCTACACTTAGGTATGATTGTCTCTATGGTAATCAGGGGATTGAATTCTTTAAATGTGAGCAGCTAGGATTCAGACATCTATTCAATGTACAAACATGCATAGCTGTTGCTTTGATGAAGTTTGAGGTTTTCTTAACAACACATATATGTATATGTATATATGTATATATGTATATGAATACTGATAGATGAACAGGGTTGACAAATGTAGAATGAATGTAGAATGAATGATTCAATAGCTAAATTACATATAACGTTGGCTTGGACACGACGCAGTTGCTACGAGGATAAAAAGGTAACACACGTACTGGTAGATATTGATCCATTTTAACTACTTAAACAAAAAAAGTGCCTTCCATCAAAGGCTAAAATAATAAAAATAAATGAAGGAAAATACATGTTTGTCATGATTGGTCTGTTCTGTTCACATCTGGAAGTATAAAATTTGATATAAACATACTGTATAATTTTGAAAGAAAACATATTCACTTTACATTTCAGCTTCATAGAAGTAAATCTTGTGTTTCCTTTACTATTTTGTGATATTAATCCAACTTACAAAGGATGTTGAAAATTAGTCGTACATTGATCTACATTTTGGTAAACATAGAAATCCATTCATTTTCTCTCTTGTCTCATTATGATGTTGAATTAAATTATAATAATCTAGTGCTGAATTAGGTAAATTACTGGGAAGTAATATAAAATAAATTAGTGGCAAGTGTATGCGTTTATGCGTTTTTGGCACAAAAGAGATATGGCTCGCATTTCCATTTTCTGACATAGCAATATACATGTACAACTAAAATTAGATTATATGTATTTCCCCATACCTCAGTGCTAGAATTTTGAGGTTATCTGAATGATTGATATAATAGTGTCCATACATATCAGTGAACAAAATGTCTTGGTTTAGATAAAATACTTACTTTTTTACCTTCACACTTATTATTTAGATATAGTTCTTTGAAACTAAATGGCTATCGATAGTTCCAAGAAAAGAGGTTTCCTCCATATAATTTCATTTTAAACCAGTTAGTATTAAATATATGAAATATATTCGAATCATATGTAAATATTCTAAAATTGAAGAAGTCTAAGTTATTTTAATATTATTAATATGTATCATATATCATATGTATGTCTTGGCACTTTCCATCCCTCATCCTCTTCCTTTCATTCTCTTTTTACTAATCTTTTTCTTTCTCCCCTTCATATCTTTCACAACCTAATTTCATCTGCTCTATCCATCACCTTCTTGTTTTACTCTATGTTTGTCTTTCCTCTCTCATTCCTACATTTGCCTTTGGTTCTACCTCCTTTACTTTGATTCTGTTGCTTCAAATCTTTTTATGTACTTTTCCTTTATCTCCAACTTTTCAACATCTGGTTTCCTCTGCCTTATGACGTCTTCTATTGTTGTGTGTTTCCCTTTTCTTTGCCATACACATTTTATGTCGAATCGTTTGTATTCTTGTCTTATGTATAATGTGCGATATCTATTTCTGACTTTATATGAATTTTGTAGTATGTTAAATTGATATTTTGTATATTTGCTGAAAAAGTTGGAAAAGGATTTTATGCCAAATATATTGTTTCCTTGTTTATGACGAATAAATCTGAATATAATTGAATTATATAAAAAGAACAATGACTTTTTAAAAATTTGATGTTTAATAGATATTCTGTAACTTCATTCCGGTGTCGTTTCTAATGAACTCAAAAGTATACATACTCATATTTGCTATTTGTAAATATTGAATCCAAACGGAAAACAGAATGATTCTAGAAATTTAGGAGATTGCAGTTTTTCATTTTACATATGAAGTGGCTCTTATATTCTTACACTGGTGCCAAATAAGAGCAGTATTAATAACCTATTATCAAAGCTCCATCTTTGTGGTAATGTAAATACAATGTTGATTAAATCAAAATGGTTGTTTGATGAGAAAGCTACAGCTTCTTTCTTCTGTCATTTATATAATGATTTTTTGAAACTCTAAGTCAAATATGTTGATGTTTCATGAAAAATCTATACAGCTTCTTTCTGCTGTAATTTGTACAATGATCATTTGAAACTCTAAGTAAAATTTGATGTTTCATTAAAAAAACTATACAGCTCCTTTCTGCTCTCATTTGTACAATGATAATTTGAAACTATAAGTAAAAAGTCAAATAGATTATCATTTTATTATTGAATTGAATAAAATTGTATTACAAATTAACAGTAGGAACAAGTTATGTACTTCAAAATCATATGTATCCAAACTTCTTGAATATATGGTAATGAATTTAATTGATTAAATTGGGAGCTTGAAGTACTTACACTCATTGGATGATGTTTTTATCAATTTTCAAATGACTCCTTATGAAATAAATAGAAATTGATGGATTGAAAAGGATATGAATGCTGTTTTGAAATTAACTTAATTTGATTGCAATTTTGAAATAAATAGACTTTCTCTGTATACTTTCTAGTTCATCTCATCTTTTTGAAAGTGATTATCATAATTATCTTAAAACAGGCGTGTGAAAGAGGATGAAAGTGGATTTGGGAGAATAGTTATGAATGATGAGAAAGGAATGAGAAGATGTTAATGAAGTGTGAGTTATTGAATAGAAAATATTACTGAATGAGCTAGAATGAAGATTAAAACAAAGAATGATAAAGAACAGTCGTAGCATTGGTGGAGAAAATGTTCAATTAAAAAATCGAAATATATCATTATTTGGTTGACAGATTTCAATCGACTGTCAAGCTGTAAATGAGAGGAAATTTACGTTCAATATAGCGAATGAATACCCAATAATGCATGCACTAACACATACTATACAGAATGGAACAAGAAAGTTTTGTTCATTTATTTTTATTGTACTTTTGCGAATCAAACATCTACCATATTACTTTGACATACAAAATTAATTCACACGCACCCTCCATTGTGACGTCAAATTATGAAAAGTTTGTTGACACACATAGACGCGCGTGTTATACACACACAGCCTTCGTTCTTACGAACCGGCGAATAGGCGGCGAATACGTATGCGCTGACCGCGCGTACTAGCTCTTCGTTCTTACGAACTGTCGAATAAGTGGCGAATAGCGTATACTTGACCGAGGGTACCACTTTTTCGTTTTTACGAACCGGCGAATAGGTTTGAAAGCTTATAAGTTGATTTTTCTTTATATATGTTGTTTGATACATACATGATATCGAAGAGCAGGATATATACTCTTTCGTCTTGCAAAATTGCTGGAAAACAACGTTCAAAAGGATATGTATTCACCGCTCAAAAAAGTAGAAAACTTTGAACGCGTTTTTCTCTGAACTGTGTTTCTACGCGAGGGTGGGCTATTCGCCGGTTCGTAAGACTGGCGACGAATTATACACGAAATTAATCCATTTTCGTGACAATATTCATGCGTCATCACAGTGTGTGTACACATCATTGAGTTGTATACCTGTGTTAATGTGTGTATATATTCACATGCACTATTCCACTACATGATGCATGTTTTTTTCCTGCTGCTGACATGGATGCCAGACATTGTTTATTTTACATATTCATTCTGATGTTGATACTGACAATATATGCTGATGCTAGGTGGTGATGTGGAAAGAGACTACTTTAAAAAGAGAGGAATTCTGGTGCTCGAAATATGGAATCAAGCCAGATGTTATAATGGGTGCAAAACGTGGCTCAAACCAGGCATCAGTTATGGTGAAATATTTCCACCTGGCTACAATCTGTATAGGAAGAACAGGAAAGATGGGTTTGGTGGTGTGCTACTAGGCATCTCATCTAGCCTCAACAGTCACCAGATACACATCGATGGCGAAGTAGAGATAGTTGCAGCTAACATCTCAAACACAACAATGTGATATTTGCTGCTGTATATCGTCCACCTAACAGCAATCAGCAATACATGGACAGTATGAACCAATCCATCAAGGACCTGTGTGTGTCCAATCCTGGCACCGCGATGATCATGTGCATTGGTGGTGACGTCAATTTACCTGGTATCAACTGAGACACTGAGGAAATTGCATCTCATCAGTACAGGCACTCACTAAGTGAGTCTTTCCTACAGACTCTGGCAGATGCGGGCCTAGATCAGTCTGTTAACTTTCCAACATGCAAGGGGAGACAACGTGTTTGATGTTATCGTCACAAACCGCCTGACATTGGTCAGACAATGTGAGCCACTTCCAGGCCTCAGTGACCATGAGGTGGTATTTATCATGTTTATGGAGATGGCTGTGAAGGCTTACAGGCACAGGCCAGTCCATAGGGAAATAATCCTCTGGAAGGAGGCCAATCTAGAAGCTTTTTTTTCACTCCGATTCTAAGTCATGGGCAGACAAGTTTGTTGATGACTACAGCATCTCAACCCCAACAGAAACTCTCTATAGTAATAGTAGTAGTAACAGTAGCTTCCATTTATCAAGGTGACATTTCATCTTCTTGGAAGAAAAGCCATCATTGTTCCCATCCATTAGAAGGGGTGCAAATCATTCCCGGCAAACTACAGACCCATCTCACTGATAGAAGTCTTGTCAAAATTGTGTGAACACATCGTACATTGTGCAATAATACATCACTTTACCAAAGAACTTGTCGGCCTCACAACAAGGGTTCAGAAAGCGATGATCCTGTGAAACACAACTCATCCTCACCATCAATGACCATGAAAAAGGGGTTGGAGATAAGGCAAAAAAAAAAATTGTTTGGTTGTCCTCCAGTGACATTTTTTTTTTTAAAGAGGGTCGGTCGGTCGGATTTTTTTTTTTAAATAAAGGAGGCAAAGCAAGTTTCAATATTTAACGTTTTTACATGGTATTTACATTTATTAATTATCACCCAGAAACATAAAAGAGTTGTTTAGTACCTAGCATCCCAAGCGCTAGTCTACATCTAGACACTTCTAAATTGTTTTGTTTGTAAGTTCAAGCAATTCGAAACAATTTTTTTGTTTGTTTACAATCTCCAACAACAACGAGCTAAACGAATCAATTTTTAATACATGGACATTCTTGGGGCTGAGATAGTGTTTTGAGTGAGTACATCGGTGGACAGATTGTTTTCGCACACGAAACAATATACAAACGTCTATGATCTAGACTAGACCACGGAAGTATTTTCATGGGCTGATTGCAAACACAGAACTTGAACACGTGTGATTGCAAACTTCTATGTTGGAAAAAAATATATTTGCTGTTAAAAATATTAGTATAATTTTTCAAAATTATTAAAAATTACAAAATAGATATTTCTAAAATATAATCATGCGGTGAAAATATTCTTGTACTAAAATATCGTACATACATTAACTGTTGATTCCTGCGTTGCAAAACGGACACATGGCGTGTACTCGATAGTTCGTGAGATGGGTGAACGTTTCAGGAGGAGTCGTGTTGGTGATTTCAATATCTTGCTTGCTGCTCTCAACCAATCCAGAGTGCGTATTTTCTGTAGCTTGATATTTAAAAGCGATGATTTTTTTCGATAAAAACTATTCATGAAACGCTCCCAAAGCAAGGCGATGTGACGGCTGCTAGAACGTACCAGCTGGCTCCGCTGATTTCTACTTAGCTAGCAGCTTTGCCACATTAAGTTTCGCCGTATTTGCTGGGCTTTGTTCGCTTTTCCACGTAAGTTTTGCCGTGGTTGGGTTTTGAAAAAAAAAAAAAAAAATTGGGTCGGCCCCGTTTCAGAGGGTCGGTCGGTCGAGGACAACCAAAATTTTTTTTTTTTTTTTTTTTTGCCTAAGGAGCAGATGGAATGTATACTGTTAGACTTTGCCAAAGCTTTCGACAAGGTTTCGCATCGGCGATATTACTCAAGACTGAGTATTATGGTATTCGTGGCATCACTCTTGGGTGCATTGAAAGCAGGGCTGTCAACCCGCCCGCATTTGGCGGGAGTCTCACGCCGCCACGCTCATTCTCCCGCCAAGCATGTAAATTTCCCACTTTATGAAGAAACCTCCCGCCGAAGGCGTAAAATGCTAAACCCCCCCCCCCCTGAATGAGCAATTTTAGATGTTTAAAAAAATTAGAAAAAAGATGACCACCACCCCCCCCCCTTTTTTTTTTTTTTTTTTTTTTTTTTTGAATGGCAGGCGAGAAAATAAAAACGAATCTCTCTCCAAGCAGTTCCCCAAAGTTGACAGCCCTGTTGAAAGCTTCTTGAGCGGCCGCACACAGCAAGTCATTCTTGAGGGTCAACGAAGCAGTGAGGTCAGACTGAGTTAAATCAGGAGTCCCGCAAGGCAGCATATTAGGCTCACTGCTGTTCCTGATTTACTTCAATAATCTGCCAGGGGTGGGGGTACACTCCCGCCTTAAATACATGTACATGTCATAAGAAAAATTTGCATTTTTTGCTGTATAAAATGTGTCATTCTAGAGAAGGCCTTGGTAAATCCTGTATTTTATATTGTGAAGTCGCGCAGTGATCGAACGAGAAAACTTTAAATTGTGTACTTTATAACTTTGCACTTTAG
This sequence comes from Heliocidaris tuberculata, assembly GCA_025618425.1. Classification (NCBI taxonomy): domain Eukaryota; kingdom Metazoa; phylum Echinodermata; class Echinoidea; order Camarodonta; family Echinometridae; genus Heliocidaris; species Heliocidaris tuberculata. The sequence goes on along the minus strand of CM046837.1, from coordinate 20,928,080 downwards.
GGGGATTTTCGAACACACAGGCAATCAAAGTCTGAGCTGGTCACTTTTTCTCTCTCCTAAGGGGATAGGCATTATTAAATCACCGATACGGTAATTTTGGTGACTTTTCAATTAGGGGCATGGGGGGGGGGGGTGCAACGAAATTTCAATTGATACATTTACTTGCACATAATGTGTAAGTGAGGGGGACATGCTAATTAGAAAATTCAGCTAATTAGATCTTTTAAAGAAACCTACTCCTGTAAATATGAACATGCATTTTTCAAAGCTATCTTTAGAGAGCACATGGACTCTACACATTCTTTAAAGGGTAGCAATTACCTGCAAAAAAAAATTGTACAGCTAGAATGTATAAAATCAACTTTAAAAAAAATTTACCTCACATTCTTTCGGTTAACGGTTAAGGGGTATGAAGAAAATGTAGGATAACGTAAAAATCATAAAATAGGGTCCGCGCAGAACCGAAGTCGGAGTTGGGTTCCTCCCATAGAAATGAGAGGGCGTACGGGTGCGTTTTTATGTTTTTCAGAGTGAATTTAAAACTTGCAATATCTCGTTATAGAAATGATATTTGAAGCTCATATTTCGAATAATAGTAAAGCGACATGTAACTTCTAACATACAAAGTATAATAATATATTTTGGTGATTGCAGGTACCGTTTCACTCTGGTACAGAGTAAACCCCACAAAGGCGAAACGCATGCGTTTGTTTTTTTTTTCTTCTTCTTCTTTTTTTTTTATAAGATTGGTTCCCTACGAAACATCCGAAAATAGTGTCTAAATGTCCGCTTTTCGGTATAATATATTTGATGGAAGCAATTGAATCATTACAAATGATAGTGGCAGGGGACAAAATTAAACTTCATTTATTTCTTCTTTTTTCTTCATTTCGATCTATATATCTTTCTTTTACCTTTCCTTCTTTTTTCCTTCTTCTTCTTTTCTTTTCTTTCCCTTTTCCCCTTTTTTTCCTATTTTTTTCATGGACTTGGAACATTCTTTTTTTCTTCTTCTTCTTTTTTATAATGATATCATACATGTGTAAGTGGCAAATTCATTCTTAGTATACAGTTTTTAAGCCATGTATACTATCTAGCAAATCATAAGGTTCGAAGTGACAACAATCCAGTGAGAGAATACATTTACTTAAAATACATTGCGTCTGTTGTTTAGAGAATTTAACTCCTTGAATAAGAAAACATCTTTTTGTCTATGAGATTTTCCTCAATGATTTCAACTGCACTATGTAATTTTGTTTGTTTTTTGTTTTTTTTTCAAGTAATAATTCCAAAATGATCTTACGTGAATTAGTGATATCCATGATATGCATCTCAGCTTCATGTCAAGGGTATCCACTGTCCCACACAACTTGCAGGAGATGGATCATTACTGTTAGTAATGTGAGAATTTACAATACTGAAAATATGCAATATGATGTACATGCAAATAGAGTCATAAATGTTAAGAAAGGTAAATCATATTCAAATTTTGCATACCCCGCCCCATTTCTCTCTCTCTCTCTCTCTCTCTCTCTTTCTCTCTTTCTCTCTCAGTGAGGCGGCATAGCGTCAAATTTCAGCCCAATTGTGGATTTTGTGATAAAAGCACCAAATTTGGCATACATGAGGATAAATACGATCTTAGCAAAATCGGATGCTGAGGCATTTCAAATTCGGCCCCTCAGGCACGTTATGCCCACTTTTAAAAATTGCCGTCACAGGGTCCTTTCCTCAGTATAAAAAGTCCAAAATTAATAATTACAACGAGTTTATGTTTCTGTAAATATGATATAACTATAAAAAATATCAGGCCTCAAAATTCTGAAGAAAAAATTTAGGTGCTCATTTTATATGTTAACGAATGATAAAGTTGTTGAATTGCAGAATACGTGTAAAATTATTCTAATTGTGACAGGGAAAGCATTTACGTTCTTATATATTTACCACAGGTGACTATTATGAAAAAAGGGGCCCAAAATATATGTGTAAAACAAATTGTTTAATCTTATTAACGTAATATTGACTGTCAACTTATTTTGCAATAAAAGCATCAAATTTGCCATACAGGCAGATGAGTATGTTCCTAGCAAAACTAAATATTGATCTCAAATTCGGCCCTGAGGCCCGTTGTGCCCACTTTTCAAGATGGGGCAATTTATACACCTTTTTCTTTGTACTTAGTTTAACATCGATAGATTACAGCAAATGTTGGTATTATGAATATGTTGAAATCATATACAATTTTTTATTTCATAATAGTATTCTTGACAATAGCAAATATTATCATTTAAGGGCCGTTTTAAATCATTTATTCGTATACATTACCTGTAACGTTTTTCTTATCAATTTCTCAGCGATGACTTTCTATGCATTTGAGACGTCGTATTTTCACCGATCAGATTTAATTCGAGAAAGTAACCAAACTTTATAGGTTTGTAAATACAATTTTTCATAAGGTAAAGGAGTGAATTTTAATTCATTCCTTCCTTATTCAATTCTTAAATACTTAAAGGGTACCTGAGGCCTGAAAAAATAATTTGTGTATAGTTAGCTTACAAAAAATCAACCCCAGAAAATTTAACACGACATGCAACGGTGACAGGATACAGGAGATACTGATTTTTTGAAAATAAAATACCCCCAAAAGTTAATATGAATAAGACTTGAGCAAAGACTAGTCGATCGATCACGATAGCTCACCTAACGATATATCGATTAAGGAACGTCGTCCAGTGGTCCAGTGGTTTAAGGCGCTTGATTGGAGATGCGATTATCGGGCGTTCGATCCCCGGCACGGCACTTACGCCCTTGAGCAAGGCATTTTATCTACATTGCTCTTGTCTCGTACATCAAATAAATGAAGTGCTATAGGCATATTGATACCAGTGTGTACATGTGTGTTATTGTTGAAAAAAAAAAAAAAAACTTTCAATTTTCGATTCGATAAATGAATTTTGCGACTTAGTTCTAATTTATTTGTTGTTTCATTTGGTCTGTAGATTCTTTGTAATTTATGCTTCAAACCAATTTTCTATTCGATTTATTAATTTGATTAATCTGTTGTTTTATTTGGGTTGTAGATTCTCCATAAATTACGCGGCAACTGAATTTTCAGTTCGATAAAAACAGTTTGCGTTGTATACTTCATCCATTTGATGTTTTATTTGGGTTGTATATTATTCGTTACGCGCCAAATCAATTTCTAGTTCAATTTCCAGTTCGATAAAAAAAAAAAAAAAAAAAAAAAACATTTTGCTTTGTATACTTCATTCATTTCATATTTTATTTGGGTTGTATATTATTCCTAAGTTAAGCGCCAAATCAATTTTCGATTCGATAAATATATTTTTAGTTCTAATTTATTTATTGTTTCGCTTGGTCTGTAGATTCTTTGTAATTTATGCGCCAAACCAATTTCCTATTCGATAAAAACATTTTGCGTTGTATACTTCATTCATTTTATATTTTAATTGGGTTGAATATTGTTCCTAAGTTAAGCGCCAAATCAATTTTCGATTCGATAAATATATTTTGCGTCTTAGTTCTAATTTATTTGTTGTTTCGCTTGGTCTGTAGATTCTTTGTAATTTATGCGCCGAACCAATTTTCTATTCGATAAAAAAATTGTGCGTTGTATACTTCATTCATTTCATATTTTATTTGGGTTGTATATTATCCCTAAGTTAAGTGCCAAATCAATTTTCGATTCGATAAATTTTGTGTCTTAGTTCTAATTTATTTGTTGTTTCATTTGGTCTGTAGATTCTTTGTAATTTATGCGCCGAACTAATTTTCTATTCGATATTAACATTTTGCGTTGTATACTTCATTCATTTGTTGTTTAATTTGGGGTAATCCCGTAAGTTACGCCCCAAATCAATTTTTGATTCTTTAAAAACATTCTCCGTTGTATGACTTCATTCATTTGTTGTTTTATTTGGGTTGTAGATTATCCATAAGTTACGCGCCAAATCAATTTCCAATTGGATAAAAACATTTTGCGTTGTATCCTTTATTCATCTGTTGTTTCATTAGGGTTTAATATTATTCTTAAGTTCCGCCCCAAATCAATTTTCGAGTGTTTGTCAGCCCCGGCGCTGTATATAGCAAACGACAACGCGATAATGCGATCGCGATAATTCCACTATCGCGTCTTGGCGTTCGCCGAACGTGCACGCATAAAAAAACGCACACGCATAGAAAACTGCTCGCGCGGAACTCAACTCCAGTTGAGTTCCGCGCGTCGTTCGTTCACGCTGTCCTTTATTCTCTTAAAACTCCTTAACCGCTAACCTGTAGAATGGGGTTATTTGGGGTTAATTTTATACATTCTAACTGTATACAAATTATTTTTTTGACCTCAGAGACCCTTTATATATATTACATCCAAACCATTTGGCAGGTTTAGACAGTTCAGAGATTAGAGTGTCAATTAGAACAGTTTAGTTTTGGGGTGCTCAAGCGTGAACAAACAATGTACGTGGCTCAGCTAGGGAGGCTACTATACAAGGTTGTGGCACGCGAGCACAGGTTAGTGCATATGTACGTGGCACTTCTACGCAGATCAGTACACAAGGTTGTGGTATCGTATGGGTTAATGTCGAATAAAGGCTATTTCAGAATTGACCACAATCGTAAAACGTAAAAATGTTTCCCAAGTAAATTTCAAACCAACTTAAAGAAATTCCTCTGGCACCATAGTGACATCTACACCAAGAATTGAAAGGATGCTATTTAGTCTGACACGATTTTGAATAACCTTATGAGGGTCCATACAAATTATTTATTCAATGGCATTCTTTTTGTTACAAAGCACAATTTTTCATAAGATTCATAAAGACAAACACTTTTCCTTTCTTATCTTGACATTAAAGGAATCGTGAATGAGTAATCCTGACTGGCTCACTGACCAAGAAATAAAGTTCCAGGCTTGGAATTGGATTAAAAACTCATAACTACTTTATTAGCTTGATGAAGTAGTCGTCGAACAAGTAACAACAATTCAATCTGTAATATAAAAAGAACAGAGAGAAAATACAATATCTTCATAATCCATCATAATTCCACAACCAATATCACTGTATTGTTTGGTAGCTCACTTATTCCAAACAGTCTAAAAATAAACATTTGTGCTTATTAATTCACTTTCAAACTAAGATTCATTTCTTTCATCAAAACTATGACTCACTTTTTCTTCACAGCTGATAATTCATAATCATAATCAGCTTTAATATACTAGACTTGCATTCAAGCTAAATTATTGACTTGCCAAATAACCTTGATATGACTTTGACTTTGATGCATGTTAAGAAAAATACCAGTTTACAAAATAAACCAACTTGTCTAGCATGCCTATAAAAATTGACCTTCAAGATTCCTTAGAATTCATAACACTCACTCAAGGAGACTAATATCAGTAAAGCTATATGACCCTTGAATTAACAAGACCTGTTAATTTTCTACACAAAATAACCTCAATGTCATATTGACTCTTGCCTCATGAATAATTAAACCCTGTCCAAAACCAATGCACACACTTTGCTTATACAGTGCACCACAACCAAACCTACATTGACTGAATAACTTCACTTCAGTTTAATTAATATTCATATCTGCATGACTAAACTCATCTAAACTTTGATATTAATATATATATTCATGTTTTATAAACCTTCTTTGATATTTATCCATCATATAATCTACGCCAAACGGCAACAAACATCCATAGGAATGTAACTGACACACGTGTTCACTTTCACACATGTCTCAATATTTACTTCATAAGACATCATACTAAGTTCTATTTTACGCCATTAATAATAACATTATCAAAAACTCACTTCTTTGGCCGGAACAAAAAACCTCTGGCGAAATTACTGAACTCATTGGTGTCAAAAATCTCGCAGGAAAACATGGGAAAAAAGGGAAAACTGGGGAGCTCATCCCCAGTGACTTGATGCTCGAATAGACGCAACATAACAAGTGAAAACATGGCTTCGCTAATTTGCATACTTAAATTTTGCCACACGTGGACACATGATATGGCATCTTCAAACGAAAAGAGAAAAATTATTCTGTTCGTTATTACAATACAAAAAAAACTTTCGCTCAGCGAAACAATGTTTCCCAAGTAAATTTCAAACCAACTTAAAGAAATTCCTCTGGCACCATAGTGACATCTACACCAGGAATTGAAAGGATGCTATTTAGTCTGACACGATTTTGAATAACCTTATGAGGGTCCATACAAATTATTTATTCAATGGCATTCTATTAGTTATAAAGCACAATTTTTCATGAGATTCATAAAGACAAACAATTTTCCTTTCTTATCTTGACATTAAAGGAATCGTGAATGAGTAATCCAACAAATTTATCGTGTCTATCTTTTTATGAAAAAAAATATTCATATATTATTAAATAATATGGTGTTGTTATGCGTACACTTGCCTGGATTCCGCTTTATTTTGTTTAATTCTGACCAATCAGCGAGTACATCGCGACAAAATTTACAAAGAAAATGACAGAGTATTATGCATTATGAGGGTTTAATCCACATCATATATCATGTTGCTCTGTTGGAGGGATGCCCAATATCCCCATACCTCTTTCTTCTAGCAATAGAAATATTGGGTATTTCAATAAGAAGCAATCCATTAATAAAAGGTGTTCAAATTGGGGAAGTTGAACATAAAGTTAGTATGTATGCTGATGATACAACTTGTTTTTTAAATGGAGATTTGGAGTCAGTTAATAATTTATTTGATACTTTGGAGAAATTTGGGGCCTTCTCTGGTTGTAAGGTTAATATATTGAAAAATGAAGGGATTTGGTTGGGATCTCTGAAAAAATCCCGAGAAAAACCCTTTAGTGAGAAGGGACTGGTTTGGAACAATTCAACTTTTTCTTGTTTGGGAATAAAGTTTTCTTTGGACTTAAATTTGCTTTTTGAACTGAATTATAATCAGAGATTGGGAAATATCGAACAGACCTTGAATTGCTGGCGTTCAAGATCATTATCCCTTATAGGGAAGATAACTGTTGTGAAAACCCTTGTATTGCCCAAACTGTCGTTCTTATTTACTACTCTGTGTATTCATATTCCTGAAAAGTTTTTTAAAAAGCTTGAATATTCCTTTTTTAAATTCATTTGGTCAGGCGGCAATGATAGGATAAAACGAAAATTTTTGTACAATGAATATGATCAATGTGGCTTGAAAATGTTAGATATCAGATCATTTGCCCTGGCTCAAAAGTTGGTTTGGTCAAAACACATGCTGAATGAAGATTTTAAAAGTGATTGGAAACAAATTGAAATGAAAAGTCTCACTGAATTCCATACAGACCCTTTCATTTTATTTAGAGCAAGTGCTCCTGACAATCTTTTAAAGAATGTAAATTTCCAGCTGGGTGAAACCATTAAGGTCTGGTATGTGTTTAGAAGTAGATTGTTGGCCAACATGAATTTAAGAGAGATGCACAAAATGGATGTGTTGTGGTTTAATAAGAATATTTGTTTGAAAACAAAGAAATATTTCTACTATTCGGAGTGGTATGATAAAGGTATTATAACAGTACAGGATTTGATGTTTGATGGTAATCGCTTTAAGGAGTTTTTTGAATTGGTATCGGAATTTAATATTTCAATTCGTGATAGAAGGAAGTATTCTTTCCTTATCAAGTCTATCCCTTTGTTTGGAGCGTGGTCCAATGATTCAAGGGACCCATATGATTTAGTGGTTAGTAAGTTATTCAGTTGTAATAGTCTATCTAAATTTTCTTATTCAATCTTTAAGGACCAACTGTTACCCAAGGATAGAAGCAGAAAGTGGAATGACATTTTTGGTATAGATTTAAATGATGAAGAATGGATGTTGGTCCATAGGAATAATCTTAAGTGCACAATTGAAACCCAACTAAGGTCTTTTTATGTTAAAACTTTCCATAAGGCTATAGCCACTAATGATTTTCTGCATAAAATTAAGAGGTCTGACACTGAATTATGCAGTCTTTGTAATCAATTAAATGACTCTATTCAGCATTTTATGGTTGAATGTGTAGTTGTAAATCCTCTTTGGAAATGTTTGGAAAAATTTTTGAGTTCAAAATTAGGGACACGGATACAACTCTCATCCTTTCAAAGACTTTTCGGGTGTAACAAAGACCAACAAAATTGTTTATGTATAAATTTCTTTCTTTTGTGCACACGTTTTTATATTTATCGCTGTAAGTTCAGAAAGGAAAAACCTAACTTTCAATCTGCTTTGTCATTTTTTAAGATTAAATATAAATCAGAATACCTGATAGCTCTCAAGAATAATAAGATGAGACAACACTTTCAAAAGTTTGTATTTGATATATGATGCAAGAGTCTGTATTTTTCCTGTAAGCCATGACCTGAGTACTCATCTTAAAATCCTATTTTTATACCCAGTATACCATGTATACAGCAAAAGCATTATTCATGTTACATGCACTTAATACACTGTTGCAATCTGGCCTGCGGGCGATTCCCGCGGGTCAGGATATAGTATGGTTCAGATTCTGAGCGATTTTATTTTGGGAGCGGTCTCCGGGTGCGCGATGTCCCACTGCTGCTGCCGGGCTGGGGGATGGCGTGGCCCGGGTTTGTACGGGCGAAGAAAGATTTTTTCCTCGCCCGTACAGGTTCGGGTCGCGCCGTCTCTCGGCCTGGCGGCGGTGGTGGGATGTCGCGCATTTGGGGATTGCTCTTGGAGTGGAGTCGTTCAGAATCTGAACTAGATATAGTATTGTGATATAGGGCCTACATGTACTTTGTTCAGTGACCGTACCTCTTATTTGTTTTTTTGTTTGTTTGTTTTTTCTTTTATTATGTTCATATTTATTTTTTTGTACATATGTTATCCATTGTTTCTACTTTCAATAAAAACATAAATTTAAAAAAAAAAAAATGTTGCTCTGTTGGTTCTTGAGAATTAAATGTAAATATGACGAAATGCCATTCAAATGGACAGACAGATTTTAGAAGTAGATTGCAATTATGTTCAAACAAGTGAATAACAAAATTGTACAATTTCCACACTTGCAAAATGTTATTTCTTTCACTATTTTTGCTGTAAATCACACATCTTTTCGGCATGAGTATTGCATTCTGTACGTTCGGTTCTAACGGCAAAATTTCAAATCTACTTACAAAATTCCGTAAGCCTTTAAAAAAAAAAATTGTGATCTTATCGATCATTAATGTAATTGATGTGAAGTATGATTTGTTTTTATTTCATTACTCGAGTGAAGTTCATAAAAAAAATTAAATATCTGTTATTAAAAGAAGTTTTCATCGACGTATGCAAATTGGAATTGTTCCAATGTTTTGACGTTCTTGCTAATTGCCGCAGATTCAATAAAAGTTTGTCGACTTTATTCATCGGTATTTTCTTTACATGTTAAAGAATTTTCAAGACACTTTATTAAAAAAAAAGCTTTCTGTAGTTCGAAAAAGTAGCGTTAAGTGTCCCATATAAGCGGATCATACATGTAAATGATTCTTTTTGTACATATGAAATTGAAAAATAATGTTAAAACATTCAGGTAAAACAAATGAATATTAATCTAATCAGGGTGTATTCTACCGGAGTGTTACTAAGGTTCATTCATTTGTTACATTTTAAAATGATTTGGTCCTGCATATTCTAATACAGATCCAAAAGTTTTCGAATCAACTTGAGATAACTAGCTCAACGAATTTGTCAAGTGAATGAATAAGAATAAATTGAAAACTTTATAAAAATTGTCATTTTTAATTCGACAGTTGTTAGCAGGGCAAAATACTGCCAACTTGAACAAAATAATCCAAAATGTAGAAAGGGGCAAATAGATTGGAATTTTCTTGTTTGAGAATTAATCAAAGAGAGTATACAAATTGAACGAATGTGCTCAAAATGACCCAAAATAGAATGAGGTCATTTTGGGGTGTATTCTTTCATCATTCTGACTTCATTATGCCGATATATCAAGCAGTCTGCTTTTTACGACGTATCCCAGATGGTTACACAGAATGGATATTCCCATATATCTGCTTATCCATATCCATTATATGTTACTATAGAAAGTACTCAAAATCTGTAAAGAAAACACAAAAATATGCACGTCATGATGTTCAGAAGTTACATGATCTTGCCCTAATATAAATGGAGCGCTCAAATATCCATTGAATATCGGCAGTGTCCCTAAAATTTATCTTTAACAAACTATCTACAAAATTATCACACATATTCATGGGTTACACAGAATGGTTATTCCCATACATCTAATCATACATCTACTTACCCATATCCATTATATGTTACAATCGAAAGTACTAAACATCTGTAAAGAAAAGAAATGCAGGTCATGATGTTCAGAAGTTACATGATCTTGCCGTGAAATATATGGAGCTCTCAAGTATCCATTGAATATCAGCAGTGTCCCTAAAATTTATCTTCAACAAACCATCTACAAAATTATCACACATAGGTCTGTTCAGCTGTGCACAAGGGAATCTCTTTTTATTTCTTTGTTCAGGGCTAGAATAATGCTGGATCCCTTTATGAAATAATACAGTGAAAAGGTTAATATGAATAGCAAAAAAAAAAGAAAATTGATAAAATTTGTTTAAAGAACAATTGCATTTTTTTTATTTTCAAACGATAATTTGTGTTCAACTACATATTAAGTTTATTCACCACTTATCAATTTATTACTTTTACATCTTTTGTAATGAAGGACTTGGTTGAAGAACTGACTGGTCCTTGAATTTAGCCTATTGGAATTTAAGAATTCAGTAGTCAGTGGGTTAATATAGCTTAAGGGCTTTACGAAGTATCCATATATTATATGTATTAACATTCGTTCTTTAATGAAATGAAAAAAAAAATGCAATACAATAAATACCGGCTATACGGCACATATCAATTTTGCCGCTTATATACGATTAAAGCATTTATGAAGAATGTTTTCAGTAACCTGTTTCAAGGATAAAAGGATAATAATTTCATTTCATTCCATAATTTGATTTCAGCTATACGCTCAAATTATCGTGATCGCAGCTATATTTTAATTTGAAAGTTGAACAACTAGAAAATTTAATGTCTAAACTAGGTCATGAAAACATATACACACATTTTAGGAGATTTTAACATTGACCTACTTTCTAATGACGTAATTTGTCGACGCTCTCAAGATTTTTATATGCAAATGCCCACGATACTCTCATTGATAATGATACAGTCCTCCACATTGATTGATAACTTAATAACTAGTGTAAACAAACGCAATATTTCTTCTGGGATTCTGTACTCCGATATTTCCGATCACCTGCACATGTGTCCTTCTTTTCACGACCAGATTGTAACCAAACGCCCAGCCGTGAACCCTTGAAAAAATGCAAAGACTTCAATTTGAATATCGCACAGAAAAACAGGAAGATGCGCTCGTGATACAGTCAGTTGAAGAGGCTTCCAATCTTTTAATTACAAAATTATATTATTTTCTTGATAAACACATTCCAAAAAATACTCTTATAAAAAAATCAAGTAGAAAGTATACTAAGGAACCCTGGGTAACACAGAAAGTACTTAAATCTATAAAGAAGAGGATTTATATATATATATATATATATATATATATATATAAAGACAGTACTAGAAATCCCACCATAACAAATGTACAGAAATATAAGACTTATCGAAACAGTTGCATGAGTTGACCTCAGTAATACTTGAATAGAAGAAAATATTCTTTGCAAAGAAGACAGAGCGCGTAATTGGTAACATTTCCTCGACCTGGAAAGTTATCAATGACAATTATGACATCCTTGGTAAAAAGCGAAATACTCTAATGAACACAAAATATACACGAACGGCGATAATGCTTACAAAAGTTCCCGTGGTATAGCAAATGCATTTAATTCTCACTTTGTGAATACTGGCCCAGAACAGGCTTCTAAGAACAAGGAACCAATATAACTTATTTCAAATTTCTTCCAAAGCCCTATGAAACTTCCATTTTCCTCAACCCTACAAATTATATTGAATTACTATAAATAATTCGCTCCCTAAAAACAAGCAAATCAGAGGGGCATGATGAAATTAGTAACAGTGTGTTGAAACAAATTCTAGTCAATATTACTATTCCTCTGACTCATTATATTAAATCTGTCTTTATCAACAAGCATATTTCCTTGTACATAAAAATTACAAAGGTTATCCCAATATATAGAAAAGGATGATGCATCATTATTAAACAACTACAGACAAATGTCTGCACTCACAAGTATATCGAAAGTCCTAGAACACATTGTGTATAACAGAATCTATAATTACTTATCCTGTAATAGTATGCTTACTTCATGTCAATATGGTTTCCGCAAAAATCGATCCACGGACATGGCCCTCATAGAATTTTGTGACAGTATCTTTTATCGAATAAGGACCATGTTCTTGGAGTATTCATGGACCTCAGTGAGGCCTCTGATACGCTTGATCATAAAATTCTTTTGGATAAACTACAAATTAATCGCACAAGAGGAATTGCTCTCAACTGGTTTAAAAGTTATTTATCTAATCGACAGCAATTTACTTCCTTACAAAATATAGATCCTGATATATTACAAATATAGTGGGAAGTCCCTCAAGGGAGCATTCTAGGCCCCCTTTTGTTTTTGATAAACATAAATGATATTTTTAAAGCCTAACTTTCTTTCATTTGATGATGTAACAAATACATACATATTATGAGCAACTGTGCATTGATAAATAATTTACAATTTCATATAGCTATTGATGGAATTACAGCAGAAAACGAGAAAGTTCAGAGGGTCAGTGCTTGAATTTTAGCGCACACATTGATAAAGTAGTTACTTCTGCATCACGTAGAATTTGAATTTTATATAAATTAAAACCATGTGTTTCCTAAATATACTGTTTACTGTATATAACGCTTAAATCTATAACGCATTACTCTTGTCACATATCTCTTGCTATAATCTTGTCTGGGCCAGCCAAACACCTGAAATCAACCGTATTTTTCTCCTCAAAAAGAGAGCAGTTCTTCTGTGTACAAATGCAGCATATTTGGCAAATACAGAACCCATTTTCCATAAATTGCACACGCTTCCGATCTTTGAATTGGACTCTTATTAAATTGCTATATTCATGCATAGATTTTGCTCTTCGGAGCTTCCGGTGACCTTTAATGACCTGTTTCAATTAAACTCGTCCAAAATAAATACCCTACAAGAACTTCCACAAATGTTCATCTGAACAATCCCAAAACAGTCCTGGCTCATAGATCTATAAGACACACTAGACCCGATATTTGGGATTTACTATATTTTGACATACGTTCGAGCCCGACGAAGTGTATTTTGAAGAAAATTTTAGAAGATTATCATTCTCAAGTATAACTGATTGGGGTGCTTAGTACGCTTTCCAGCAATGTACAAATGCCATGTACAAGGTACATGGCATATTCGAGGGCAGTATACCTGTGCTACAAGCAACGTCATATACGGATTAACGTGCACTCTCTGTGGCATGGTGTATATCGGAGAGACGAAAAGACGACTGGCAGACAGAGTCACCGAGCACCTGTGGTCTATTCGACTGAACACCCCTGGGCTCCCGGTTGCTCGTCATTTTGACCTCGCCAACCACACTTGCAACGATGTTAAAGTATGTGTAATACGAACTTACCTTGATGAGAGAGAGAGAGAGAGAAAGACGATGGAGGAGAAAATCATCTTCAAGCTCGGGACTTTCCAGCCTCACGGGATCAATGCAGCATTTCGATCGTTCAAAATTAATCACTGAACTTTAATTCCGTGAACTTTACATGCTTATTAATTATTCTACTTTGCGCAACTTTCCTTTTATTACGTCCTTGTCTAGGTGCACTTTTTTGCTTATCTTACGCTTCTCATCATGACTCTAATTTTATTTTATTACCTAGTATCTTCTTTTATGACGCTATGTATTTTTTGAATTGCGCTTTTAATTTTTTTTTCTTTTCTTTAAAAAAAAAAAGCACCAATCTTTACTTTCCTTTGTTGCGTCATTTATTAGGGCTCACTTTACGAGTCCAGCTTCTTTTCTTTTTTCATTGTATCATGGCTACACATGCGTCTTTTTAAATTTTTGCATCTTATTGTTTGAAATTGCGCACCAACTCTTTCCTTCCTTTGTGGCGTCACTTCCTAGCGCTTACATCATGCGTAGAGCTTACTTTTATTATCATTATTATTATTTGTATCATGGCAACTTATGCGTCTTCCTAATTTCTTGCATCTAATTGTTTACGTTCAGTCTCACTTTGATAAAGGTCTTTGACCGAAACGTCAGTCCAAATTTTTGGCTCCTGCGGTGTTTTTATTTGACTCCTGAGTATTTACTCATTCTTCGATATATATATATATATACATGGGGCAGATGCAGGCCCCTAAAGCTCCGCCATCTTGTCGGGGTCCATTAGAAGGCCCGATAAGCACCTTTGCATAATTCATGAGCGTAAATGCATGATTCATTTTGTAAGATGCTCCCCGAGAGTAGCATTTGTTTGTACGCGGTATGAAACACATTACGCGCATCAGCTTAGAGCATGCGCAGTGAGAAAGGTCAAATTCAGTAATACATGCATTTATGGTAATGTATTCATCGCTTCAACGTACAGATTCGGCGAATCAGCGTCAGTAATTTCTAATTGTGGCAGACGGCGCTCGGTCAATGCACTTTAATTGTGATCGATCTCCGAATCAAAATATATCGCTTTGCAAATTTGTAAACAAGTAAATAAAGCTAAAAATGTAACCGGACTGACCGAATCAAATCTAATCATGGATACAGATAATGTAAAAATAAATGTAAAGTACTTGACACGTCACCAGTGGCAATAAGTCTCTTTTCTTGTTGATATACTTAATACCGGTGAATATATTTATTGGATATGCATAAAGGATAATGATAAATAAATAAATAAATGATACATACATATATAATGATATTAAAAAAAAAAAAAAAAAAACCTCTTGCAGCGTAAGATTTTATTCAGGGATGGTTTTCATAATAGAAAGGATAATCTTCATTTCGGGGTGAGGGGATGGGGTCCTTTAGTTACTTGAGTTTTTTTCTTTAATCTTATAGTTAGTCTTGTCTTCTTTCTTTTAAAAAAATAATATAAGTGTACGTTTGTTCTTTTTTGGAAGGGATATTTAAAAAAAAATGATTAAAAGGAACAATCCACTAGCGTAGCTTTGGGAGGGGGGGGGCAGGGGGCAGAGTGCCCCCCGACTTTTCCTCACATTTTTTTTTCTTGCTTGTCAGAAAATTATTGAGGAAAACATGTGATACCCCCACCCCCCACTGAGCGAGTTTCGGAGAGCTGGCGAGAAGAAAAAAATACGGGTCTCCCTTCAAGCAGAATTTTAGAATTTACAAATTTTTATTTTATTTATTTTTTGCTTGTCAGAGAATTATGGAGGAAAACATCTGATAACTCCCCCCCCCCCCCCCCCCCCCCACTGAGCATCACTGGAACAATCAAAATACCGGGAAGAATTATCTTCTAACTTTTAATTTGCATTTGTGAGTAAAATTTATATGTTGCCATTCACTAGCGTACCCAAGGGGGCCGGGAGCAAGGGGGCAGAGTGCCCCCTGACAAGTTTTGAAAAAAAAAAAAAAAGGTCATCGGGTTCCTGAACAAGATTCTCGACATCCCCCACTGAGCGACTTTTGGAAGGCTGGCGAACAATTTTCGGAACTGATAACCTTTTTTTTTTTTCTTTAATGCTTGTCAGAGAATTATGGAGGAAAACTGGACCCCATAAAATCTGATAACCCCCCCCCCCCGATCCACTGAGCGACTTTTGGAGGGCTGGGGGGGGGGGGGGTGAGGGGGAATTGTCGCCATTGATAACCCATTTTTTTTTTTTTTAACCCAGTCCAGATACGCCACTGTTGCCATTCCTTTCCAGATTTCATGCCTGTAAGTCACCACTCAATCACAAGTCTTATACAATACCATTCATTTCCATCAACTTATGATTGACCATTCCAGTCAAAGCTTACTGTCCTCACTCTTCCTTTCACATACGCAGGGGTGTCGCTAGAGAATTATGAATTAGGCAAAAGTAACCGTGCCGAGAAAAAAGGTTCCCACAAATTTCCAACAATGAAAAAGTAAAACTGAAGTTTATATTTTTATATATTTTTTAACATGCCAAAATACTGACAGTTTGAAACATTACAAATATTAAGGTGTATTACCATCCGGCCACCCCAGGGGTGCATCCAGGATTTTGTAAAAGATGGGGCACACATTGCAGAAAATTCTCTGACAAGTTGAAAAAGGTCATTTCAAAGGAGGGGGAGGGGGTACAATCTTGAAGTTGTATACTGAAGGTATGTCACTCTGTATCAGGGGGGGGGGGGGGATGGGCTGGAAGTGCCCCCTAAATCTGATATTGCCCCCTTCCACCCCCACCCCCTCAAAGCGATACCACTGCTTTTTCTCTCATTTTTTATCTTTCTCATTCCATTCTAACTCTGGCTTACCTTTCACACAAACTTTGCATTTAACATTTCTAGTTATGGAACCCCCCCCCCCCCCCCCCCCTCCCCTCTTTGAATACTAGTACTCTATGTAAAAGTATATCACATGACCATTATCATTAAAATGAGAATTCAAGTTAGAATTAAAAAGCTCTCAGAATATGTAAATGTTTAAGGTAACTAGATAGATGACTTTCCATCCCCCTTAACATGATAAAAGAGATGAACTAAATCCTTTTTTGTTTTTGTTGTGTATTTAATAACAATAAATATCAATTCAAATAAGTTCATAATTTGAAAAAAAAGAAGAAATTGCACATCCTTGCAGAAGTCTAGTGGTAAGTCAAATTTTCATATCACTTACTAGTATATCACTGAATGAATATTCGTTTTTTCTCACAAGTTCTCAAGCAATTTGCGTATCAACTGTTTCATTCTATTATACTGTTGAAATGGTCACCGACATAAATCAAATCTAGGTTTTGTTAAATTTCATTCAGCTGAAGGCACTTATTTTTTAGAATTTCAGCAAATGCAATATTCCAACAAAAATCCTCCAAATAAGAAACCCTTGTTAGGGATATCTGTATTGTTTTATTCTGAATGAAACCCCTAACTTCATTACATGTATCCACTCGTGAGACTGCTAATCTAGTTAACAGGAATGAAGAGCTGTAGTGGTAATCCGTAAGTCTGTTGAATGAAAAGAGAAAATATAATAAATTAAAAACTATTAAAGTCGTAAACAATAAGAAAGGACTGCAATGTGCCAGATATGTATATTATGCATGACTCAAACAGAGTGAATGTTGCTTGATAAACAACTATTTTACCCACTGCACATTCATTAAAATTAAGTTCTTTTGTAAGCATGAAAATGGAAATGATGAATCCTTATAGAAATTAAATAAAATTCCCATATTTGACTAAAAATTCTTCATTTTCAGGTCAGAGGGAAAGGAAATTACAATCGTTTCAAATAACTTGCTTCCTCTTCAAGTTGTGTACTATTGATATAGGCCTATTATATATTTCTTATATTGATATATTTTTCAAAAACTTTTTTTTTTTTTTTTTTTTTTTTTTTTGGGGGGGGGGGGGTATTGCTAAATTTAATTATGCACAGTAAAGGCCTACCTCTTCAAGCTTGAGCATGCAGGTCAGTATATCTGCTCTTTGTTCATTTCTCCTGATTGTGTACATGGTGTATCTCAATATTCTTTCACCATCCAATGTAAAGAATCATGCTGTGTAAAAAAGGATAAATAAATTTATAAGTACATGTGTAAATGAAAGTAATTTAGAGGTAAAAAATATATATTTCGCAGAAATACTTGTACTCCACTAATTCTGACTTTTTTTAAATCTTCTGATCCATCTAAATACATCTAATTTAGATCATAGATCAAAGCTCAAAAGAGATCATTTTCACAGAATGTATTGTGGATAAAATGTGAAGTGTAATCCTCTCCTTCTTCTCCATGCTTACACACAATCCTGGGCTTTGTTGGTAACTGTTTAAAATGTTTGCATAGTTTAAGGACAAGCTATTCAAAAATCAATGGCAACTAGTAAGGGTATCTGTAATATGCTTTTAACCAACACACTTAGGGACCCCTGGAAGCCCTGCTTTTATAGTTCATTTCCTTGTTTCCTGTTAAATTACAATATTTATGATAACCATAAAATGATTCGAATTACATTATACATGTATATACTCAGGAAATGTTCTGTAAACTTACCTGTAATTTAGGAAGGCTAAATTTCTGCTCATTGTGTATGGTCAACAGTTTGCGCAATTTTTGAATAACATTTCTTGGGTTCCTTTCCATTTTGATCTGTTTAAAAAAAAAAATGAAAACAGAGTTGTCACTTTTTTTGGTCTTTCTTGTTACAGTCATAGCTACATTGATAATAATTGTTTTTATCAGGCAAATAAATTCCAATCCATTATTTTTCATAGGTCAAAATTCAATAATCATCAGCTATCTTATGTTTATTAAGCATTAAGCCTGCATTCAAGCTACATAAGTTTCTTGGAAAGAAAAAGAAACAGCCTCAGCAACAAAACTTTCTAGTGACGTGTGTCTGAAATTTTGAACAGGGATCCCTAAACTGGCTTTAACACCAGACTGAATTTTTGCCCAAAATACATTTGCCTCCCCCCCCCCCCCCCCAAAAAAAAAAAAAAATCATAGTCTATCAGACTCTAGTTAACTTACAGTCAGTTTAATTGACCAAATGGCATGAATTGAACCAAATATAGTAGATCCAAGTCTTTTAAGAACGAAAAAAAAGTCAGGTATGAAAGTTAAGTTGAACAGAGTTCTTATCAAACATGGTTAGAGATCTACTTTGAACTTTGTCCTCCAAGCACAGCTTTACTTTAGCCCTAGCCAAGTCTACATCTACTCAAGATCCTTCAGACTTCGGTTTATGGAATAAAATTTCATCAAATATTCGGAGTTCAAAACAGTAAACCTCGTGTAACATTAATGAAATTATATCTGCACTAATTTTGGTCTACATATCTTATCAAAATCATCGACATCGTAGAATCCCGCCACACAGTTTCCAAATCTAACGTTAACCGTACTCCGTAGTCTCGTCGTACGTCACTAGTACGTGTTAGATCCAAGTCCAAGTTGGACTAACGAATACGCTTGTGTGCAGCATACAGATGAACAACATGAGGAAAAGCTTATGCAATATAGTCTATCATCATTCAAAGAGTTTACTAACGTTAGATCTGTTTAGATCTTCTTAGATCCAACTTGTTTGCATGTATTGAATTTTTGACGCTGTCGAAATAGCCACCGCGCTGGTGACTGAAACAGACCCGTGACTGCCCGGGTAGCTGTCATGAGCCGCAGCGTGTGAGGACAGCCGCGATCTCCGTGTCAAACTACATCTCGACGATAAATTTAGAACTGTAATTTCGAGAGAAAATTGTTTCAATCCTTTTTCAAGACAACTCTTGTGAATCCTGTTGAAATGTAGATAAATTATCATAGATCACCTAGAATTGTACAAGTTATTTTTATTAATAAACTAAATGTACGATATTTAATGATAATTTGAGCTCTACTCACCTTGTCCTTTTGAACTAAAATCTCTCATTTCGTGCGGATGACATCATTGCATATAATCTGCATAATTGATAGGTCTTGAATTGACGAAGTTGAGGTCAAGTAAATTTTGATCGATACTATCTAATTATGTACATATTCATGACCTAGCATCCAATCAAAGTTTCACAATAAACTGACACGCACAAGAAATATGAATAATGCAACGTATCGGGTGCTTATCGGGCTCTTCAAATGATCCGAAAGAGGCGGGGCCTAATTCCATTCGTGTAATGATTTCCGCGCGTGCTGCTTTCCGTCTAGTAAATCTATAATACGTCTATGGGCAGATGATTGGAAATTACAAATAGACTTACAGGAAAGGCTTATTTTTCCGCAACACATCTATGAGACCAATCTGAGACCAGACATTTTCATCTCGTCAACTCAACTGAGAAAGGTTATTCTGATAGAGCTGACAATGTCGGAGGAAGGATGGATGGAATGTGCGCATGAGAAAAAACTGTCGAAATATGAGGATCTCATTTTTCGCATTAAAGACAAAAAATGGGAAGCGGAGATGTTCGCTGTGGAAGTTGGGAGCAGAAGTTTCTCTAACGGGACCCTCGGATACATGCTCAGCAGACTGGGAATAAAGACTAGAGAGAGGAAGAAGCTGTAAGAGGAGGCGTGCACCTGCGCACTTAGGGCCTCCTTCTGCCTATGGTTGAAAAGGAATGACGTCACCTGGGTGGGTGGGGATGACACCTAGGTTACCGGCCATACAAGATGACGCGCTCTAGCTAGTGACACGCATCCTTAGTGATCGCGCATCAAAATCTATCACCGGTGATGAGAGCGCAACGAGTAACAGGTTAGTTCAAAATCCGTCTGGCCAGGGGCAGAGGCACATCGTTCATGTGCGTCTGTCTCAGAAACGGATTTATCTAACATCTTTGTCGCATCCTGGCTACTGACGACGAATGCGACGGGCTAACCCGTTTTTATTTCAATATTTAGATAACCCTTTGCCTGCAGGTTGGAGGGTTTTTCGATGCCGATTTTGGTTTTCTTCATATATATATATATATATATATATATTGTTCGTTAGCAGTCAGGGAGATAGCCGAATCTTAGGGCGTCCCGTAGTCTCGCGTTTTAGGGTACACTGAAGCGCAAGAGGTTGTTATGTGCTGGAGCGAAGCAAACTGGTCACTGGAAACCGTTATAAATATTCTTATTCCAGTCGCTACGAGAATAATTCACCGAAGCGAGCGAGAGAGAGGGAGAGAGAGAGAGAAAGAAATACACACACACGTACACACAGAGCTCCGCATCAAGCGGGATGGCGGAGGCCCGTACACAATAACTATAACACACACACACACCCGCTTACGCATGTGTGTGTATGGTGTACACACAGCCTATGCATAGGCCATTACAGGCACAGTGTGTTTGGTTGCATTGCTGCAGCAAACTAAGAACGCCTTGAACGAATCTGTGACACGCAGATTCAAAAAATACATTTTCGAATCGCGTTTTCATCCTTCAATTATGAATTTTCCTCATGGCTTGTGAATCCTTTTTGGGGGAGGAGATAAACTTTATTTATCCATTTTTCATTGACTGAAATTTCAACATCAACATTCCATGAGGTTTTTTTGTGGTGAATGTTTAAAGATATGTATGTCAAAACGGTGTAGGATTGTCATTCACTTTGTACATGACGATCAACGGTCAGAAAGCGGTGAAAGGTCATGAATGATTCATTGAGGCCAATCGTCCCTTTTGTTGAGGACTTTGATCATTCCCGAAAACTCAGTACTCTCCCTGACTGGTTAGTTCATAAATAAATAGCTTCTATCAAACATTGTAGCAATCTTCAGCATTTACATCTAAGTGGTAACGTATGGTATAAGTGCTTTCGAGGGCTGGAGTATTTCCTTCACTATTGGTTGGTCTTGTATTTTTTGTATTTGTCTTTATACTACAATAATGCTTATAAGCATTAGATAAATAATATGTGACAACCTCGAAATCTAAAGATACTTTAGGAAATCGAAAATTGGCAGAATAAAAAAAGTCCTCAATCACTTGGCTATATGTGGTGGCTTAAGAAATTATATGATCAGTACGACAATGTATGCTTTTCCTTTTGGGGATGGTTGCGTAATTTTGATGTTCATTATTTTTGTATTTAATGAACAGCATAACACTGGGTCACTTTTGCAACGATGGCAAAATGATTTGGAGAATTTCAATCTATTTTTAAGCAGACACTACTACTTACGACAGGGGTGGCAAAAGGTTTCTCATAGTGGAGGCATCGCAAAAAGGGCAATGTGTTTGGAAAAATGATACCTTTAATATCATGATGGAAAAAATAATTCATTGACATTTTTATAAACCCCATTTTTCTTACAATGATTTTCCTCGTTTATGATTTACTAGTTTTAAGTCAACATTGATCATCATTGACACGAGTTGCTGGTAAATAACGAATGAGCGAGGGGAGCAAGATAAAAATCAGGGCTTTAGTTGACAATCTCTTGCCTAATACATCTTTGAAAGTGCTCTTTATTTTTCACGATGGTTAATTGGAATAGTTGCATATAAATTTAGTATATAGGAAATCCCTTTGTTTTCACCAAATATTGGACTAGTGGTAGATCTACTGCTCATACTGCATCAGCCAACAGGTGATGTGCTCACAACTGCAAATTAATATAGATAGATCTAGATATAGATATAGATATAGATTTTAAACCCTGCATTACTAGTGGAAAGAGACCAAAATCATATGTCACTTGTACTAAAAAGTAAGAGAAAAAAATGGTCCAGCAGCTGGTGAATACACAAAATATAGAAATGAACATCTCACTTACCAACGGGTTAGGGAAATTCCCTCTTCTTTATTGGCGACAAGCTAAACCACAAATTCGGGAAATATGGAATTGATCTCGAGGCATAATATTTTGCCTTCATTGGTATGTTTGTGATGAGAGCTAAATGATCTGGCTATGTGCTGCCCACCGTTTGAGGAGGGAGTCATAGAATGGGCAATGGGCACTCATAGGGCCGAGCCTATGTAGGACTGTGCCGCGAATTCACTGTTTCACTAGTGTAAAACAGACACTAAAATGGCCCTAAGCAAGATTTAGTTTACATAAATTTGTTAGATTACATGATTCAGGGACTCTACAACTCTTACTATGCTACAAGTCTGGAGTTTCAGAGTTGAAATGAAATTTTTAATATTTTTTTTCCTCTCATGTATGAATGACCTAGACTGAACAAGTCCCCGCTGATACACACATAATCTATTAAAACCTATTCAGCAGTTAAAGCTAGGCTATGTTGGAGTGCAAGCTTATCTGAATAAGCTTGTACAGGGGCGGCGCCAGGGTATTTTGATAGGAGGGGCAAGACGACCTAAAGATGACGTCATATTTTTTCTCCATTAAATAACAGGGGTAATATAGAGTTATATGTTTAAGACCTCTCTTTTTACAGTGTAGTAAAATCACGCAAAACCGTTATAACGCAAACCCGTAATAAATTGACGTCAAAATAGTTAATCGATTACCAGGAGATCACTCTCCGCGCTCCACTGTGCAAGAGAATTTGCACGCAAACCCTATGTGAATGGAGAAGGCATAAACGATTCCAAGATGCGTTCTCAATCTTTAAATTCACAGGGACGGCTTTAAAAGCAAAGGGACGGCTGCAAAATACGATACTTTTAAAGAAAAATATATACTTGATCAATCTATTCGCGCCGAATTTTTTTTCCCCGTGGCGTTTTGCTATAAATCAATCAAAATCATAATTCATCTTTTGCAAGCAGCTGAAAAGAACGCCTGATAGATGCAATGACAGTCGTTGTTTGTCAAATATCCACGTGTGTATGATGACCAACACGGCTGGCGTGGCAGCAGTACTATAGTATTTCTTTGTTTTTCTTCTCTCTATCTTCATTCTTTGCTGATGAATTTCTTTGTTTTTCTTCTCTCTTGTCTTCTTTTTCTTATGTATTCCTTTCTTTTTCCTCTGTCTTTTTTCTTAATGTATTTCTTTGTTCCTCTTCTATCTTCTTTTTTTCCTTATGTATTTCTTTGTTTTTCTTCTCTCTGTCTTCTTTTTTCCTTATGTATTTCTTTGTTTTTCTCCTCTCTTCTTTTTCCCTTATGTATTTCTTTGTTTTTCTTCTCTCCGTCTTCCTTTCCTTATGTATTTCTTTGTTTTTCTTCTCTTTGTCTTCCCTTTTTTCTTATGTATTTCTTTGTTTTTCTTCGCTCTTCTTTTTTCCTTATGTATTCCTTTGTTTTTCTTCTCTCCGTCTTCCTTTCATTAGGTATTTCTTTGTTTTTCTTCCATCTTCTTTTTTCCTTATGTATTTCTTTGTTTTTATTCTCCATATCTTCCTTTTTTTCTTTATGTATTTCTTTGTTTTTCTTCGCTCTTCTTTTTTTCTTATGTATTCTTTTGTTTTTCTTCTCTCTGTCTTCCTTTTTTCCTTGTGTATTTCTTTGTTTTTATTCTCCATATCTTCTTTTTATTTCTTTATGTATTTCTTTGTTTTTCTTCGCTCTTCTTTTTTCCTTATGTATTCCTTTGCTTTTCTTCTCTCCGTCTTCCTTTCCTTATGTATTTCTTTGTTTTTCTTCTCTTTGTCTTCCCTTTTTTCTTATGTATTTCTTTGTTTTTCTTCGCTCTTCTTTTTTCCTTATGTATTCCTTTGTTTTTCTTCTCTCCGTCTTCCTTTCATTATGTATTTCTTTGTTTTTTTCCATCTTCTTTTTTCCTTATGTATTTCATTGTTTTTATTCTCCATATCTTCTTTTTATTTCTTTATGTATTTCTTTGTTTTTTCTCTTTTCTTTTTCACTTATGTATTTCTTTGTTTTTATTCTCCATATCTTCTTTTTATTTCTTTCTGTATTTCTTTGTTTTTCTTCGCTCTTCTTTTTTCCTTATGTATTCCTTTGTTTTTCTTCTCTCCGTCTTCCTTTCATTATGTATTTCTTTGTTTTTCTTCGCTCTTCTTTTTTCCTTATGTATTCCTTTGTTTTTCTTCTCTCCGTCTTCATTTCATTATGTATTTCTTTGTTTTTCTTCCATCTTCTTTTTTCTTATGTATTTCCTTGTTTTTATTCTCCATATCTTCTTTTTATTTCTTTATGTATTTCTTTGTTTTTCTTCACTCTTCTTTTGTCCTTATGTATTTCTTTGTTTTTTCTTCTCTGTCTTCCTTTTTCCTTATGTATTTCTTTGTTTTTATTCTTTATATCTTCTTTTTTCCTTATGTATTTCTTTGTTTTTATTCTTTTTATATTATTTTTGTTTCTTTATGCATTTCTTCGTTTTTCTTCTCTCTGTCTTCCTTTTCCTTATGTATTTCTTTGTTTGTCTTCTCTCTGTCTTTCTTTTCAGTATGCACAACACTTGGGTCAAATACGGGCGAACGACTAATAAGAGACTAGGAAAATTGCTAGACCGTTCGACCTTGCTGTGCGGGGATTACGTAACAATCAGCAAATATAACGCTAAACCGTTATAACGGTTTTGCGTGATTTTACTACACTGTTTTAATACTCCGCTTTCTTCTTTCTTCCCTTTTCTTCCCTTTCTTCCTCCTTTTCTTCTTTTTTCTTCTTTTTTTTCTTTTTTCACTACTTGAAAAATCATGGGGGGGGGGCGGTCGCCCCCTCTGTAGCGCCGCCCCTGAGCTTGTACATGTATAAGTGGGAAATAGGTAGGTTATCTATAATCTCATGCACTTAATGTGTGAGTTAGTATAACCTTGCATATATGTGAGTGGGGAATGGGAACAGATATAGCAATTAACTTTAATAAATTTCCTGCAAAACCCAGTGGGAGACAAACTGGACTCACCAATCCCTGCTAATATAAGCAGAAAGAGATGAAAGGGGGTTGCGTCGATAGAAATTGGCTGGTTCAAACCCAAGATATATAGCCTTCAGTTAACCACTTGTATTTTCCTGAGGAATATGTTCTCACACTTCTACAACCGCCCAGATTACTATTTTGCTTTAGCAGTTTTCAGTTTTTAACTGATGATGATGTAAAGAATTGACATATTTTGACGGTTTTCCCGTATATTCATATTCATTACATAAAATTGAGGACAATGAGAAGTCAGTGATGATCATTGTGCGCACTGGAATATGATACTTCCGGGAATTCCCTTTTTTTTATTACAGGAGGAGCTAGAAGTAGATAAGGGGCCTGTAACATAAAGAGATACAATCAATCTTACGATCAACTGTAACTCTTCAATACATGGTTTGCCATAGACTTACGATTGATATCAATCGTAAGATTGATTGTGATCTTTATGTTACAGGTCCCTGGATTGTAAGGGAAAGCCAAGTCCGGAAGGCCACTTATCGGACAACACAATGAAGTAACCCACTTGGGGGCAGAGGCGGCGGAAAGTTGGGCTCAGACAATGGAAGTGGGGGGGGGGCACCCTTTGTCCGCCAAACAAAAGGTCCCCCCCCCCCCCCACTTCCATTGTCCCAGCCCGTCGTTCCGCCCCCTCTGCTTGGGGGGAGTCCAAGCTTAGAGTCCGATGGCATGGTCGTGGCGCCATTACCTTCAACAGTCTCCCCAGATTGGTTATCAACAAACAGTCAAAATGTGACGCTGCGCCTTCATTGACAACGGTACAGACAGGCAGTAGATACAACCCTATTAACCCGGAAACGCCGGGAACCACATTGCCTGGTCTACCATCATAGCTCAGCTGCTCTATTAATAATTGCCCGACATGGCGGCAAGCTCTTGATGGGGTGCATCAGTCATGCATGCAATCAGAATAAATGATCTCAATGATCTCAGTTGGAGAGAAGCTGTGGTTCATATAAGTAACTACAGTAGCTGGAATAAAGTTCGCTCTCCCAAGCATCGGGATGAAGACAGATTGAGCAAGGAAAATTTTCACCTCTCACCAATATTGAAAGTGGAGGATAGATACAGAGCAACCTCAATATACCAGGGGCTCTGAGAACAGGTGAATTTCCTGGTTGCTCAAAACAGTTTGTTTTTGTTGGGGAAAGAAACAAACACAGGGACACTGGAGTTCCCCGGGGGGGGGGGGCACTAGTGACGCGCGTGACGCGTTTAGGATGTCAAAAATGCCAAAAATTGGAAAAAAGGGTATGTTTGTGGAGTTTTTCAATACGTGTTTAGGGTATTCCCCCCCCCCCCCTTAGTTGTCTGGATTTCGCCGGGGGATTTTGTGCGATCTAAAATTGCACGAGTCTCTTTTGAAATTTTTAATCGCTCATCCCCCCCCCCCCCCCGACAACCACCACCACCTACTATAAGCCCAGGTCCCTTATACATACGCCATGCGATCTCGATCTCGAGTTTAATACAGTACAGCATGCGTACATTCGTAAGAAGAAGATCTCTTCCTATTACTCAACAACATTAACTTTATCAAGAACTCGTTCTCTTTAATCAGAAACGAGATTACATTATGTTTTCATCAGAAAAAGAAAAAAGTTTGGTGCTGTCTTTATTGACCTAACTGCCGCCTGTGACACTGTTTGGCACCGAGGACTCTACCTCAAGCTTCTCAAAACCCTTCCTGACGTCAGCCTTGTGAAGTTCATCATGCTACTCATCCAGGACCGTTCCTTCACCCTAACAACATCCAATGGGGCTTGTAGCAGGAAGCGCAAACCTATGCAGATGACTCAGCTCTAGGCACTGCCAACAAGTCTTTCCAGACCATTGAATCCATTCTGCAGAAAGATCTTGTTACCCTGAGTAACTACTTTCAGAAGTGGCACCTTAAACTCAGCCTGCCCAAGACCGTTTGCTCCCTCTTCCATCTGGCAAACAAATGTGCCAATACGACACTGGACATCTCCCTGAATGGTGAAAGGCTTAAGTTCGACCCAACCCCTAAGTATCTTGGTGTCATCCTGGACCGCAGTCTTACCTTCTCTCATCACACCAAGTCTGTCGCATCCAAGACAGAGGCCCGAGTCAACCTGCTGAGGAAACTTGCTGGCACCAGATGGGGCGCTTCCTATAACACCCTGCGCACCTCGACCTTAGCTCTGGCTTACTCCACGGCAGAATATGCTGCACCAGCCTGGAGTCATAGCCCATACACCAAGAACATTGATGTTGTTCTCAACTCTGCCATGAGACTTGTCAGCGGCACGCTAACAGCCACCCCTCTTGACAACCTACCAATCCTGTCAGGCAGTCAGACCCAACTCCGCAAACCGAGCACAGGTATATACTCCGAAAACCGCGTATGGAGCAAGATAAAAATAGAGCCCTAATAGTTCAGCGCGAGACAGTGTGTACAAAAGGCATGGGGAAAATCGTGCAATGTCGACCAGCTGTTGATAATGTATTTTTCAAAAATAATGCTGCGGATATATTTATTTCCAATGTTTGTCATTTGCAAGTCATTTCATATGACGAATAATTCAAGGATTCTTAAGATAATGGACAAGCAGCATTAATTTTAAAAATATATATGAAGAGCTGACATGCAAAAGGGACTAAATCCATTTTTTATCATTTGGCAGTTTTTTGCATGCTTACATAGACATTCACCATGTGCATCAAACTGACTATAGTCCAACTCCCAAAAGTTTCAGGAAGTTTATTAAAAATGGACATGAAATTCATGTTTTCATTCAAAAGGGCCTAAATCCAAAACACTTTTCATGCAAAAGGGACTAAATCCACTTTAGCTAATTCTTCGTAAATCAAGGTTTTTTATTTCACACAATTATATGTTTCCATTCAAGAAGTTCTTCTACTATGTTTAAGAGTCATCAATATAGGTAACAAAAATGACAATTAAAAAAATCCTGTAGATGTCTTAAATTTTATATAATTTTCTATATTAATTATTTTTTTGGATTTAGTCCCTTTTGCATGAAAAGTTGGATTTAGTCCCTTTTGCATGAAAAGTCCTGAGGGGTAATAGCTGTACACAAGGTTTATCATGAACATGAAACTACCTCTCTTATCCCCTACCCTTCCTATTGTCAGTCTGTCTCTTTAAATGGTTCATTGGACTGTTGGAACCTCTGCCCGATATAGCAACAACTTGAAATTGATTGAAATTTGAGCCCCAGTAGCAGTTAATGCCCTAGTGAGGTCGTTCATTGCTAGTCCCTTGTCGACTTTCACAGCTCTGTCCATATAACCAGAAAGTAGCTTGCCCTACATAGCAACAACCTTTTACCTTCCCTTTCCCATCACAACCTTCATTCTTCATTACTATCATCAGCATTATCGTCATCACCGTCATCATAATCATGATCATCATAATCATTATCATCACCATCATTATCATCATCATAATCATCCTCGTAATCAATTTAATTATCTTTGATGTTTTAGGAATTAATGATCCCATAACAGTTAACATACATGTAGTTGATGCAATAATAAAACTGTAAGCATCAGCTTAACCATTTTCAACTTCAAACTCTCTTCAAATCGCTTTCACCTGTACATCAAAATACAATGATCAACATAATAGCATGTACAAACAAAAATAAATCATACAAGAGACAATTAAGTTAAAATTTCATTATCATTTTTTCAACTCAAATAACTTTAACACTTTTTGGCAAGAAAAATGTACAAATTACAATTTTTTTTTTTTTCAATCAGAAGGCATGAAAATAAACAGTAATGAAGAATGAAGGTTGTGATGGGAAAGGGAAGGTAAAAGGTTGTTGCTATGTAGGGCAAGCTACTTTCTGGTTATATGGACAGAGCTGTGAAAGTCGACAAGGGACTAGCAATGAACGACCTCACTAGGGCATTAACTGCTACTGGGGCTCAAATTTCAATCAATTTCAAGTTGTTGCTATATCGGGCAGAGGTTACAACAGTCCAATAAACCATTTAAAGAGATAGACTGACAATAGGAAGGGTAGGGGATAAGAGAGGTAGTTTCATGTTCATGATAAACCTTGTGTACAGCTATTACCCCTCAGGACTTTTCATGCAAAAGGGACTAAATCCAAAAAAATAATTAATATAGAAAATTATATAAAATTTAAGACATCTGCAGGATTTTTTTAATTGTCATTTTTGTTACCTATATTGATGACTCTTAAACATAGTAGAAGAACTTCTTGAATGGAAACATAGAATTGTGTGAAATAAAAAACCTTGATTTACGAAGAATTAGCTAAAGTGGATTTAGTCCCTTTTGCATGTAAACTCTTCATATATAGTTGGCAGGTTGGCTTTGCAAGATTTTCCCCATGCCTTTTGCACACACTGTCTCGCACTGAACGATGAGGGCTCTATATTCATACGCCGTTTTCGGAGTATATACCTGTGCTCGGTTTTCCGGAGTTGGGTCTGACTGTCAGGGATAGCACCTACTGACCTGCGTCGTGATTTTGCGAAGTTGAAGCTGTCCTGTGAAGCCGAGGACCATAGCTTCATCCCACCTCCCTCAAACCCACTTGAGCAGAGGATCTCCCGCAGGCACTTCGCAACTGAAATCTCAACCCTGACTTCCCAGCACCCCTACAAGCCCTCATGGCTCAGTGATCGATGGGCTGAACGGTGGGACTCTTCCACATCAGAACTACGACAGTACATCAATAGTCCTTCAAACAAACCACCTGGCTGTAATCTCCCTCGCAAGCCTTGGGTTAACCTGAACAGACTCAGATCAGGTGTTGGCCGCACAAAGCACCACCTTCACAAAATAGGAGCTGAGCCATCCGACACTTGTGAATGTGGCGAAACTCAAAACATCGACCATATAGTCTCCAATTGCGGCATCTATCAGGCTCCCCATGGATCTGAAGGCTTAAAAGAACTTGATGATGATACTTTACACTGGCTCTCAACCAGCATTCCTGTATGACTGGTCTTGACAGAAGTTGGCAACCACACGAAATAATAAGAAGAAACAGACATGGTAGTTATCCTCTTTTGTTATTCTACACAAGCCTCTAAAGGGAGATATCCAATGGAGAAATAACTTAGTGTTGTCACATGCTGTATAAATTGCTATTGTTAATATCAGAAATAGTTGCTTTTGACAGGTACGTTTTAGAGGTTTAATTTAAATTGAGGTAGACTTTGTTAAGGGTTAAATGTTTAAGGTGGTTAAACCTTGACTTTTTAGAGGTTTACTTGAGGCAGACCTTGTTTAGCGGTATGTTTTAAGGGTTATACTTGTTTAGGGGGTAAAATTTTCAAGAAAGCACGCGAAAATCCATAAACAGGGTGTAAATACGACCAATGGATAAAACTTGTTTAGGGTGGTTTGGAAAACCTGTGGTCGCGCTTGTCTACAGCAATATAGTTGAATGCAGAAGGTCCCATTTTTGAAATCTTTGGTATGACTCGGCCGGGGTTCGAACCCACGACCTCCCATTCATGAGGCGGTCGTGTGTTCGAACGTATGTGGCTGAAATTGCAGCCTTTACTATTTCAGTTGTTTCTAGTCATATTTTGAATATGAGTGCATTGAAGTGCACTTCTTCTATGATATTCTACCAAACTGATATACATATAGAGTGAGAAGGCTCACGAAATATTGTTTTTCACCTTTTCCAGTGCTCGACCTTATTCTTACGTTTATGGGAGGTACCAGAGGCTCGTATTTCCTCAAAGGGCGTGAAATATCATGTTGGTGTGATGAATATGGAGAGGTGGAGTTTAACAACGAGTACTCATACACGGTATGATATATATTTCAGTTTTACATTTTATATAGCCGGTGGTGAGGAAATTGATTTATTATAAGACCGGTTTTATGAGGTATACTATATGGCTGGGAGGTTGGGTGAGATTGAGATATGCATAAGCAGGATGTATTTTATTGGCTAAGAATGGGATACGCCATGTGTTACGATGGGCCTGCTGAATGGTTGGAAGGCTGGGCAGAAGTAGTGGGGTAGGCGGCATAGATTTTTAAAAATACATTTGTTATAAGAGAAGTTATTTTTGAGACCTATATATTGATGGGAGGCTTGGAAGGAGATTGAGATATACACGTATGGGATTCATTTTAATGGCTGAGAAGAGGATTCACCACTGTGTGGAATAAGACTATGCCTGCGTATGGATGGGAGGCTGGGTAGGAATATTGGTGCAGGCAGCACATATTTAGAGATATCATAAGAGAAGTTAATTATAATGCTATACTATACGGATGGGAGGTAGTGGTGGGATTGAGATATACATGTGCAGGATTTATTTTACTTGTTAGGATAGGCCTGCGAGATGCCTGGGAGGCTGGGCAAGAGTAGTGGGGCAGGCGACATAGATACAGAAATACATGTTTCATAAGAGAAGCTATTGTTGGACCTACAACTTGTGTTCATATTACTTTATTTCACATTTTAATGTGAAATAAGGTAATATGAACACAAGTTGTTTTTTTCTCTGTCTATTTCTGCCTCACTGTCTATCTGTCTCTCTCTCTCTCTCTCTCTCTCTCTCTTTCTATTTCTGTTTACATTGTTGCTTTTATTTGAATTATCAATGTAAATTATACGATCTCTTTGTCACAAGGTCACATACCCATCTATATCCTTTCACTATGAGATGAGCAAGAATAAACGTTTTTTCCTCTCACCTTGAATAAGCAACTCATACACACACACATACCCACACATATTATATATATATATATATATACACACACACACGCACACAAACACACACACATTTATCTAAATAAAGCTCCCAAATGACACTTTGTAATCAGTAATCGCGTGTATTTTGCAAACTTTGGGTGCATTAGGCCAAGAGATAATTCTAATAATATGAAAATTATGTAGCTGCTGGAAAAGTTAGACATGTTAGGACCTGCTTAGATTAATTTTTTGGTTAAAGCCATTGGAATGAATGTGAGTGGTTTATTTTAATAACACTTTTTTACTTGCAACTCGTTTTATTTTCTTTTGTTCCAAAGGCTGGCATGTCCGGGTTAGGTTGCTTATTAATATATACAATGCTGTAGTCACACTGTCAAAAGAGACATAGTTCCAAAGATTGAAATAAAAATCCCGTGCCGGAAACACCCGCTACCGGCAATGTATCTACGGTAGAGTTACGTAATATGCAAGCTTTCGTGATTTTAGGTCCTTGTAAAATTGGTCATCTCAACCGTGTTATGGCACGGAGCGCCAGGCAGAGCCACGTAATGACAGGTAGTGCCACGTATGTAGATTTAAAACACCACCGTTGATACAGTTACAAGCAGTGGAATTAAAAGGTTTTTTTTTTTTTTTTAATTCACATGATATCATGGAGTTAGAGCCACGCAGGCGCCGCACCGTGGGCCAGAATGAACTCAAAGTGTGCCAGAAGTCGTATCTGGTATATTTTGGATCGAAACAAGATATCGTTGGGTAATTTGACCTGAAGAATCCAATGGAAATACTTTCAAAAGCGTTTGATGTAAAAAAAAAAAAAAATAGGCTGATTTCTAATTGGCTGCTGAAAACTTTATAATAAAGAACAAAATAACTATAATAACGTGTCTCCGGTACAACTAAAATTTTCACAGTCATACCTCGTTATGCTGACATATTTGAAAAGAAGGGTAGGGAATGAATGAAAAATGTTAACTGGTTAACAATACGTTCAAAAATGTTCCACTAGAACCCCCCCCCCCCCCCCCCATTACCCCAATTGCGATATTCGTGTAGCATAATAGTTGTCTGGAAGAAATCTTCTGGGAAAACGTCAAGAATTATCGATTGTGTTATAATAAGAAATTCAATATTGCTTATTTATCTATTTCTCTTACTTCACTTTAATACTTGCTCAGTACAAGAGATAATGGCAACTGTAGTATTTATTTGTGATATTGCCTGCGTTAAAAGACTATGCGTTTTGGCAAGGCTTTGCAAGATTATGCAATAGACCTGTACTTAATTTCCTTGAAATTTTGCTTTACCCATTAACCCTTATTATACCCCTATGTACCGAACCCAGCGCCACATCAGCACAAGATAATAACTGTTCGAGATACATAAACCCATTGACATGCATCATTTATAACATTGATTAGGCTTACATGTGCCACAGACAATTAAATTCAAACGAAGGTTGGTTGGTGGTTGGTTCTTGGTATGATGGTGCTCCTCAATCTCCTCAGATTATTCGCGCCAGTCACTTTTGTAGGTTTGGCGTAGGCTTCGGAAAGCCCACGAGCGACTTTTGTGTGTGTGTGTGTGTGTGTGTGTGTGTGTGTGTGTGTGTGTGTGTGAAAATGGTGTTATTATTGGTCATCATTAGTATGGTATGGTAAGATGTTAATATCTCATCTCCTAAGTTAGAGAGCTGTCGATCGTGATTATTCGTATTTATTCGCTATAATATCAAGATACGCAAGCAATCAATCGGGGGGGGGGGTGGGGAGGGGAATAAACAAAGAAGGGGGGAGTTAATTCCAATTATTCATGGAAAAACGGCAAATATGTCTCTTTACCAAATTACTTCAAGATCAGTTATGTAAGAGGATCAATGATAGCTTAAAAAGCTATCTAAAACGATTAGTATCATATATATATAACCCAATCATTCACGAGTGAAAATTGGTTTAGATGTCAATAATTGTTTCAGATTAGGATTTTTCAATTTAATCCTTTCTTTTAAGAGACGTCTCTCTTTGTCGTATTTTGAACAATGTATAATAAAATATTCAATCGTCTCAAATTCTTGACACGCTTCACAGAGACCAGTATCATGCTGGTTAATTTGAAAAAGGTAATAATTTAACCTACATTTACCTACTCTTATTTGTTGTATCAAACATTCTTCTCTTCGAGACAAGCCATGTCTGTCTATGGGCTTTGTAACGTCGCAATGTTAAGCATATAAAAATCTACCGTGTTCGGCACTGTCTCATTCCGTTTGCCATAATGTTTTATAATGGATCAAACGAGAGGCTCCTAGTTCACTTCTCGTATTTGCTATAACTATGTCTATACACTTATTCATGGCCCCTTTTTTGGCGGCCCGATCTACGATCTCGTTGCCGTTAATACTGCAGTGTGATGGAATCCATTCAAAGGCAACACAAACATCCTTCAACTTTAAAATATTGATTATGTACAAAATTTCATTAACAATAGCACATCTAATAAAATATGAATCGATCATTGTAAAGCTGACAAAGAGTCACTAAATATTACCACAGATGAGGCTTCCAAAAATGTGTTAATACACTCTAGTGCCATTAGTATGCATATGACTACTAGTTCTGCTCTCATAATACAGACACGGGATAATCTAAAATTTTGCACCACATCGTAATGAGGTACACAAAATGCGGCTCCTGTCCTCCCATCTTCCAGTTTGGATCCATCTGTAAATATCCATTCCATGAATTTTCAATACTATCTAGAACAATCGATTTCATTTCAACTTGAAGCATTTCCCTTTTCTGTACTTTACCCTGGTGTTCGAAGGACACTTGAGGTCGTGTTAAACGCCATTCAGGGATTTTCAGTAACAAGTTTGTTTGGCCCTGCACCATCATTTCTTCTCTGAAAGATCACAGTTTCAGAGGTCCTTCTCCGGCCATCCGTTCTAGGCTATTTAAAACACAACCATCACCTAATACTTCTTTTGTTGGGTGATTTAGGGTACTAGACAGCAAATAAGCTCTTAATTTATCATTTAACAACCCTCTACGATGGCTCAGAGGCAGCTCCCCGGTCAAAACATGTAAAGCCTCCAAGGACACACCGTGCACTGCACCAGTAACAACTTTCAAGGCTCTTATTGGAGTCAAGTTTTTTTTTTCTTCAGTGATATATGAACAGAATCATACATTTCACGTCCAAAACAGATAAGATAAGAAGGCATCACGCGTATTTCGTTCGTAGAGGGCGCTGTAGAAACATCATCTCTAGAGTACCTACATAAAGAGAGTAGCGACAACTCATGATTTGAACGCCATTTTGTTTCCTCTGCTATGCAACATTTCTATTCAATTCAGATGAGCACCTGGGTGTCCTAAATAGAAAGAATTCAAACGCCATTTTGTTTCCCGAAAAGTCAGACGTCCATGTCGCTACTCTCTATATAAAGGTACTCTAATCATCTCCAGAGCTACGGGGCCACTGAGCGTCTTCACCGCCGCGGTGGCTCCACAATTGTAAACATGGGGGTAAAAAAATTGGCTTTAACTTGAAAACGGGCAGCCAAATTTAGTATCAATGTAAAACTCAGACTTTGGGAACTTTGGTTCTATAATTTTTTAAGCGGAAATCGGCAGCAATGTTACGTTTTCCTTGTATTAATGAAAAAAATCTTATTTTTGTACTCATTTTAGCAGGTTTACCACAAAATAAGTAGTAAATATCAATAAACTTTCGAATTAATACTCATTGATATTGTTATATGAGTTATATGATTATCAATAACCTGCAGCAATAACAGATTGATACCTTTTACCAAAATGATGTTTCTAAAATCTTGCATTTAGCAAAATAGTGACTTTCAGACATGTTGCCGTAAAAAGGGGGGGGGGAATTTTAAGAAAAAAATAAGACACTTAAAATATATCAAAAAGAGAAATATTGCTTAGAGGTATTTGTTAGGGTGTTTTCTTCCAACAGGACATGAAAAAGTTAGAAAAATCACAATCACCAAACTCTTATTTTGGCACACTTTGGTTTGACTTTGGCCCACTGTGCGCCGTAACCATTCTCAAAATGCAAGAGCATTCACACGTCCCACCCTGTATCACACAATTGACCGTTAATTAGCCTACTAAGCATTTGGTGATAATAATAATAATAAGATTAATTTATATAGCGCAGCTACTATTCGAATATACTCTACTGCGCTTTCATGAAGACTCCTATGTGCTTACACTATATAAACAAAACTGATCTACTTAAAAGCCTCTGAAAACAGATGGGTCTTCAACAGAGATTTAAAAATTGGGATGGGTTGTGCTTTCATTATTACAAGAGGAAGTTGGTTCCAGAGTTTTGGAGCAGCACAGCTAAATGCACAAACTCCAAGAGTTGCTTTCGTTTTGGCATGAGGCAGTTTTAGAAGCAGTTTGTCTTGTGAACTTCGTAAGTTATGTGTATATAGATTCAATTTAAAAGATAATGATTCAGAAAAATCATTTGGTGCTTGACCATTCAAAGCTTTGTAAACAAGCAAAAGTACCTTGAATGTAATTATGTGCTTTGATTGGCAACCAATGTAACTTTATCAAAACAGGGGTGATGTCAGAAAATTTTGAGGAATTGGTCACAAGTCTTGCACAGACATTCTGAACACGCTGCAGCTTCATGGTTTGTGAATCTGACAAGCCGATACAATAATCCATTACAATAATCAAGTTTACTGCTAATAACAGGCTTTCAGTGTTTTTCTGATCTAAGTATTTACGGATGGAAACATATAAAAAACAGATTTGCACGTGTTGGATATCTGTGTTTCCATGTTTAAACGAGAATCTAGCCATACACCAAGATTTCTCACGTTGCTAGTCGGTTTTACTTCTGGATCTCCAACCGTTATATAATTAATATTCAGTTTTGCTACTTGTCTGTTGTTCTTGTTGTTTGGTTTGTTTTTTTGTTGTTGTTGTTTCTTGTTTGTTTTTGTTTGTTTGTTTTTTGTTTTTTGTTTTTTGTTTTTTGTTTTTTGTTTTTTTTTTGTTTTGTTTTTTTTTTGTGTTTTTTTTTTTGTTTTTTTTTTGTTTTGTTTTTGTTTTTGTTTTTGTTTTTGTTTTTTTTTTTTGGGGGGGGGGTTCATTTAGCATTAGCTTATGTTCGAACCTCCAAGAACGAATGTATCCTATACAGGTTTCCAAAATTGAAATAATACGCTGTTGTTGATCCTAAAGAAATATGCAATTGCGTGTCATTAGCATAAAAATGACAAGATACATTTGGAAAACGCCTGTGAGCAAGATTAATCAGGGTACTAGTATGCAATGTAAAGAGAAAGGGGCCGAGACGTGATCCTTGTGGAACCCCGTTTGGAACAGGAATATTCTGCGATTTGACATCGTCAAGTAATACGTTTTGTTGTGACCACAGCATTGAATATCAGGGGTGATGTTGTGAAAATATATTTTATTTGTCATATTAGTGAGAGATATGTTCATCGATTGTCATAATGAACTGAAATGAGGCGAAACTGACACTTATTATTGGCGCTTAAGCAAATCTCTCTCTCTCTCTCTCAACTATACTCCTACGTACCACAGAAATTAACCAATGCCTTTGCCCGAATTGAGTTTCGTTATGACAATTAACATTACCTCTCAATAAAAGAAAACATAACATAATTTTCAGAATACCAACCAGCTTTTCGATAAGGCTTTGAGAGGCTTTGAGAGGAAAGGAGAAAAGGAAAAGGAATAGGGCGCACCGTTAGCGTATCGTTAGAGACAGCGAACGCTATGTTTCAACACCCCTCCCCCCCCCCCCCCGAAAGGAAGTGGAATATCGAATTTGATTAATAGGTGTATCTGTGTCTTTGATTTCTCTCGCTGCAAAGGCTTAGTCACCAAATGCTTTCAGATTAGGGGTTTCCGTTTTTTTTGTTTTGTGTGTGTGTGTGGTGTTTTTAATTCTTCCTTTTTTCCTTTCAAATTATCACACAATAAACAAAGAATCAAATAAGTAATTTTGATCGTTATTATTGTTATGATGATTTTATCAGAATTAGGCTATTCTTTCGTCGTTTTTATTCTTTTTCCGCGTTCCTTCCCCAGTTGCCTTATTGCACTGATCATGCTGAGTATTAAAGAAAAGATACAAACAAGACAAACTTCCATCTACCTCAAAGTGCATCTCTATTTATTTAGGAAAATTAAAGTAGGGGGATGCAAAGGAAACACATGGAAGAGCAATTCATTATTTTTTGCAAGAATCATTCATTTCATACAGAGTTAACATGGACAAGAAACAAATTATTCACATTCCTGTTAAATTTATATTAGTTTAACATTTATATTATAGTTGTGACTAGTGTTACCATTACAACCGTTATTACTGCCTACTTTAGAATCAAGGATTTGGAAGGAGAGGAGCTATGCATCGCCGATCAGTCCAAAAGCGGTGCCATAGTTATAAAGAAATGTACCTGCATATAAAGTCAAAGTATGAGGGGTAATCATGACCACCCCCCCCTTCCATGTCTTTATAGGGGAATACTGGTGCGAGTGCATCCCGACCCCTTAATCCTCACATATTGGCCTAATATAATATATCTATATGTTAGTAATAAGTAGGCCTAAACATTAGTGATCGTTATCTAAGTTATCAAGCAAATCATATATTAGTAACAGTTCCGAATTACTGTGTGTATAAATTAGTAATATTTAGACAAAGGGTATTGTGCATTTTCCTTGGCTCTTTTCATTGTGGTTAGCTTTTTCTACACGAGGCACAATATCATAATTGTAACTATGTAATATATTTCTAAATAACAAGGAACATTCATCTATGTTTTCTTCATTAATGATCAATGTATACTTATTGATAGATAAGCAGTGCTCAATTACAAAATGCATCTACATCTTTTTTTTTTTTTTTTTTGGAGGGGGGGGGTAGTTCTTTATATATGCTTAACTATATCACCACAGGTTTATCGCTCCTTACAATTAGGTCTTTATGATAATTTTTACAACTACCATAATAAGCTTGTCACTACTGAGAACAAAATGGCCTCCAGTCATAGAATTATCAACGATTGCATGCACAGATAAAGTTTTTTTTTACCTTTATATAGGACATGGCTCCCCCTTTGCCCCAGACTCCTTGTTATCCTTTGTAAAAAGCTGTTACAGTGATGGTTTGTGGGGGCATCCTATCCTCAATATATGTTTATCTTCACTCAATTCCTCTGTTGTTGTTGTTGTTTTTTTGTATTTCTCCACTTCACCAGATCTTTTTAGAAAACAAATGACTCTAAATATATGGGAGAAAAAAATACTAGGCATTCTATTTGATTAGTGATACATTTAACATACTTTATTTACAATATAAACAACGGCAGGGCATTGCGTTTGCTATTATTTTATGAGAAAATGAGTTGATAAGATGAGCTTCAGAAAAAAGAGGGAAGGAAGGAGAAAAACAGTTCGACCAAGAAAAAGATGGATAGATTGCATGAATGAAGGCGGAAGAATCTTCAATTTTTAGTTGACCACAGAAAGAGATAGACGTTGAGTAAAACTAAGAACTCACATCGCCTCTCACCCCTTCCCCGTAAGCCCACGGGTAAATGATAATGAGAGTTCGGTATTGTCAAAGAACCGGTTCAACTCCTGTCTCTCTATTGACGCGTGTATTCCTGTAAGATAAAATGAATGATAATGTTACTATTCTAACATCGATCAGTAATCAAACAACTGTTATTAACGTAATATTGAAATCTAATACTGAAGAAACATATCCTAATTAGTAAAAACATATACTTCTATAGTTACAAAAATACAATTTGTATGGTAGAGGCTACGAAATGAATACAAAGATGACTGAACTGGAAGCGAATGGTCATCTCTAGCTAAAATGGAATGAGGAAGGTTTTACCCTTTTTTCAAGCTTCGTAGTACCAACGTTTATTTTTTGAAAAGAAAGAAAGGATGATGATAATAATGATTTTTTTTTAACCGTCAGGTATGGTGGATATTAGCTCTGTGTCGTCGACGAAGCTTCGGTAAATGGGCTAATCTTTCACATTAACCTTCAACAGTAAGGGTCGTCATTATAGTGTTCGTGGTTTAGGTACATATCAGGTTAAAAAATTCCGTAAAGATTGAAGTAGTCATTTCTACCTTTCGTTTACCCAAATAAAGGTTGAAATGTGCAAATATTATATTCCAGTTCTCATTACGCATGTTAAGAGGTATTATGGCTTTTGTGGTGTGCAGCAATACCTGTCACACTTGGTCCGTGATAAAAACCGTCTTGAGCAAATTATGGCATATGACTGGGATAAATTAGCCTATGGATACATGTACAATCAAACTACTATATGATATTGTGTCTTGATCTCACACTAATGAATATATTTAATTTAATGTTTAATTAATAAAATCGCATAGTTTGTTCAAAAGTCTCACCTAGTCTGTGGCAT
The DNA here is from genome assembly GCA_025618425.1 of Heliocidaris tuberculata. NCBI lineage: Eukaryota > Metazoa > Echinodermata > Echinoidea > Camarodonta > Echinometridae > Heliocidaris > Heliocidaris tuberculata. The sequence continues at coordinate 20,887,330 of CM046837.1, read as the reverse complement.
CTGAGATACCATTAATAAATGGATCGATATGTGTCAAACAAACAGCTTCGGGGGTCCCAGGTGTCACCAGGACAACTCCTCACCCATATCATACTGTACGTGGTGCCACGGTTCCTCTCATTCACCCAATCATAGCCCTGCCCGTATCCAAGCTGCTGGCAGATGTACGAGAGGAAAGACCAATACCAAGAATACAAATAATAATACCAATAATACAGTTTACTCCAACTGCCACCTGCAAGCTTGAGCTCTACCAAGCCTTCATACTGGTTAGGTCCGCCGACGAGACGAACGTTGGCTGCATCTGGAAGTTCATGTTTAGAATAAAGACGTACAATCAAGTAAAGATACTAGAATGTTTATATTAATGTAACCTTAAGTAATTTGTTTTAAAGGCAGAATAACATACATCATTTCTTATAAATAGACTAATATCATTAAACATCGAAATACTAATTCATCTATCACAGTCTACCATACAATTATTTCACTGAAAAATAATTAACACTGGAAGGATCAAAACATTGATTTTACCTCGGGAAAAGGACCTTATTAGCATTTTGTGATAGAGTTCAGTTTTATCAAACTTTTGTCAATATGATTTTCTCGCGTTGTCATGATATATGAAATTCGCTCTATGTGTATTCACAATGATCATCTTCATGATCCTGTACCATCCGAATACCCTTTGTTTAAAAATTCAATTAAGTTGACTACAATTCAAGATAGATATTCAATTCAACCAGCATTACAATTACTACTGTACATTTGAATTACATGTGTATGCATGGGGAACACATTTATCTAACATATCTCTTAATTCATTGAGCAATCTTTCAGGAAACAGATCGTCATTATCAAACTGAAAATTATGTAATTTACCGCATAAAGCTATATGGTGTCTAAAAAACCTGTGGTCCTCAGATTATAAAATGTATAGTACTGTAAAATTATGCATAAAAAATAGGTAGAATATTATTATGACTATTACCAGCAAACTTAGTCCCCACGAAACAAATCCCAACGAGCAAGCTCCAGACAAGGTTGATCTTCATTACAGACATCTTGGGATCTTGGGTCTCTTCCTTCGAGACCCAACTAATATCCAGTCTCGTCCAATCATAGTCGGGTATTTATGTAAACAAGAGAATACTGAAAATACGGTTCTTAAATGCCACTGCCTGAACAGTTAGTTCTTTCTTTCTTTTCTTTTTTTTCTCTCTCTCTCTCTTTTTTCTTTTGTTTAGGTATATTAGAATGAATGTGATGGTTTCATTTAATAGGATTTTTTTAATTCCAACTTTTCTTTTTGTTCTAAAGGCTGGTGTGGTCGGGTTAGAGTACTTATTCGTTTATGCAATTGATACAGTTACACACATTGAAATTCAATTTTTTTTTTTTTTGTTGGTTTTTTGTTGGTTTTTTTTTATTCACATCCAGTCATGTAAAAGTCATGCAGGCGCCGTAACTATTCTGAAACTGCAACAGCTTACACACGTCCTACCCCGTATCATAAGAAAGGTCGTAATTGACTGTTAATTGGCTGGCTATCAAAGCATTTTGTGATAATCTGACCATAGCATTTAATATCAGGGGTGGTGTTGTGAAAAGATATGTTTTTTGTCATATTAGATAGTGTTATGTGTATTGATTGTCATAATGAACTGAAATTATGAATTGGACACTTATTATTGGAACTTGAGCAAATCTCTCTCTTTCTCTGAACTATACTCCTACGTAGCCAGCTATGCACAGAAATAAACCAATGCCTTTGCCCGAATTGAGATTCGTTATGACAATTAACATTACCTCTCAAGAAACGAAAACATAACATAATTTTCACAATACCACCCAGCTGTTAAATAAGGGATTTGAGAGGAAAGTGGAAAAGGAAAAGGAAATCGGGGGTACCGTTAGGGAGTCACAATTTGATGACAAACGCTGTTTCAACACTCCTCGTCCCCCTCGGAAAGAAAGGGGAATATCGGATTTGACCAATAGGTGTATCTGTGTGTCTTTGATTTCTCTCGTTGCAAAGGTTTAGTTACCAAATGCTTGCAGATTAGGGATTTTCTGATTTTTTTTTTTTTCTTTGATTTTTTTTTTTTTTTTTTTTTTAATTCTTGCTTAGGGACCACTCACAAATTAAGTAGATACTGGCGATACTAGTCGATAAGCCTGTTTATCGCCCACAACGACTTTCAAAGAAGCCTTCGCGTGATACTTTCAGATTTCTAAAGACGGCAAAGTCGATGCGTGAGCGATACTTTCTAACCCCTCCCTCTGGACTTTGTTTACCTAATGGCACTAATCACTGCTGGCATCTTCCTCAAGCCAATAAGCAAACAAATGCGCTTATTGTGTAATCACCTATGATTTGTCAGTTCTTCACACTACATTGCTGCTTGCAAAAACTAACCTGGGGCAGTATTCTGTTTTATCTCAAATATTGTTGTATCTCCACACTTAAGATAAGAATGGTATTCTGGAAATTGTTGTAACTTTTGTTGTATCTTTGTTCACTCTGCGCATGATTCTAAATTACATATGCGCCCTGAAGATAATATCATGAACTGGTATTCTGAAAATTATCTTATCTTTTGTTGTATCTTATCTTCCATGGTAATAACAAAAAAACTTACATTACAGCTTCTAGCTGTTGTATCTCATGATCTCGGCATTTTTTCTAGCTCAGAATCAGACAGTACATGCTCGAATAGCAAGATGGAGACTGTGTGTGATTCAAGATCTCATAGAGAAAACATTGTTAAGAAATTACAGGTGGAATTCGATGATTTTACATCAATATGTGACTTGGTTCGAGCAGAAGAGGGTGAGCCATTATGTTAATTATTTGCAGTCCAAAAGCGCATGGCGCATTATAAAACGTGTAATTTAATAACTACGCCCGAAATTAATATACGCGCGAAGCCCATCCTCATGTTTGACTAATAAGGGGTGCTCCTATTGGTTAACCTACCCATATAAAATCCATCTTGATTGGTAAAGTGTCGAAAAATGGGCGTGTCAAAGATAATATAAAGGCGGTCCTTAGACAGATAATATCTACTTAAGACAGTTTTCAGAATACCAACTTACAACAATATTAGCGAGGTATTATCTCCGAACACGATAAAAACTACTTTCGAAAAATAAACTCAAGGGCAATGTCAAAGGCCTATTGTACTGCCCATAGAAATCTTGTTCGGATTACGTATAATACGCCATTGTAATGTTCGCACATTTCTAAAGGTGATAGACAGGGCTACTGAAATTGTCTTGAGTTTATTTTTCGAAAGTAGTTTTTATCGTGTTTCCGGAAGATAAAACAAAAGTTACAACAAAAGTTACAACAGTTTTCAGAATACCACTCCAGAAGATTCATTCTCTAACTGCTTTCTGTAAAACAGTGACTCTTAATCTACAAGTAACTATTAAAAGGAAACTTTTGTTTCAGCTCTGTTTAAAGTCAATTTAAAAGGGGAATGAAACCGCCAAAGGTGTTCTTAGTGAAAACAGAAAAATCTGGAAAATGATCATTTATTTCCTTTCAAAACATCACACAATAAACAAAAAAATCAAATAACTAAGGATAACTGTTATTAATTTAATGATGATTTTATCGTTTTTATTCTTTCGTCGTTTCTTCTCTTTTCCCCTAGTTTCTTCCCCAGTTGCCTTACTGCACTGAGCATGCTGAGTATTAAAGAAAAGATACAAACAAGAAAAACAAGACAAAGTACCATCTACTATAAAAGTGCATCTCTATTTAGTTAGGAAAATTCAAGAGGGGGGATGAAAAGGAAACACATGGAAGAGCAATCTATAATGTTTGCAAGAATCCGTTCTTTCATACATGATTAACATGAACAAGAAACAAATTATCTACATTCCTGTTATATTTGTGACTAGTGTTATCATTACAACCGCTGATACTGCCTTCTTTGAAATCAAGGGTTTGGAAAGAGAGGAGCTATGCATTGCCGATCAGTCCAAAAACGGTGCCATAGTTATAAAAATGTGCCTACATAGACAAAACATGAGGGGTAATAATGTCCTCCACCCCCCCCCCCCTTTCCATTTTTCCTCAATATCATTAATCTATATATAATAGATTAGGCCTAAACATCAGTGATCGTTATCTAAAAGTTATCAAGCAAATCATATATTAGTAACAGTTACGAATTACTGTGTGTACAGATTAGTAAAATTGAAACAAAGGGGATTGTACATTTTCCTTGGTTCTTTAAGTTGGGGTTAGCTTTTTTCTATACGAGGTACAATCATAATTGTTCTATTCACTTTATTCCAAAATAACAGAGGGAATCAGTGTGTGTTTCCTTTTCTTCATTAATGATCAAAAAGTAATTATCGATAGATTAGCAGTGCTCATTTATAACATGCATGCACAATTTTGGCTTTTCGTTTAGGTCTTTATGTATGTTTAACTACCACCATCAAAAGTATTTCACGAATGAGAACAAGATAACCTCCAGTCATTGAATTATCAAAGACTGCATGCATAGATGAAGGTTTTTTTTTTTTTTTTTTTTTTTTTTTTACTTTTACGTATGAAGTTACTCAACCTTTGCTCCTTGTAATCCTCTGCCAAAAGCTGTAGCAGTCATGGTTAGTGCGGGCATCCTCAATCTATGTTTGTCTTCACTTCTTCTGATTTTGTATTTCTCAGCTTCACCAGATCGTTTTAGAAAACAAATTATAGAAAAAATACTAGGCCATTTATTTGTTAATGATATATTTAGGATATTTTAATCAAAATATGAACAACGCCAGGGCAATGTGTTTGTTATTACTTTATGAGAAAAGGAGTTAATAAGACGAGCTGCAGAACCGAGGGAAGGAATGATAAACACAGTTTGATCAAAAGAACAGATGGATAGATGCATGAATGAAGGCGGAAGAATCTTTAATTTGTAGTTGGCCACAGAAAGAGGTAGCCGTTGAGTGAAACTGAGAACTCCCATTACCACCCCACCCCTCCCCCGGAAGCCCACGGGTAAGTGATAACGATATATACACTCAGGGGCGGCGCCAGGGTATTTTGATAGGAGGGGCAAGACGACCTAAAGATGACGTCATATTTTTTCTCCATTAAATAACAGGGGTAATATAGAGTTATATGTTTAAGACCTCTCTTTTTAATACTCCTTTTTCTTCTTTCTTCCCTTTTCTTCCCTTTTCTTCCTCCTTTTCTTCTTTTTTCTTCTTTTTTTCCCTTTTTTCACTACTTGAAAAATCATAGGGGGGGTGGTCGCCCCCTCTGCCCCCCCCCCCCTGTAGCGCCGCCCCTGTATACACTGTAAAAATAATCTTTAGTTTCTAAACACTTTTCTGTGACAGATTTAAAACACTGCGACGCGTTTATATATTGTACGGGTTTAAGAGCTAAGTGAAGAGCTAAACACATGCTGTGATTATTTTCATCACGCCTTAGGTGTTTATTAGATATACATGTTTACCTTTTAAATAGTTCTGATGTATAGGCTGTACACCAAGGCCCGAATTCACAAAGGAGGTTTAGTTTAAACCATGGTTGAAACCCCCTCCTGGGGTTTTTAAGCGTACGTGCGCACGGAATCCGATCCAGTCATATATTTTCTTTGAGCGCGCGCATGGGCAATGTGCGCTTATTTACGCTTATTTTAGTACCCTTACGGAGGTTTAAACCTTGCCATGGTTTAAACCTCCTTTGTGAATTCGGGCTGAACACCAACTGTTTATACCATAATCATTTGGTGTTTACACCATAATCTCACACACTGTTTAAATACTAAACAGTGTGTAGTGCGAGACGACAGTTGAGGGGCATAGCACGGTTGCAAGATCACCGAGGGCCATGGTTTTAACCGTGACGCCAAAAAGAAGCAGTCAACATTGTTTTATATACCGCATCCTTCATTAGCTCAGAAATTCATTTCAAAGACAAATGAAATACGGTACCGTAACGTAATTCTCATCGATCGCTCTTCCGATAATTCGTTCGGTGTACATTTATGGTGCCGGCCGCGCTCCGCGTAACTAAATTGCCATAGGTACGCGAGCATAAATTTGCATTGTACGCGCGAGCAGAACTATGTCCGGTCAATAGTTTTCACCATACCACCCGGCAGTCCGTAGTGAATTTCATGCCCGCTAATTTGACCAATCAGAGGCCTAGAATCTAGACATGCGGTATCTATAATCGCAGATATGTCCTTTCGAAACCTCCACACGTACCGTACGTCATCCCGAATTACGTCCCAAACGTCCAAAACGTCGCCAGGCAGCCCGACCAACGGATGCAACCCCCCCCCCCCCCCCAGGTCAACTTCTTGTGACCACCATCAGGCAACTACCTTATATTCTCAGATATTATGTAAAAACATTATAAAAGTCTTGTCTCACACTCGCCAAGCGTAAATTTTGCACATTTGATGGTAATTTGACAAAAAACCGAGAAATCATGTTTTTAGCTGGATTATAAGCCAACCAGCTCGCGCGTTTCACCCGCATTTGGAAGAGTGAATTCTCTTTTGACCAGTCGTATCACTCGTAGCATTTCACTTTCACTCACTGTACAAGATGGACACGTATACGTCGTCCGCATTGTCATCAAAAGCTGATGATTCTGAGGGGAAAACCTCTTCTTACTGTTTCATGCATACAACGAAACCCACGGAAGAGTTATTCCATTTCAGAGAAGATTTTCAGCAAGCTTTTAGAGTCTTCCACCCTATGGAAAGAGTCAGAGAATCGTCCAGAAAGTGTAATCGCAACCATAGCAGACGCTTCAATTTGGCGATGTATGTACAACAACAAGGTGGGCTGTGAAATGATGTTTGATTGGCAATTATACTTTATAATAATGATTGATGCCATATCATGTTCGTACCAGTATGATGACTAGATGTGAAATTTATTGTGTTTTACTGCTATTTAGGTATCTTAAATCGTATCTGAACTGCATATTTTGAGGAAAATCCAGTGAAATTTTGTAAATTGATTGAATTAAAAGCGAGACATGTGAGAATTAAAAAAATAAAAAATCGTGGTGGCCTCTCTGATCCTGCTGCCGGCTGTGCAGAAGTGTTTGCCATGCCATGGCAGAGAGAGTATGCTGATTGTTGTGTTGCGTGTTGTCACGTTGATTGTTGACTTTATCATACTTTCTTTATCAACTTTTGGGTAGATCTATGTCATGGTTGAGGAAACCACATGTTCGTTCGTACACAAAAATAAAGTGCAGAGTCTATGGACGGGGAATGAGGACAGCAATGCGGATAACGCAATGAAGTGATTCTGTGCAGAGTGAATGGTGGTTTCCTCAACCGTTGCTTACAGGAACCGGGTTGGCCCTGCCCCTGGCCTGTACAATATGAATATGGTGATTTACTAGAGGCGTAATGAGTTAAGCTAACAAGTAAGACTTTTTGCCAGGTACAGTGAAGCTACTTTAGACTATGATGAAAGTAATAAATGGATTTCGTGATTATTTGGAGTAATGTATTGTGAGAACATTGTTTTGTCATATATGATGTAATGTATCATGACCAGTGATGACTGCAACACTGGTGGTACTGGCTGGACAATCTTCAAGTTACATCTTTAACCTTTCAGTGAGTTGTTGAAGTCTTGATCGATACTAAACACATAGTTTTAAAAATAGCCGGTGCTTTAAGAGGAGGCCATAATATCAATGAATGGATATTTCAGATGTGGGATGCACATCCCCCCCCCCCTACTCACTGCACTCAGCACATCCTACCTGAAGTGTATTCATTTTCAGATTTTCAGTAGAAAATTGGTGTGATAATCTTGATAAGGATTTCAAATTAGTGGTGTCCATAAGCAGTTGTTAATGGACAAAATAGTAATTAAATGCTTTGTCTAAATTATTCACATAGAAAACGACAAGGAAGGGCAGGATACCATGTAGCATGCTACCGCCACTACTGTAATTTTACTACCATCAGGCGAGCCCAGAACAAGGCAAAGAAAGCACAGATATCAAAAGGTAACAGTTTTTTCATCAGCGGTTAATACGTTTATTGAGTTCAACAAATAAACTTTCTTGTCATAGGATACAAATAACTCAGCAACACTGATGAAACTGGGTCGTCAAACATTTTTTATCATATACCGCATGTCTAAATTCTAGGCCTCTGATTGGTCAAATTTGCGGTCATGAAATTCACTACGGACTGCCGGGCGGTATGGTGAAAAATATTGACCGGGCATAGTTCTGTACAATGCAATACAATGCGCGTACAATGCAATGCGCGCATAGCTATGGCAATTTAGATACGCGGGCGCGCGGCCGGCCCCATACACGTACGCCGAATGAACTTTAGAAATAATGATCGATGAGAATTACGTTACGGTACCGTATTTCATCTGTCTTTGAAATAAATTTCTGAGCTAACGAAGGATGTGGTATATAAAACAAATGCTGACTGCTTCTTTTTCGTGTCACGGTTAAAACCATGCCTCACAAAGCAGTCAACATTTGTATAATGGAACTCTGTCATTACAAAGTGGCCACACGCCCTGGCTTTCAAAACAACAGCTGCGGTCTAAGCGCGCGCAGTCAAAACACAGATGCCGTTTAAATCAAACGGAAAGGCAGAAGTCGGCAATTCCCAAAGGCGCGCATGAATCAAAGGTCAAGAGCCGAAATTTTCCATACGCAAATTTCACATAGAGAAACAGGTCATTCTCATCTCAGACTCCGCTCGAGAAACAAGTATTTTCTGCCTACTCGCTGACGGTGGCTGGTTATACTCTGAACTTACAATGGATATTTCAGGACTGAACATTTTTTCTGCAAAAAATTGTTATCTTGTTTTTTTTTAAATTGGGATAAGTGTGCTTTACATTTAAGAGTCTGCGCGAGAAATGTTTTTTTCTGCCCTTTCGCTGACGATGCCTGGTTATAAACTGAATTTACACTGGATATTTCATAACTAAAGCTACTGCAACAAGTTGTCTTGTTGTTACATGGGCTACGTGACTGCGAGATGGGTTAGACGAACGTGTCATCAGGACATATAGGGCAGCGGGTGAGGAATGACGCTCCAAAACTGCAGTGAGTCGATTTTGGGTGACGAGTCGCTCGGCGAGGAGCAACATAGCCGCTTCTACTGGACGGCGCCCGGGGACCAGCCGCCGACAGGGCCTGGAAGGATTCAGCACTCATCGGAACTGCGGCCCCGCAGCCATTTGTATCTTCGGTCCACCCAACGTCCGATGGACAGATTCATCGCGTTGGCTCAAAGGGCGGAGAGGAGACGGCAACTCCACTTCAGATTGCATACATGGCACAGCTCTACTGAGAAATCTGTTGTTTGTTTGATTCTGTCCGTTGAGGAGGGAACGGGAATTTCTTTCAAGTGGCAGTAAACACGTCTCAACATTTCCGGGTCGAATACAACGTGGAAACATCGTGGCCTTTTCTGCAACAACACCGCTGTGATCCCTAGTCGAAGTTAAGTATTCTAAAACGAGGATAAAAACAGTGAAAAACTTATACTGACAAAGTATTTTTCTCATGGAGTTCTTAGTTGTTTGCCCTTTTAATTGGGATTTTCATGAAACAAAGATTTAATAGGCAAGGTAGGACCAAAGTTGCCTTTCCTTATAACATAATCAGGCCTTGAGAAGCTTAGAATAGTATATATTTCAAGTAAATGATGGGGACGATTGCATGCGATCTCGATATTACACACAGAAGTGAGTACTTGGGACTGCGGTACCATTATCTTTCTTGGGTTTTTTAACAAGTTTCTAGGGTCGGGACATGTCTCATTAAGATGTTTAATCAATAACCATAGGCTTCATAACTACCTCGTTTTTCGGTTGTAAAATAATGTTGCAACAATCTTGGTCGATAATATGATGTGCTGTGCAGTCCGGAGTTTTGTTTTTACCATGAATATGTCAAAGAAATTCCTTTTGTCCGGATAGGTTTCATGAAGCTATCTTTAGGTCGGTCAGCAAGGATTGCCTACGTTATGTGCATTAACTAATTTTTATATGTCCTTCATAAAAGAATGCCATACTCGGAGAATTTTTGTATTTTACTTCACAGGTGCCAACGGCCATCAGATATGGATGATTGGTGATAGTGTCGTGCGCCGTTCGCCAGAGGTACTCAAACTTTGGAATCGCTGGTTGCGAGGTGATATGTTGGACGAGGAGGAGCGTCGCTCCTCGACTTTCCGGGGCAGCTGCAAGACCAATAGGGATCTAATGTATTTGATTGTTATACTGCGAAGGACAGTCGACAAGCGGTGAATGTCGCCACTGAGTGTAGCTAGATCATTGTTACCATACTGTTATATTTCGTTCTCAAACAATTTACCGTGTACTTTTTATTACTATGGTCTCGGAAGTCAGTCACGTCACAGATCGCCATCAACAACGTGTGGAAATCTACTAGTGAGCGTCCTCCTGGCCACTAGCGTGTAGCTACATTCGACCTACATTATATGTTTTATGTTGTATGTCATACGCTAGTTTTTCCTTCAAAAAAAAAAATTGTGATAAAATTATTTGTAATTGTTGTAAATTTTCGTTTGATCATTTCACACTGTTCATTTCACCAAGTTGGGAACAGACCTAAATCAGGTCGGGCACCGATTCGTTATTGCTATAGATCTCATGATTATTACATGTTACGGCATGTACGTACGTACGGCATGGAGGGACTTTTTGTTTTTCGGGAGCATCTTGTTGCAGATGAAGCGAGATGAAGTTTATTTTAGTGTAGTGTCGAGAGATACGTTGTGAAATTATCACTGCCTGCTTCATATATTCAGTTTTAAATACTTGTGGGAAATACGGTTTCAGTGTTTTCGCAAAAGTGGACTCAAAGGTTTCCCAGAGTTGTTTGCTCATTGAGTTTTTTATCTCTGGTTTTTTACCCTGGGCCTACTTGTCGCAAAACTATGTTTCCTACATTCCTCAAGACAGTAGACTTTCAGCTCTCTTAATTTACTTTTGTATACCAAAATAAACTTTGGGCTCCTAGCAATCCATCTTTTCATTTAGAACCACCCCAAAACCATAGTAGATAGTAGAATACCTTTTTAGCGTAGTTTAATGATGTACGTAATTCGTAGCATTGTTGAACGTTATCTGTCACAAGTTATAAGCATTTTTATACATGTCATAATGTATGATTATCTTTAAAAATTACATAATGTAAAACATTGTTCTCAATACTTCATTCTCTTCGAAGTCTTAGTATGCAACTACGTCAAGCTGGCTAATTATTACAGATATATTATTGATTATTTCGTATGTTGTGTGCAAAATTCGAAATAATTCTTCTATGACTTTCGTCATACATAACATGGTTAGGAGCAAATTGATGAAATGCGAGCGAGAGAGCGAGTGCCACATGCTCCGAGCTGCAACTGGTTCACCAATTCTGGGGTTTTCAATACCGCTTTTTTATGTCGGTATAAGGTAGATATAGAACTAACTTTCTAACGGAACGACGAGATGGAAAGTGATATTTCTTTTCACCCTTGCATTATAATTTTTTTATGGGCATTGACGTGGTAGATTATGGGGACTGGCGTTCTTGGTTTGCTTTGTAATTGCGCAGATGCATGCTTTGGGTTGAGGTATATAGCGTTTGGTGGCTCTTTGAAATATTTCAGTTGGTGTTTGAAAATATTGTTCCCTACGTGCCCATTTTTCATTCGGGAAGGCACCAAAAAACAAAAAACAAAAAAAATGGAGGATGGATTTTGGGTTATTTGGGGGTTGGGTTGGGTTGTTTCTTTCGCTGAATTATACTCATTTCCCAAATACATCCAGGGGAAGAATGGCCAAGAGCTCCATGAGCCAATGGAACCAATGGGACAGGTTGGGATTACCAAATCTTGTGTATAGGAAGCATATAGCCCAGGAAACTGGGATTACTGGGTGGAGCCACCATCCTCCCAGCTGGTCACGTGACCCGTGACCTCTGTGTCCCATTATGTTGTTTGTGTAAACATGGAATCGCAGCCTTGTCGCCTTCCCTCAAATGCAAGTAGAGGCCTATAATTATTGGAAATTTTTCATGTTATTTCATATCAATGTTAATGCTGCCATATCAAGTTGGAAACATGCTAAGGCATGCTACATTTCGAGCAGAAAATAAAAAGGTGAGAAATGGCAAATAACCTGTATTACTTTGTATTTTTTCTTACAATACGTTTATTTGAGTTCAACAAATAAACTTTCTTGAAAAGAGGATACAAAGAAATCAGCAACACTGACGAAACTGGGTCGTCAAAACAACAGCTGCAGTCTTACCGCGCCGGTCAAAACACAGGTGCCGTTTAAATCAAAGGGAAAGGCAGAAGTCGGCAATTCTCAAAGGCGCGCATGAATCATAGGAATCAAAGAGCCGAAATTTTCCCATGCGCGAATTTCACAGAGAAATAGGTCATTCTCATCTCAGACTCCTCTCGAGTAACAAGTATTTTCCCCATCACTCTCCCTCCATTCCTCGCTCATGTGCATAGGCTTCGCATATATCGGACCGGGGGGGGGGGGGGGGGGTGGTTCTTCAATATACATGTATGGATGTAGACATATTCTCGATAACTACACCCTAAAAACTCAAGTGTTAAATCACCATTTAAAGGGCCGAGGAGTGACAACTTTTTCAAAATGGCAGATCAACTCTTTTAAACTGCTGGATTCAGCCTTAATAGTGTTGTATCCAGCATGTTAAAAGTGTTAATCTACAATTTTGAAAAAAGTTGTCACTCCTCGGCCCTTTAAAATGGTGATTTAACACTTTAGTTTTTAGAGTTCCAGTTCTTTCAAATGTTTTATTTTTATGCTTTTATGCTTTTTATGGACTTACATCCCTTCTGGGTTCACAAAATTTAATAAGCTCCTGCTTTATGGTGGGGGGGGGGGGGGGGGTGGGCAAAACAACTAGAGTCAATTTTGGTCTAACTTTAAAACGCCATTGGGGGCACGAAATAGCTAGATTCAGAACATAATTATGCGAGGGGGCAAAATGTCGGATTTAAAACGCAGAGAGGTCACTTTCTACTTGTTCGCGTGCTTATTTAGCTGTGTTTACGTTTTTCGTGAAGCTCATGTGCTACACTGCGCCTCTGAATGATGTGTGTAGTATGATGTACAAATACGCTTAGCTTTTAATGCAAAAGTACATGTATCACAATGACTTCAAGCTCAGGGGAAGATGGTGACAGGTAAGCATCAATTTAATTTAGTTTTGTTACGTTTACTGACATCTACTGACTTGAGAACCTAGATCTATTGACGTCGGAGGCATCCCATTCTTTTTACTGCAAGTAAACAAATTCAAATTCAAATTCACATTCATTTATTGATTCAAAATCCAAACCTATAGGATCATTTTGAAGTTTCAGTTTACACAGCATAACATACAAAAACAACACACACACACACACACACACACAAAATCATACATAAAACTCCTGAAAAATGTTCGGGGGAAAAAAATTCCTTTTGTTTTTTGCGCTGCTCAAAAACAAAAGATACCATCCAAAAAATTCCTTAAAAATGTTGGAAAATTTTCTACCCAGCGAGCCGCGCCGCGCCACGCCGCGACCCGACTGTTTAGTACAAGACGGGACTCCCAGCTCTCAGCGAAAAGTTTCAGAACGATTTGATATAATTGACATTGCATTCGGCAAATGCAGGGCTTATTGGTTCAAATGAGAACAGTTTGTTGGTTATGGCAGTTCATTGTTTGATTAATTCTGCGATATTGAAAGCACTGAGATAAAGTACAGGTATAAAGTAAGTACATTATTTAAGACAAAGTAAAGAGTTATGCAATGAATTCAGTAGTCAGTATATGCTAAGCAACATGGAGTTCATAGATTTCTTGAAAGAATATAAGGAGGTTGAATTGCGAAGGTCCAGAGAACGTGAGTTCCAGATGTCTTGACTGGAGTGTCTATAGGATTTCAGTTCTCGGATTACTTAAGTGATATTTATTTGATTGCCTTGTTGGGTAGGCATTGATATTTATATTCAAATGGTGGGAAATACAAGGCAGCAAATCGATATATAAAAGAAACATGAACAACGCCTTTTGTAAAAAAGTTGACAGTTTCTTGGAGTGTTTTCAAATTTTGCAGATAATGGGTTAGGATGTTCACGATATGCAGTATTCGTGCATACACGAATTGCTTTCTTTTGTGATAGAAGAATTTATTAGTATTAACTTTGAGTCTGCCTGTAGCATATTGCAATGAGAAATGTAAGGAAATATTAATGATTGGATAGCATATATCAAACTAGTCAAATACACATAATGCTTCGGTTTATATATTAAACCATCTGTACGTGAGACTATTTCCGAGATATCATTTATATTGATGACTAAGAAAGTTGTATAACGACATTTATGAGGATAGTTTTGGTGGGGGTAACCTCGCTAGTCATAAGGACCGCTATCCATAACGCGTGACTAAATGAATAGTTTTGTACGAATAGCGGTCCTTCTGAATAGCAAGTAAACCATAGACAATTTACCTCGCTATTCATAAGGACATCCATTCATAAGGACCACTTTTCATAAATACTCATAAGTACCGCTTTTCATAACGCGTGTTAAATAAATAGTGGTTTTCTGTGAATAGCGGTTCTTATGAATAGCGAGCGGACCCCGTTTTGGTGATATTGAGCCTAATTACGATAGTAGAGGTATTTTCACCTCAATGTTGTCTTCATGATATGCTTCTAAATGAAATTAAACTTCGAATAAAAAAAAAGAAGAAAAAAAAAAACTGTGATTTTTGATAATAGGCATTTTGTGTTCCGGATGCTTCTCTTTGCGCCAATGTATTTTGCTGTGCGACCTATTACCTCTACTTCCTTTTGTTGTTCGTTAAGCTTGTTTAATTGTCATGGTTGGTTGGTTTGGTTTGTTCATTGGCTTGGTTGGTTGGGCTTGTTCATTTACATGGATGGTTGGTTGGGCTTGTTCATTCACATGGTCGGTTGGTTGGGCTTGTTTCATCGACATGGTTGGTTGGTTGGGCTTGTTAATCGACTTGGTTGGTTGGGCTTGTTCATCAACTTGGCTGGTCGGTTGGGCTTGTTTCATCGACATGGTTGGGCTGTTTCATCGACATGGTTGGTTGGTTGGGCTTGTTCATCGACATGTTTGGTTGGGCTTGTGTCGAAATGGTTGATTGGGCTTGTTTCATTGACATGGTTTGTTGGGCTTGTTTCATCGACATGGTTGGTTGGTTGGGCTTGTTTCATCGACATGGTTGGTTGGTTGGGCTTGTTCATCGACATGTTTGGTTGGGCTTGTGTCGTCGAAATGGTTGGTTGGGCTTGTTTCATTACATGGTTTGTTGGGCTTTTTTCATCGACATGGTTGGTTGGTTGGGCTTGTTTCATCGACATGGTTGGTTGGTTGGGCTTGTTTAATCGACATGGTTGGTTGGTTGGGCTTGTTCATTGACATGGTTGGTTGGGCTTGTTTCATCGACATGGTTGGTTGGTTGGGCTTGTACAAGCGTTTACACATTGATACGACTCTCGGGTTCGACACGAGACTCGTATCGAACACGGCAATTTTATGATGCATAAACGCGATCAGTGTGATCCGAGACTCGAGTCGAACACGCCTTTTTAGCTCCGCCAGAATAGCAGGTTTCGATCCGAGAATCGTATCAGACCCGGCATTTTTTTTTAATGTATAAACAGAAAGCCGTGTCGAACACGGTAATTTATGAAAGGGAAAATAAAAAGAAAAGAAGAAAAACATCAGAAAGGAAGAAGAGAGAATGAAAAACAATGAAATTCATTAAGAACTAAGATTAAACAAATACATAAGAAAAAAAATAGAAAAGAGAAGATGAAAGAAGGCAAAACAAAGAAATTCATTATGAATTATAAGAGGAAACAAAGAAATACATAAACAAATATAGAAGAGAGAAGATGAAAGAAGGGAAAACAAAGAAATTCATCAAGAATGATAAGGGGAAACAAAGAAATACATAAACGAAATTAATATAGAAGAGATAAGAGGAAAGAAGGAAAAACAAAGAAATTCATTAGGAATTATAAGAAGAAACAAAGAAATACATAAACAAATATAGGAGAGAGAAGATGAAAGAAGGAAAAACAAAGAAATTCATTAGGAATTATAGGAGGAAACAAAGAAATACATAAATGATATAGAAGAGATAAGATGAAAGAAGGGAAAACAAAGAAATACATAAACAAAATTTATATAGAAGAGAAGATGAAAGAAGGAAAAACAAAGAAATTCATTAGGAATTATAAGAGGAAACAAAGAAATACATAAACAATATAAAAGAGATAAGATGAAAGAAGGGAAAACAAAGAAATTCATTAAGAATTATAAGGGGAACAAAGAAATACACAAAAATAAAAGAGAAGATGACAGAAGGAAAAACAAAAATTATAAGAGAAAAACAAAGGAAAGTAAAACAGTTTGTGAAGGCTTGCCAATCAACCATGTTTGTGACGTTATTCTACTCCCGTCTGTGATCCGTAGGTCGGGTCGAACTCGCCAATTCAATACATGTATAAACGCGATCACAGTTTTCCTCCCGTGGGAGCTTGAGGTGGGTTCGACACGAGAGACGTGTCGAACCCGCTAGCCGGATCAATATGTAAACACAGTATTGGTTGGTTGGTTGGTTGGGCTTGTTGAACGACGTATTGGTTGGTTGGTTGGTTGGGCTTGTTCATCGACATTTTGGAGTGGTTGGGCTTGTTCCTTGCCGTGGTTGGTTGGGCTTGTTTCATTGTCGTGACAGACTGGTCGGGCTTGTTTTTACATGTTTGATTATGCTGGGTTGCTGGTATCGCGTTAGAGGGGTTGTTTCTTTTGCTGAATTATACTCGTTTCCCAAATGCCTCCAGGGGAAGAATGGCCAAGAGCTCAATGAGCCAATGGTGGGGACAGGTTGAGATTACCAGATCTTGTGTATGGGAAGCCTATAGCCACCGAAACTGGGCTTACTGGGTGGAGCCACCATCCTCCCAGCTGGTCACGTGACCCGTGACCTCTGTGTCCCATTATGTTGTTTGTGTAACCATGGAATCGCAGCCTTGACGCCTTCCCTGAAATGCAAGTATAGGCCTATAATTATTGGAAATGTTTCATGTTATTTCATATCAATGTTAATGCTGCTATGTCAAGTTGGAAACATGCTAAGGCATGCTACATTTCGAGCGGAAAATAAAAAGATGAGAAATGGCAAATAACCTGTATTACTTTGTAATTCTTCTTACATTATTATGCAACAACAGCAAATGTTACTAGTTGTTATCTCCCATTTGTTTAATTTTAGTAATGTTAACAAATGGCAAAATGAAATATATGCTTTTGTATTCTTTAGATGTAAAGTACAGGGTATCGGTCGAATGATGTTGAATGATGTTGAATAATGTTCATTTGAAATAGACTCTCTATATTTCAGGATTGAGGCAAACCTTTGTACTTTTTCTGCCTTCACAGAAGATGATGAAGAGTGAAAACTTGGCAGCAAGGAACCTTCAGGAGACGTCAGATGCGTGGGTTGAGCCAGAGCCAAAACGTCTGTTACTACTTACGGTCAGATGCCAACAGCAATTCCTGTCTAGGCAGACCTCGATCATGTCCTACCCATTGAGTGGACCATATGTAGGCCTAAGAGTACTAAGTATGTGAAAGAAAGTTATTCTCATAAAATGAAAGTAGAGAGGCTTGTCAAATGTGAAACACTATCAGCAATGATCAGGGGGGCAACTTGTTAAAGCTGCCGAAATCCGCAATGATGAGCATTTGCTCCTTAAAATCAGGGGGGGGGGGGGATCTTGTAGCACTTGAAGTGCGGTATCACCGGTCTTGTTACCTATCTTACAGTAGAGTAGTGAAACCCAGAGTAGAAAGTAACGTATACGTTTGAAGCAGAGCTATGAGGTCTCATATGCCAAGTTCTGCCAAAATGTAATAGAAAGGAGGATATGACGTGGGCAGAAAATCCTTCGTCTGACCAAGCTCTTGAAGCTTTTCCGACGACTTGTAGAAGTGGTAGAGAATTCTTTTACATGTATTTCGAGCTGTATTAATAGAACTTTATTTCTCTTGTTTTATAATCATATATCAAAATTACTTGCAATGTATTGCAAGAATAGTTGTCTGACAAACTTTGTCAATTTTCTTGTGACTTGTGGAGAAATGGTTCATACTTAATAGTGCTTGTTTAGAACTGAAATTGTAGGAATGTTCTGTCCTCAAACCTCAGCCATGCTTGTGCATTAAGTCAGGTGTCATGTGAACTTCAAGTCACTTTATAAGTACATGTATAAATATACAGAACAAGTTCACTAAGAGGTAATATTTTTTATTTCTTTTGAGCATACATGTGTTTATCATGGTTGATGTATCGTTATGTGAATATTCATTACTTCGATTCCAACTTTTGTCTAAGGTCTTCCATAATTCTTCCTTTTAAGTTGCCTAAATTTTCAAGCATCTTGGTAACAACTTGAAAGAAAGAAATTGTATGTTGTAAGAAATACTACGTTTGCAGTTTTTCTCAGTATTGTGACGATTTTGTCACATTTTGATTTAAATTCATATGTGAATTTAACTGATTTTAACCGAATTCTATTAATGCTCAAGATTTTTTTTATGTACATGTATCGCTTATTTTATATCTATGTTTTGTTTATATGTACTGTAATAGTTTTTTTTTAAAGCTAATGAACGACACAATTGTTATTGGTACACATGATTGGTATTTCAATCCATAACTTTATTGTTAATAATAATAATAATAATCAAACATTCTTATATAGCGCATTACACATAAGCAAAATTGCATGTCTCTATGCACTTTAGGAGAGGAAAGAAAGGAAAGATGCACTGGGTTCATGATTCTGATTAACTATAAAGTGGTGAAAAGGTATGTCTTTAGAGAATTAATGAAGTTTTCATAGGAATTTATACTTTTCAGATATTCAGGCAACTTGTTCCACAAAAGAGCGGCAGAATATGTAAAAGACCTTTCCCCGTATGATTTTGTCATTATTTGTGGAACGCAGAGCAGGGACTTGGAACTGGAACATAACATTCTATCGGGTTTATATGGAGTTAGTACTTCAGAGAGATAAGTAGGAGCCAGCTGATGTAAACATTGGTAGGTTAACATAAGTATTTTAAATTGGATACGGGACTTGATGGGCAACCAGTGTAGATCTCTTAAGACTGGAGTTATTGATTCATGTTTCTTCGTGCGTGTAACAAGTCGGGCTGCAGAATTTTGAAGGAGTTGTAGTCTTTGAATTTGAGAAGAAGGGAGACCAGAAAGTAAACTATTACAGAAATCAAAATGGCACATAACAAAAGCATGAATTAATCGTTCAGTGGTTGGTTTGTCTAAAAAATTGCGAATTTTACCTATTTTGTATAATCCAAATGAAGCTGAGCGACACTTTTGTGAGACAAAATTTTCAAATGTGAACTTATCATCAAAAGTAGCACCTAAATTTCTGCAAGTTCTGGTTGCATGAACAATTGTACCATTTATGTTCAATGTTGATATGAGGTTGCTTGACCTATGGCGTGAAGAAAGATGAAGAAACTCAGTCTTTGTATCATTGAGCTTTAAACCATTTACCTGAGACCACTCTTTGATTGATTGCACACACTCTGATATCTGTGAAGTGACATTAACATTATCAGTTCTCTTAAATGAAATGTACAGTTGTGTGTCATCTGCATAGAACATCTTATGAATTTTGTGAGTATCAATAATATCTTCTAAGGGAGAGGTATAGAGGGTAAATAGGATTGGGCCCAATACGGACCCTTGAGGAACCCCTTGAGGGATGATTTCTGTGGATGACCGCTCATTTCCAATAATAACAGTGTGAGTGCGCCGAAACAGATACGACTCTATCCACTGTTACACTGCATACACAATGCATGTGCCAAATTAGAGTAAGAAGAGAAATGTTAATGACAGTACTATCTCTCATAACATACTGTTAATGAAAATAAGCTGAAAATGTGAAACATTAACTACATGCATTTCATATATGTCCCATGTGCAAGTTATGATAACAATAACGTTGTCAATATCATATAATTTGAATATGATGCTTTTGTACTTGTGTCGAGACTTTTTGTCATTTAGTCAAAATTATCTGTCTGCAATGTGTAGAGAAATTGAGAAAGAGAGAGCGAGAGAGAAAAAGAGGGAAAGATATATAGAGAAGACAGAGATTAAAGAAAGAGAGAGGGAAGAGAGAGCAAAAGACAGAGTGAGTGCAGAGAGAATATTAGTAAATCATAGAGCGAGGGAGTCAAGGAGGGGGGTGGCCCGGTGGCATGGGAGAAAAATGTGGATGAAGGATACTTTGGAAAAGAGGATGAGAGAGTCAAGGGACAGGAAAAAGTTGTGATGATCATATAAGCAAAAAATATATATATATAACAGTATAATATGATAAAATGATATAATAAAATAATATTAATTCAAAGTACTTAAATCATAATAACATGGTCTGTATAATTTATCATGAATATATAATATCATGCTATTATTATGGTCATTATATCACTGTTATTATTATCATCATTATTATTATTATGATCATTATTATTATCATTATTACCACTATTATTAAATCAGTATAAGCATAATAAATAATCATAATCATTGGTATAACTATTCCTTCTTTAAAAAAAAAAAAAAAAAAAAACCCATTTGCAGTACCCCAACCCTCCCCCCCCCCAAAAAAAAAAAATCCCTCGAATGAGATGTAAAGCTAGGTTCATACATTGATTAACTTTGCCCAGGATTGAAAAAAAAAATCACTGTTCCAGCTAATGCTGTAATCATAATTGCAAACCTTTAGCTCAGACAGGAATCGCCTGAGTTTTATAAGCTGATCGGTCGTTGATATATCAAGATATTTACGATTAAACATTGATGTCGGGATAGAGTACCACCGAACCCTAAAGAAGTCTTACGGTTGGCATACCTCGCTCTATCACAGAATACCGTACGGGCTGGAAACCCGCTCTGAAATCGCCAAGCGCTGGTGCTTGGTTTTTGTGACTGCAGCGCAGCGAAGAAGCCGAGCGACTTGCGCTAGCGATTGATCGCGATTTTCTCTTTTTTAGGATAGTAAACGGGGTTCCATTTTCTCTCATACTTTCACATATCCTTAATTATATATGTAGTTAGAGGACTGCACACAATTCACTGGCATTTGAGCTGATTTTACAATTTTTCACAAAGTTAATCAATCACTTTAATAATGTGAATAACAATGTTCAACAGCCTGCATGATACACATCGCAATATTCACCACAAAACAAAAAAGAACAGTATAAATCCACACACACATTTGGCTTATTTTCTCTGTTTGGACTTAAGAGGGCGACAAACAAAATTGATTAATTAAAAGTATGATTACTAATTAATGTGCAACTTTCACGCTTGACGAGTTTTTGTGTATATTGTTTATATTTCTGTCCATCATTATGCTAAAATTCAAGTAGTTGCCGCTCTGTGGTCACAAAAACCACAAAATAGAGCACTTTCTGATGTGTGCATCCAACCCTCATTGCAAATCGCGCTGGTTCATGCAAATCGTGCTGGGGATCGCATTAAAAGTGCGAAGTATTTCCACGCTTACAGCTTGATGTGTGACGATCATTTGAGATGAACCCCTCGCCTTTTGCGCTGCACTTGCCGTGATTGATCTGTTATAGACTCCGACGCTTAGGCCACTCCCTTTTTGCCCTAATTTGGTAGTGCCAGTGCATCAAGCCACTATCCGTCTAATAATGGCGAGTGCAAGAGAGCTGCAATATTTGACTGTTTACAAACGAAGAATTGCAAGAATCAGATAGTTAACTTCATTCTAATTTTGATGATAAGCCCAATAAAATCCGATTATTGTACCCGTTTAAAAAAACAACCCAATAGAATCAACCCACATCGAATCCTGCTCACACCGCATCTCACACGGTGCAGTGGAAGTGCCACTGTCGCGTTATACAGGCTGTAAGCTGAATGCGTTATACAGGCTGTAAGCTGAATGCGTTATACAGGCTGTGCGCTGTGCACTGAACACTGACAGGCCTGACTGAAAATGAAAAGTGTAATTGTTATGCTTATGGCAAGACTTTCACTTGAAGTTCACAGAAACTTTGCATGAATTCTTCAAATTAATTGATGAAATTAATTTATTTCATACTAGATACTACACTTATTTCATTCTAGATACTATACTAGATAAGATGAGACTTAAGTAATGGATTCTTATTCTTTTCCTTTTTTTAAAAATGACATTAATTAGTTAGCTTAGGGTCCGGTCAAGACTCTATCACTTATAGAAAAATGAAATTCAAAAATTTAACCTAAAATAGCCATTCGGAAATCACGAAAAATCCGGAGTACGTTTTTATTTGGAAACATCCTCAAAATGAATATTTCTGTGAGCTGTTTTGGGTAATTGAATAATATTCCAAAACAAGGAATTTATT
The DNA here is from genome assembly GCA_025618425.1 of Heliocidaris tuberculata. NCBI lineage: Eukaryota > Metazoa > Echinodermata > Echinoidea > Camarodonta > Echinometridae > Heliocidaris > Heliocidaris tuberculata. The sequence goes on along the minus strand of CM046837.1, from coordinate 20,864,790 downwards.
AACGGTAATTTTGCATTTTTGATGCTTGAGTGTTATTTTCGTTGTTTTAGAGCTTACTTTGGTCCAATCTCGTTCAGTGTGTTGTACCTATATAAAAAAAAAATTACATCATTTTGAACTACAAAGATATTTTTATCATCGCTCTGAAAATATGGGGGATGCAAAAGGCATGTGTGAATTTCTTCAATATATTATATATAACCCCTTCTTTGGGTACGCTAGTGGGGGGGGGGGGCATTCGGCAATCTTCAAAAAGGTGGGGGTCATGTCCCCCTGTCCCCCCTGGATTTGCGCCCATAAAGGTTTTGATGATTCTTGAAGAAGAAATCGGTATTCTCTTATTTAGAGCGATCAAGATTGCACAGAGTTGTAGTCGCTGCCATTGCATGCTCATAACATAACGTAAACAACTTTGAACCACACATCACATGCACAGCTCCTAGGCCTAAAGCAGCTTCGCTTTGGTACGTTCGTGCTCGCTCGATCGAGCTCCGTACATTTGTTAGTCCACGAGCATGCGTAATACATGCACTATGCCTTTTTAGCTCAGCTCATGAATATTCATGATGCGTATACCTTTGAACCAATCAGGAGGCAGGATTTTACTGTAATAGGTAAACCTGTTTGGGGAAAAAAAATTCGCACCCGGGCCGGCTCTGCGGTTGGCATGTATTTATTTCAACCGTATTTTTTTCAACCGGATCCGAACTGGGCAAAATTTACCGGGTCACAAAAATAATTACTACATCTTCTATTTATACTATTTTTTAGAAAATTGCAATAAAGATAAACTGAAAACAAAAATTAGTAATCCAGGCGCGTAGCGCCTAACTGCCGAGGCGCGAAGCGCCAAGGCAGCTTGTATAAAATAAAAACTGTCCTGACAAATTATGGCATGTGACTTGGATACATTTACCTATGTATACATGTACAATCAAACGGGGGGTACTTGTTTTTCCGAATGTTCGTATTTCCGAAGGTTCATAATTCCCAAGGTTCGTAATTCCGAAACACAAATTTCCCATAGCAGGGGGTTCATACTTCCGAATATTTGACGCATTACTCCGAAGGTTCGTAATTCCGAAAATGAAATAAGGTTCGTAGTTCCGAAAAAAACAAAATCATAATTCCGAAGGTTCGTAATTCCGAAAATGCAACAGAGCCCTACATAACTTTTCGGAATTATGAACCTTCGGAAATATGAACCCTTTTTCATTACCGGAATTATGAACCCTATTTAATTTTCGGAATTACAAACCGTCGGAGTAACGACATGTAACACAATCAAACTACTACTATATGATTTCTCTTAAGATTTCACACCAATGAATATATTCAATTTAATATTGGATTTTAAAAAATCACAAATTTTGCTCAAATATCTCATCTGGTCTGTGGCAACTGAGATACCATTGATTCCTGTATCCGTATGTATCAATCGAACAGCTTCGGGGGTCCCAGGTGTCACCAGGACAACTCCTCACTCTTGTCATATCGTAATAGGTGCCACGGTTCCTCCAATCCAACTCATCATAGCCCTGCCCGTATCTAAGTTGATGGCAGATGGACGAGAAAAACTACAAATACCAATCATAATAATAACCATACATTTTACTCCAACTTCCATCTGCAAGCTTGAGCTCTACCAAGCCTTCATACTGGTTAGGTCCGCCGACGAGACGAACGTTGGCTGCATCTGGAAGTTCATGTTTAGAATAAAGACGTACAATCAAGTAAAGATACTGGAATGTTTATATTGATGTAACCTTAAGCAGTTTGTTTTAAGGCTGAAGAACATGCATTATTTGTACTAAATAAGCTAATATCATTAAACATCGAAAAACCGATTCCATCTATCACAGTCAACTATACAATTATTTCACTGGAACATAATTAACACTGTAAAGATCAACACATTGATTTTACCTGGGGAAAAGGACCTTATTAGCACGTTGTGATAGAGCTCATTTTTATTGAACTACTTGTCAATATGATTTTCTCATGTTGGCATGACATATGAAATTCGCAAAAAGATTATCCCTGTATGTGCCTTCACAATGATCATCTTCATGATCCTGTACCATCCGAATATCCTTTGTTTAAAAAATCAACTAAGTTGATTATAATTCAAGATAGATATTCAATTCAACCAGCATTACATTTACAACTGTACAATTGAATTACATGTGTTTGCATGGGGAAAAATTATCCAACATATCTCTCAATATACTGAACAATATTTCAGGAAACAGATCGCCATATCAAAACTGAAAATATGTAATCTACCGCATTTTATGGTGTCAAATGATAGTCCTTAGTTTATAGAATGCATATTACTGAAATATTATGAATTAAAAGATCATTATTTTTATTACCAGCAAACTTTGTCCCCACGAGGCAAATCCCGACGAGCAAGCTCCAGAAAAGATTGATCTTCATCGCAGACATCTTGGGATCCGACGTCCACGAAGAAGAATCAGAAAATGGATGTCCCTTCCCTCGAGACCCAACTAATATCCAGTCTCGTCCAATCATAGTCGAGTATTTATGTAAACAAGAGAAAACTGAAAATACGGTTCTTACATGTCAATCATATACAAGGAAATAATTATATTTGGCTCGGACCGATTGATTACCCCCTTGGAAAGCACTTGTAAGTGTCAGGTGCCTTGACGGAGATTTGTGATTCAAAAGAAGGAGAACGAGATGTTACCAGTAACCAGGATGCATTTTCCATAAAGGATAGAAAAGCAATAACACAACAAAGTTAATATGACGTGACATATTTGGATAACAGTCCTCATACTTTTCTTATTCGTCTATAAAATAACAAACAAGTGATCAAGTATCATCATGCGATACTGCTTTATAAGGAAATAAAGTTGGCACAGTGATTCTTTCTTTCTTTCTTTATATATGTGTTCTTTTTTCCTCTTCCTTTTTTTCAGGAAGTATGTTGGTGAAACGTCATGAGCAAGTTTGACATTATCACTAATTATCCACAATGAACAATTTAATGTCTCATTTATATTTTATCACGAAAATTAGGACTTATTGTCTAAAATCAAAACGAATTTATTGCCTTACTCTTTTTTGCATGTAACAGATGTAATAGATAACTTAAAGTTGAACGAGTTGAATCATGGGGAAAGCTGCAATGATAAGTATGAAGTTACGAAAGCAAGATGTGTCATATTTGTCACCGAAACAAATTTACACCCTCTACAAATTGACCGTCTCATGAAAACCACGTGATTGCATAATTTCTAACGCATTCTGGCAAAAAGCCAGTCCTATGATAGAAGAAAATATTTTCAAGCATAGCTTGGATATAAAAATCTGTCTTAAGAATACTGAAAAAGCATTTTCTTTATTTCCATTAGAGTTTCACTTCAGTTCATTATGACACGAAAAATCTTCCAAAGCATCAAAATTAATGCTATGCTATGTTAATTCGGTCGAGGCTAGTTAGTGTAAAGTAAGGTTGCAAAACTTCTTTATAATTAGATTACACATACAATTCAAATCAAAACAGAAGATTAAATTTGATTTTGTCATTCGTGTACTGTTATATGTATGTAACGTACAGACAGTATCCGTTCTTTTTTGCAGTCGCATTTCCATAGTAAATTTATGTTTTAAAACGACATTATTTAATTATATCAAGGCAAAGGTAACTATTGGCAAAATAAAACAAGGGAATAGAATACAGCACCGCCTGATGAGATTAAAACTGTTTTATCATGAAGTTGTTTTAAATGTAATGATGCTGGTAATCAACTGAGCCAAATGTACGAGGAAATTGGATGGAAGCCAAAATCAATAAGGAAATACTTTAAACTGTTATTAACGATGTTTTCACGTGTCATTATATATGTTCATGGGAAATTGATACCCTGGCGATGTTATAATGACTTAATGACACATATTTCAGCAAATCAACTGGTAAAAAATGAGTAGATGGACAATAAATGCCGAAGACTGAACAAACAAACCTATAAAATTACAACTGTAGAGAAAATCAACAAAAATTTCAACTGCAAACATATTGAGAAAATAACTAAAACGATAAATTTGAGAGTGATTCAGTTCTAAATATATATATATATATATATATATATATATATATATATATACGAAGGCATTAATTTATTCTAAACTCTACTTGTGTGTTTGAAATGTGATCGAAACGTCCATGGCTGCATTTGGTAGGACTTCAAATGGAATTCACCATAGTTACAGTCATGACACCAACTTTGACTTCCTTTCATTTATATATTTTATATATTAGAAATATACATTGCACTGATTATCCCATAATTGTATATGTTATAAAAGCGAGTACTTTCTTAATAGGTAATTTAATCATATTGATAGTAAGAAAAAAAGTCAATAAGTAGTTCAGCAATTGCATCTACAGTTTGCAGGTTTTGATAAGATCAGTTTTTATTTTGGTTATTTTTTTATTATCAGACGTACAGTGTAATATGTGATGTACCTGTTGATATGACATAAAACCAGTCCTTGTGCGTAATTTTATTTTTAAAAAGATCTCTTTACTTTCTAGGACTGTATGAGTTTTAACTTGTATGGAAACTTTTTGTAGTATTCCAATAAATAACTTTGGCTCACATTTGTTGACGGTATTAAAACTGATTCTATTAATGAAGCTTTATTGCATAAAAAGATTAAAATCTTGTTTAACATGTTTAGGTAGCTTAGCGAAATGTCGTGGTGCATAAGCACGGGGGTTTTAGACAAAAGAACGCAAGCGGCCAATCAGCGACAGCGTTTCTCGCTTCCGGGATTTTACCCCCTGGGGAACGAAAACTCAGTGTCTGACAAAAGCGATCCCGTCTCCCGGTGCTGAAAAGCCGCGATTTATTTTTGGTCTTCTCTGCAGACTCGTTAAAACGCTATAGCCCCCTCTACGGCTACATTATTATATACTTCTACGTGTTTTTCTCTACGGGGCAAACCACTATTATTACGGGTCAAGTCTGCGGGACACATTCATGATGATCCGTTGTATTAAATTTTCTCAATACGTATCTATCTATTCTTGTATTTATATACTTCGATCAAAACACTTGTAAATAACAATCTAATTGTTTCGTTCTATCTTACTGGGGACTCTAAAACTAGCATTTACTAAGAGCAGTGAGTCTATCAGTATCGAAATTCTCTGTTTTTAAAAAATATTTTTAATATATATTTTCATGGTAGGCTAAAATCAGTATCTGGGCTTTATCGTTTAACGAGGGAATTCAAGACGAACATCGATTTGAATACCGTTTTAAACATGTTTTCCTCATGAAGAGTATTATTGTTTATTCATAAATATTATTTATTTCTTCTTTCATGGTTAAAACAAATATCCGAGAGAGTCTGGATCATTATTACGAGGTTAAAAGTATTGCGTGCCTTTCAAATATATTGCTCTTATTGACTTCAATTATTTCTGCCCATCACCTTTTTCTGTCAATGACCTCTTCCTAATTGAGATCCCAATTTCCATCAGAATTTTGTGCAGTAATATATGCGCCCACAAGTATAAAGTGCATGAAATAGTAGGTAAAAGGTTCGAAATTCGAAGGAAATCGTAATTTCTGATTGCCTTGCTTCAGTCATAATCGCAAATACAGAGGGACAGGGTTACATGCCCCCCCCCCCAACATGATGGTAATTGTCATTATGGTGATGATGATGATGTCGATGATACTACTAATAATAATAAGTATTAATAAGTAGGCAAAAGATTGTTTTCTTGTTATTATTGTGATAAGGCTGTGCACTGATGAATATTTCGCATTATATTGTAGATATTCTTGTTGTCATGGCAATAAAATTTCAAAGTGATTTAGAAGCTCGAAGGGTGGGGGGGGGGGGCGGGCTGTAAAGGTTGTGCCGTGGCTAATTATTTACATATATCAGCCAATCCTTTTCAGTTGTTTATCCATTCCTGAATAGCCTACTGAAGCAGGGAATGATAACATATAAAACGGAAAGAATGCAGCCCGTTCATTTGTCAGTAGTCGGAAAATTAGTCAACGTAGAGCAGGGCCAGGGGGCACAGTGCCCTCCCACTTTTTCAAGTACCCCAAAAGTGCCCTTTTTACATCTGAAAAAATGCCCCCTTCCTCTCTGATAAGTGCCCTTTTTACTACTAAAAGTGTCCTTTTCCTTTCTAATAAGTGCCCCTTCCCCTTCTGATAAGTGTTTTTTCCCCTCCTGATAAGTGCCCCTTTTCAAAATCTGATAATTGGCTCCTTATCTCTCTAATAAGTGCCCTTTTCTTCTGATGATAAGTGCATTTTTACTTCTGATAGGTGCCCCTTTTCCCTTCTAAATAGTGCCAACTTTCCCCTTCTGATAAATGCCCCTTTTACATCTCATAAGCTCCCCTTTTCCTATCTAATATGTGCCATTTTCCTCTTCTCATGAGTGCCCCTTTTCACTTCTTATAAGTGCCCCATTCCATCTCTGATAAGCGCCCTTTCCTCTTCGGATAAATGCCCCCTTTTACGCATATTTCCCGTTGTTTCTTACAAAAAGAGCCATATCTAACTTCAAAGAATCGATGCGGCTTTATGTAGTAGCAGGTACACATATTACTACAATGTAAGGCAGTGGAGCTGGAGGCAAGAGGGGCATAATGCCTACCCCCCCCCCCCCCAGCAAAGGAATTCTTATTCCGCTCGCTCGAATATGCCCATAATTTACACCAATTAAGGGCAATATTTTCTGAAAATCTCCCCAAAACTCCCTCGCTACGCTCGCTAGCTCTTATGAAAGCAAGCAGATCGCATAAAGTATGTTGATATAGATGTAATCCTAAAGAAAAGCGACAGGGATAATGTATGAATTAAAAGATAATTCGACATTCCCCCAATTAATTTGCTGTTGTCAATTTCATTATATCGCTATGAATGATTCTCAACCAAAGGAATTCAGCATTAGAAAAAAGTCTTAAAAAATTTTGCGCGCTCGCTTCGCTCTCTCGCACATGAGTCATTAGACCACCACACACAACTGCTAATTTATTGGGGAAGCTGAAGCAGTGTCCAGAACCACAATAAAAAGGAAGAAGATGATGCTTGATAATGTATTAATCATGTTATCTGGACTGTAGGGTAATACCAATGTCACAAAAAAGGTCCCTTTTTTCGCTTTATGTTCACCCCTTGTATAGGTGCCCCCTTTTCCCCAAAAGTGCCCTTTTTGGCTATTGCCCCCCTACCCCACTTTGAAAGACGCTCCGCTGCCCCTGACGTAGAGAAATAGCCCAGGCCAAACCCGGCGGCTGCGTTCGAGCTGACAAGCTTTTTGTGAATAAAATGGATAGTCTAAGTAAGGGGGTAAAATCTCGTAATTTATATAAAATGGGGTGACTGTTTCGGGAAGGTTCCCAGACTATGTAAGTTCTATGTAAAACAAATTGCATGGGTTAATCAATGTGAACAAGAAAAGAGTAGGTCCTATTTAAGTTTATTATAGGCTAAATTGCAAGTTCAGTGTATGATAACAGAAGGACGATACAGGTAACAAACCAGTATTATGTAACAGGGAACAAAGAAAGACATCCCAACGGAGTGAATAGGCATTGTCTAGTGCAGGTGTCAGGCCACCGGCCGAGGTGCGCTTAATCTTTCCATAATGGAGAGTGTTCTTAGAACACTCCGAGTCATGTGCCTCATAACAACTTTCGAATGACTAAAGTTCACAATTTGAACTCTTGGTAATACAATGAATAACCTATGCTTAACACTCCTACAAAATATCAACCCAATCCGACGATTAATTTCATGGCGGTTGCTATGGCCTTTTGATTCACTCTCTATTGATTTTCTTTTTTTGTTTTCTTGCTCCGCACGCTTGAATAGCCCCTCTGTAGAACAGCTGAGCTGCAATGGCACGGCTGAGCAGGGCGATCCTTCCAATATTATTTTCTCATGTTATCATGTATGTTATTATATATATGTTCTTATAATTGATAAATAAAATAAGAATAGTCTACCCTTAAACATTCGTTCCTGCCCTTCAGCTGAATCTTTCAAAAGAAATCTTAAGACTTATTTGTTTTCTCTACGATTGGATTTGGTTGTGTGCACTTGGAGAGCAAAATAATTACTTTGTTTCATATTTTCTTATTGTAAAGCGCCTTGAGCATGTTTATATGGAAAGGCGCTGTATGTATGTATGTAAATCAATCAAATCAAATATAGGCCTCAACTTTAGAGCTCATTTCCTCCCTAACTGATACCAGCAAACCTATCTTACAAGCTCTTTTCGTTCGCTAAATCAAAAGGGTTGTAAAGTTTCAAGTTTAAAGCTGAAACTTTGTTCTATCCAAATAGAATAAAATCAGATTTGTTTATTTGTTTGTGTGTTTGTTTGTTTGTTGTTGTTGTTGTTTTTTTTGGGGGGGGTTGTTGTTTGTTTGTTTGTTTGTTTTTGTTTTTTTTCGGGGGGGACTTTTTGGTGGTTTTGTGGTGCCGGGTCACACATGTTCAAGGACGTTTTTTTGTTTAAAGGGCCCTGTCCAAGGGTCCCCGCCGCAATACTCGCAATACACGCGAATACACCCCTCCCCTTCCCTTTCAGTCACATAACAGAGAAAAAAAGAGAAGGTGAAAGAGGGTGAAAAGAAAAGAAAAAAAATCATTACGAAAAGTATGCGAATTCGCTGGCTCGCAATTTATCCATTTATTTTCATTTTTAGATTACATGCAAACATGATACTCGGTTGAAAGGCATCAGCCCCTCCCACGAGAAAATATGGCCATACGCCAGGATTTGATCATAAGTGAGCTGTTCTTTTATTTACGGGTGTGAAAAATTCGGGAGTGGGAAGGGGGTGGGTCTTGAAGTTCTTGACAAATTAAAGTCGGTTTATTTTTAAGCTTGTGCATGCAAGCCGGTGAATATAATTTAGTAAAAATTAGAAGTGAAAATTCTAAATAGAAGTCCTGCCCCCTCCCCGAACATGATTAATACATATCAAGCATCATCTTCTTCCTTTTTATTGTGGTTCTAGACATGTTTCAGCTTCCCTAACTGGCAGTAATGTGTGATAGTCTAATGATGGCATGTGCGAGCGAAGCGAGGAGCAAAAGTTTTCAGACTTTTTTCTAACGTTGAAGTCCTATGTTTGTGCATTTTTTTACGGCGATATAATGGAAATGACGAGAGAAACTTAATTTGGGGAATGTCGAAAGATATTTTAATTCGTGCTTTAACCCTGTCGTTTTTCTTTAGGATTTCATCGATATCAACATACTTTAGTATGATAAATGCTTGATTTCATTATGTATTATAAGAGTTTGGGGGAAATTTTCGGAAAATATTATCCTTACTTGTTAGTATTATGGCATATTCGAGAGAGCGGAATGACAAATACTTTGCTGGGGGGGGGGGGGGCATGGCATGCCCCTCTTGCCTCCAGCCCCACTGCTTTACACTGTAGTTTAGTAATGGGTACCTGTTAAGCCGCACCGATTATTTGAAGCTATATAAATATGGCTCTTTTTGTAAGAAACAGTGGGAAATATTGGTAAAAGGGGCATTTATCAGAAGAGGAAAGAGTGCTTATCAGAGGTGGGAAGGGGCAATTAAAAGAGGTGAAAAGAGGCACTTATTAGGAAGAGGGCACATATTACGTAGGGAAAGGGGTAATTATCAGAAGGGGGAAAAGGGCACTTATTAGAAGGGAAAAGGGGCACCTATCAGAAGCATAAATGCTCTTATCAAATGAGAAAAGGGCACAAATTAGACAGAATTAGGGGCATTTATCAAAAGGAGAAAAGGGCACCTATAAGAGAGAAAGGGAACAGTTTTCAGAAAAAAAGGGACACGTTTTGGGTACTTCAGACTATAGAAAAACAGAGGGGGAATCACATCAACTGCACGTGGCCTTTAGTTAAGCACTTTTTTATAGGGTGCTGCCAGCAGTTAGGGTTTGAAATATTTCAAGATATGTATCATACACTGAAGCCCCTACTCTGTGCAATGAAAAGCTACTTCAGTGAAAGGCTTGTGTCTCAAATTTTGCATAGAGCTATATAGTTCGAAGAAGAAATAATAATGGGGGATCGGACCTATTGTGTTGAGTTGAATGCATGTAGGACGGAGGAATAATGGGGAGGCGGCTTTGGTTATACGCGCGTTCGAGCAGCGTCAGCGTTTGTTCTTATATTATGATGAAAAGACAGGAAGTCTATTGACTACTGATATAAAGAAGTAATAGGAGAGAGAGAGAGAGAGCCCTACTGCTAATCCCTGTTAAACTGAACTTCCCTCAGTGACATAACAACATGTTATGCATAGGCGGCTATTACAGGACTCAGGCCAACAGCATGGACTGATGATAGTATTGATTTGATTTGGTTTGATGGATTCATGATATATTCTAGAGTCCATAATCGAAGGGGGTGCCTTTTGTCCGAATATTAACTTTCCACTATTTTTTTTGGGGGGGGGGTAGCAGAAACAAATTTCCCAGATATATTTGTGGCGAGTGTGGAACCGAAAATTTAAGCAGTGGAAAGGAGAAATAATGGCCAACTTTAAATTCTAACTAGGCATATGATATTGGGAATACACCAAAGGCCTTCCCAAGGTTCTCGAGGGAAGAGGGGAGAGGGGGTTAGGACCAACAACAACCAAAATGATAGCAGATGCAAATCATCTAGAATTGTCAGGAAAAAGAAAACGGTATATATTTTCGCCGACAGCGCTTTGAACTGGAAGTAAGTTTATGGGGGAACCGCTGGCCCTCTAGATCTGTAGGGTCTATCGAGGGATGGGAAAGGGGGGGGGGCAATAAAACGGACCCCCGCAAAAAGTAATAATATGTATATGAAAATTGTATCCCGGAATAAGATTCATAATGTATTTTTTCTCAGACACACGAGAAAACATTCCATTTCGCGCCCAAAATGAATGGTAAATGAATCGTAAGCTAATTTCAAAATAATGCCGACTTTAAATATGACAATAAGAGTTATCGGCAGCGGTGGGGGGGGGGGGGGGGGCTTGAGGGATCACACTCCCACTCAAAATTGCTGTCGGCAAATGCGCCACCTCTGTCGGCAAAAAAGGAGGGAGAAAATGGGGAGAGGGAAGAGGAAAGAGAAAAGAAAAAGGAGAAAAGAGAAAGGAAAAGGGAAAGGGGAAGAAAAGGAAAAGGAAAGGAAAACTAAAACAGAAAGAAAAGAGGGACAGGAAAAGGGAAGCAAAGAAAAAGAAGGAAAACCTTTTTTTGGTTTGTTTTGTTTTTGTTTTTTTTTCCTCGCTCTCAAAAAAGTGAATAGATAATATTCGGGCAAAATGCGTCCCCCTTCGGCAATGGGCTGTACATAGCCCCCTCCCGAGGATTTTCAAAGTTCCGATGTTTGGCCAGCCACCACTTCATATTCGGGTAGAGAGGTGCCAGAATATCCACATATTTGGGTAGTGAGGTTTCCTGATATATAACTTCTGTACATTTTTACTAAGAAAAGTTTTTTTTTGGTTTTTTTGTTTTGTTTTGTTTTTGTTTTGTTTTGTTTTGTTTTGTTTTGTTTTGTTTTGTTTTGTTTTTTAATTTAGAAGTTGAAAAGTTGATATTCGGGTAAAAGGCGTCAGCCTATCCCCTTGCGAAAATGGGCCCGTATGATCATGACTTCTACATCTGCGTTTTTCTTGTATCATTGTGTGAGGGGAGATTAGGGTGTAACGTGTAGCATTTTTTGGCAAATTTGGGTGTCACACTCTAAAAATCTGTCGGCAAATTTGGGTGTCACACCCAAAATTTTGATGTCAAATTTGGGTGTCCCACCCCACCGCCATTCAAATGTTCTAGCGATGCCCCTGGATATCGGCGTTGATTCAATCTTCATTCCTCTTTCTGTCTGGACTACAAGATCCCTTATCTTTCATAAGCTTTTGTTTTGCCACTTTAATCCCATTTGAAGGGGAAATCTAGGAAAATCTGTACTGTCCCTTTCCTATTTAATGGTTTTTAATCTCCGATTTGTATACTTGAAATACATAGGCGTAGACAGGGGGGCCCAGGGGGGCACTGGGCCCCTATTCAGCCCCTAAAAAAAAAGTGAGAACGAAAAAGCGGGAGAATTGAGACAAAAAAACCTAAAAAGGCGCTACGAGTCGTTACCTTTCAATCACAATTTGCTAAAACGTCAAAGTTTTCGCGCTTCGCGCGGGAAGGGGAAAATAACCCCCCCCCCTTCCCTGCCCCCACACCTATTACATACAGTAAAATATTGCGTCCAAATTATTGAAAAGCAGTCCGAGCGTCGAACTATAACTTTCCGCCTAAAAAAATTGTTTGCTACGGGCTGTTATCTTAATTTCTCTCAAATTTGTTAAAACGTCATAGCTTTCGCGCTTGGGGCGGGAGGGGGAAAAGTCCCCCCTCCCTGCACCCACCCCTGTTACAGTGCATTATTGCGTCCAAATAAATGAAATGCAGTCCGGGCGTCGAACTAACTTTCCGCCTAAAAAAAGGTGCTACGAGCCGTTATCTTTCTCTCAAATTTGCTATAAAACGTCAGAGCTTTCGCGCTTTGGGCGGCAGGGGGGGGGGGCGAACTCCCTCCTCCCTGCACCCACCTCTGTTACATACAGTGCAGTATTGCGTCCAAATAACTGAAAAGCAGTCCGGGCGTCGAACTAACTTTCCGCCTAAAAAAAAGTTGCTGCGAGCCGTTATCTTTCTCTCAACCCCCCCCCCCCCCCCTCCCTTCACGCTTTGCGTGCTAATCACCAATTTCGCACGCTTCAACCCCCCTAAAATGAAATCCTGGCTACGCGGGTCGATCCTTTACGTCTCCCCCCCCCCCCCCCATTGAAAAATCCTGGCTACGCCATTGTTGAAATACCACACCATGCTCTACTCATATGGCTCAATAAGTTTCACTTCTTTAATACACTACCCCCGAAAATCAACACATCTGATGTAAAAAATAGCTCCAATACCATTATGACTATGATGATGATGATGATGATAATAATAATAGATAATAACAACAACATCAAAACCATAATGCTAATGCTATAATCATAATCTTAATCATAATAATCACGATAACAACAATAACAATACTGATAAATGAAAATCATGTCTATATTGACATTTGATGGGTAGCCTCATCAGTTTTTATACTGATGAGGCTTGGGGGAAATCAATTACTAACCCAGCATTGAAAGCTACATGATTAATACTTTTTTTGATAGGGTCCTGCCATTACATCAGTTATTTCAAGATAATGTATCATACACTGAAGACCGTAGTCTGTTCATTGAAAGGCTACTTTGAACAGTGAATGGCTTGTCTCAAATTTTGCATAGAGCTATAGTTCTTCGGAGAAATAATAATGGGGATCGGACCTATTGTGTTGAGTTGAATGCGTGGGACGGATGAATAGTGGGAGGGGCGGCTTTATACGTGCGTTCGATCCGCGCCAGCGTTTGTTGTTATGATGAAAAGACAGGAAGTCTATTGACTATTGATATAAAGAAGAATTAGGAGAGAGAGAGAGAGAGAGAGAGCCCAACTGCAAATCCCCTGTTAAACTTGTTCTCAATGACAAAGTAAAGTGTTATTATGCATAGGCGGCTATTACAGGTCTCAGGCCGACAGCAAGGACAAATGTTAGTATTGATTTGATTTGGGTTGATGAGTTAATGATATCATAATAAGATATTCTAAAAGTAAAAATCCCCTCATTGTACTATATACTTGTCTCTTCGCTACAACAATAGTTATTTGCTGCATATCTAGAAAATGATCATGGGGAACAATTTAATATCATTACATATAAAGGGGTCTTTTTTGTCTTTAGTTCTAAATGTAGTTTTCAATTCGAAAATTAAAAAGACATACAAAACTGCATTTCTCATTATCCTATAAAAGTTCATTTCTCTCGTTTTCTTTGCCCTTAAATTATAAGTAGATTTTTCCATCATCATTCACGTCTTTAATTTCTGATATTGATTTCCACGTCTTATCCACATGCTATCATTTTAGAACATAACATATTTTTTTAAAGATAACAATGCGAACTGAGGAAAATAGAACAAGAATCAGAATATTTGGAGAAAACTGAGAGGGGGGGGGGGGCACACTATGATCGTTGAAATGCAATAGACATATTCTAGTCATACAATATAAGAAGAATTGGAGAAGGGGAGAGAAAGGAATAAGAGGAGCAATAAAACATAAAGAACAATAAACTGTTAGGCAAGCCAATGCCATCGGAAACTCACTCTATTTTTAGAATAATTATATATTCTATTTATTTTGTTGTTATTGTTCCAGTACTACACACTAGCCTTTCATATACATATACTGACAGAAGAGGGCGTACTTCCGGAATCAGTGAATGGTACCAAGAGCTTCTTTCTTTGAATTTATCAAGAAGATTGGCTCGGATCCGGGAAGACTGCATTATAGGCTCCATGCGATCGTTATGTAGAAGGCTCGGAGCTCCCTGCTGTCTTCACGCACAATAAGGATGCGTCCGTTCCGGATGCGTTCTTATGCACCACGACATTTCGCTAAACTACCTTAATAAAGACTTCGTTTACAAGTATTTGCTTGAAGCTGACAAATGTCATGAGTGTTTGTAAAGAAATGTTATGAGTGTTCGTAAAGCTCAATTACTTATCTTATCCATCATCAGATGCAATTCTTAGATAAGGGCCTTTTTCCATTGTTGTCATCATTTGTATTCTTCCGTCACATAGTTGGACTTCAAAGTTTTAGTTTGCCCTTGTATGAAATCCCTTAAAATGCAATATCACATGTCCTATCTTATAATATGTGTCTAAATGTTCGGAGAATTTTCATGCATGCAGCTGTTTGTATACAACAAATGATGTAGCCTTTTTGCGGCCAAAGGAGTAGATTCATCAAAAGATCAGCTTTTCGTTATTATTTTGCCACTATACAAGGGGAATCTAATTTAGTTGTAATAAATTACGAAATCAATAAACGGATTTATATCAATTAGGAGGAATCACCTATTAGGAGATAATATGCAATATATGTATATATACATTCTGATTGCAAACATGGCAAAGTAGGCTATCCTTGTGCAAGGTTTAAAATATAACAAAGCGATAAATATGACCAAAGGGGCCATGCCTCGTCTTTGAATTTTTTATCAAAAGGAGGTAATTTGGTCATATTTTCTAATATTTTTTGAGGACTGGGCCAGACTTTGATACAAAATATTGTAATAATTCTTCAGCATTCACATCTAAGTGATAACGCATGGTGTAGTTAACTAGAAAGTGACCTCAAACATTTGGATGGCGTTTTCTCTTTATTTGTAACAACTTCGATATTTTTTTTCAGTGCTTTCGAAGTACATACGCATCTAGGTGCTTGTAACTTGAATGCCTGAATTAAAGGCAGATTTGAATTCTTGTAAAGATATTCCACACATTTTATTCATGTCAAAAAGGTCGCCAAACCGTAGCCAATAGGTCGTTCGTGGCATAGTTATCTATATTTTTAAATTTTTTGGAAGCCTTTTTATATATTTTTTTTTCCTTTAAAGTATTTTTTATATTTCTGATGTTATATTTTTTACATATACTTAAATGTTTAATAATCCTTTTGATCTCTCATTCCTAGATCCTAGGGGACTGTCTTGACAAGACCGCCTTGGTCTGTTAAGTATTATGTATTTTTGTACAGCAAAGGAATGGACTTGTCTATACATGTATATTTCTATTGGAATTGAATAAAGTGAACTAGAAATTCAACTTGGAGTCAACTGTCACATTTGCAATTGAAATGTTTTCCTGATTATGAGCTGGTGAATATATATATTCGCGTGTCCATAGGGAAGAAATGTTTTGCAGTGAAAGAATATCATCTTTTCCAACTGGAATTCGCCAATTATTGCGATGAAATAGTTTGAAATAGTAATGAATGTATATATATTATCTATTTTTCACTACACTGCTATTCCTTTGAGAAAAAAAAATACATATATTGCTTAATTTTATATTTCAGTATTCATTCCAATCAATATTGTGATTACAAAAGAGACAGCAGTTGTAATGGTACATCGCATTTTGGTAACATATGTTGATGAACTATTGAGGTGTCTTTCTAAGAATTATGGAAATATACATTATACACGGAAATAAAAATGAAACATTTGGATTTCATGATGCTTTCTAATGTAATACAAGTAGACATGCTAAACAGAATTTCATTGGAGTTTTGTGGCCGTAAAGTATGGAAAACAGGCCAGTGTTTGGAAGATTGACCCTATGCAGTGCTAAATCGATTCGTTAAATACATATTTCTCATATAAACTTTATAGAAATAAAAAAAAACAGAACTATATTCAGGTCATTGAAAAAAAACAGAAATGTTGGATTTGAAATTTTAATGGTTATGGTAAAGATGTACTCAAAAAGTGGTTGGTCTTTCAGTGTGTCAAAATATATTTTGAAATCAATTCTTCCCTTTTGAAAATTGAAAAAGAATCGAACAACTATACGATAGAAGTATGAATTGTACGTCTTTAATGTAATGCTTGTTATATCGAGAGATACTTTGTACGAAATAATGTATATGAAATAATGTTTTCATTATAAAGTATATTGATTGGAAACCTGTAAAAGCTTACAGTATAGATGTATTGGATTACCACATGGTAAATTGCGAAGCTGTAATTTTACAGATACATCGCTAGGGGATGGGGTCGAAATTTTAGAATCTCTAACGAAGAGATCCATAGAAAAATGTAGCCATTATCTTGAATGGAGATATCGAGGGAGAATTAAACTGTAACAATATGTATATCTTGGCTTCATCACAAAATAAAATAAAACATTTCCGTGATTCCTGTAGTACATTACGTTACTATATGTGTGGGCAAGAAAATTGAGAGGACATTTTTTTTTTTTTTTTGAAAATCATATTACTGTCATTCCCTGACTTTATTTTATTTCAGGAGAAAAAAATGAAAAATAATTGCAGACATTCTAGTATTCCTGCAACGGAAACTTTACCATGGCACATCGATTATACATGTGCAAGCGAACTTTCTGTATTATTTGCGACTCCGATAAAAACGTCTTGACGAGACAGACTAGATTTTACATTTGTTAATGAAAGGAAAAAGAAAAACGGAGACCAAAACCTGTGGTGACAGCTAGTTTGTTTTTGTTTTGTTTTGTTGTTGTTTTTTCACCCAATATCTCTGGGATGGCGCAAGGTTAAAGGCTAACATGAAACGTCGTTTCAGTTAGTCATTACATATATTTGTGATAGTCACAAGATGGTCATGGCAATGACTATGATGATTAAGGAAGTCGATAGATATAGTCTGTAATGGAAAGTGAATCTGATAGATATACCCTGTAATGGGAAAGTGAATCTGATAGATATAGCCTGTAATGGGAAAGTGAATCTACATATTTTTCATTGCAATTTACCAATTTCGATGCGAAGGCTTTAAGTTGGCTTTGGCCAGTTATGGTGAAGGTGAGAAAAAAGGCCAATATCGAAAAGATATGCAGAAACAGGCTAATGGCAATGATGGTGGTGGTGGTGGTAGTAGTTGTGGTGACTTGAAGACATGTAAGCAAAATATGCTGATGAAATCCTTTATATGTGTATCATTTAGTGACTACTACATGTATATATTTTGATCATTCAAACATCTGATGATGAGATTTAATACATTCCGACTGAAGAATAATAATCAAACTTTGGGGGGTAATTTTTATTTATATTAACTGATGTTAGACTTTTCAACATTTCTGAGTAACACGTTGGTCTAAAACATTGGGGGGGGGGGAAACTTGAAAGTTGTTATGGTAGAAAACTAAAACATTTGTGTTGCGTTTTCTGGGATATGAGACTCTGCTTAGAAAATATTTTGGAGACATGGTTCGCGTTGATTTAAAATACTTAAAACTGATATTTAAAGTTTTAAATCTTCCATCATTCTCTACCTTTACCGCCTAGACATTTCTATTTTTTTTCTTTTAACCAAATACCAGGTAGATAAAATTGTAGGACCACGGTAAAGCCGCCTTGGTGAAATATTCTCCTGACCTGAAATGGAAGCTTAAAAAGAGAAAACGTTAATTATACAAACATACCATTTCAGATAATTCAAATAGCATGTTATAAAGTAGCCATAATAAACAAACAGAAAGACAATAGTAAATAACCATTGTGTCGTTCGGGTGATTACTCTGTTGTTCATGAGAAGGAAAACGTTTGTCTTGTGTAGCGAGTACCGATACATAACATTTCTAAATCTAGAGTAATAGTTATGTTATCATATTTCATGAAAATATCGTACCTATATGCATGCATTGTTACTGTGATTTTAATGATACTACCAAAATTTATCAGTTCACGTTTGATAGTTAGAATTTAAACTCTAATTGCCTGTACTGGTTCTGTAACAAAGGTTTGTGAATGTGTTTTGACTTTATTCGTGTTTTTTCAAATTTACACAAATAAAGTAGATATTTAACACGCGCTGAACAAAGGTTACACTATGATAAGATAATTGCGGAGAATCAACCGTATAAAGTGTTTTCTTTTTCGGCCGAGAAATGGTATCAACGTAATCATTGACATTCTTATTATCAACAACTTAACCAAACACTAAATGATTTTAAAATTTTAATACAATATCTAAATAAACAAAGCAAAACGTCTATACCAAAACAGTTATGCAGGTTACCTACCAATTTCTGAAATACTTTTGCTACAAAATCCTTACACCAACAACTGCAAAACGTTGTCTTCTTTTCTTTCAGATTTTAGATTTCTAAGACCAAGATCACGCATCAGTCACGGGACGGGTGCTTGTGCACGATGACGTCTTGATATTTGGCAATAAAGGCATAGATGCACTTGGAAGCCGGGCTATCGTCTGTGTTCGAACTGTAACATGGCGGAGGCTATTCACGAGATTTTCTTTTATTTTCTAATTATTTTCAAACGGCGCGATCGGACGAGTGCCAAAAGCCAAACAGAAAGAACTCATTACCCGCGCGATATTTACCTCATTACGTTAGAACTTATATCGGCTGGACAAATCACTGAAGATGCTCCCTTTTAGATGATATAACAGATTTTCATATGACGGTTAAAATTAGTAAAATGATTTGATTTTTTTTTTTAAAACCATCAGCTATTAAGAGAGAGGAGTCATGATTATTATCACAGCATAGGCCTACGACAAGATGAAGGGATACCTAAAACAAACACTGAAGAAAAGACACGGTCATGCCTTCAAAATATAAGAGAGAAAATAATATTATGAACAGGCACTAAGACTGCAACAACTGGAAGGGAAAAATCACACAGTTCCTTGGAAAAGGTTGGACTTTTTTTTTCTTTTTTTTTTAAATTCGGTTATTGGGCCATTCTAGTCAACCTTTCATATAAAACATTGGTAGAACATTTAACCCTATTGAGTGTCCGTAATTTTGTTAACAAAGTTTTTTGCAATTCCTAGATTTTTTTAGGACTTCATATCAATACAATTGGATGGAACTTTCTGATTTTTAAACATAAATTGAGTAATATTTACTGAATTCGAATAAATCTCTTCTTTTCTTCTTTATGTATCCCCAATACGACGGTTGGCTATGGATATTCAATTAAAAAGTGTTTCACAAGCAACGAAATATTAAATAAGGCCCCCATCGTTGGATATATATAAGCCTTTTTAAATGTGGTTGTTTCATTTCTTATGATGCGTGCTCTTGACATGGATCTACTACCTTCATATTATGCCACAAATTATCTTATAAGTTCAAAACATTTTCAAAAATATGTTAGCGATATGAATAGTTTTTCTAAATATTTTTTTCTTTATACGTCTTGCTATCCTGAGGGTGCAAAGGCGTCCACATAATGTATTTACATGAAGGAATCTATGCAGATATAAGAAAAAGAGGAAATTATTGATCAGGGATTTTCAAAGTTGACCATTGTAATTTGTCGAAATTTCCCCTGGGAAAACATCCCCAATCAACACCGTTTAAAAATGTAGGAGTCTCTTTCTTTATTGTAGTCTTCAGAATATGTTTTGGATTAACAGAGGGGGTAGTCCATGTAAAATTGGTAGCCCCGATTTGTTTCTGGCGGTTATGACATAAAATTTTGAGAATTCGGGGAATGATTCTGTTTTTCTTTTCTTTTTCTTTTGGTGATTATTGATAAATGTCGAATGTACAGCCAATTTTTCATACATTGAGGCATTCATTTTCCCGAATTTGTCATATTTCAATGATTATCTAACTTTGATTTTTTTTTTTAACCTCACCTCACATCATTCAGTGCTTGTTTCTGTATGTTCATTATCATATCATGTTTATCTAAAAAATAATAGTCAGGCTAACAAGACAAACACCTGTAATTGAAAATTATATGGTCTGTACAACTGGGCCCATTTAGGCGAAATGTATACGGAATCAATTTAAATTTGTCCCATATTCTGTCCTAAATGAACGACTACAAAAATTTTATGTATATTATTTTGGAGAAGCGAGTTAATGTAGACAAATTATTATCAGTATATAAGTTTAGCTGTAATATTGTTCTCCAGGTCCAACTCATACATACTATCAGACCTACTATCAACGACGACGATTTCCTGGAGCCATAAAGAAAAGGATTATTGTACAGTTATACTAATGAAGTTGAAATATATTTTAGTATTCAATTTATCCCCGAAACAAAAATGATGATACCAGTTTAGTTATTAAATATTATTTTGGGCAAAAAGGTTTTTCTGTGCTGTTGTAATTTATCCTGACTTGAGTACTATTGATACATAAAATGAGATATGTGATAATATGAGAGCGTTTGCGTTATGATTAAAAAGCAACAAAAAGTAGTGTCAGGAATTGCCATGCGTTGTTCTCTTAGAAAATGGACATTCCTATGTAAAACTTCTTCTCTCGTTATATGAGTGATCATTCACCACTTCCACAAAAGTGTGAACATATTTAATTTGAAAAAAAGATTAAATCGAATTATGAGAATATATTTCTTCCATGAGTAGATATGAAAATACGTATTCAAAGTAACATACCACAACACATCTGACTAGAAAAAGATATCGAGAAAATAGGTTCTCCGATAATCAAATAAGTTACAGTAACTTTCATGAAACACAAATGTGAGAAAGAAAACAAAAAGCTTGTTTGTCTGTTTAGAATCTTTATTATCAATTCGAAGATTATCGATAGGTAAGTGAGCCACTGAGTCCATTATATCATTCCATAACCCAATAGCGTAACAAATATATTATATTTTCTTACTCATTCTTTCAAAATGTACCACCTTTTACCTGTACTAACTATAATTAATAAAGAAATATTCACATGCTATGATTTTATTCAATCTAACGAAGATTTTGCTTTCTCCTGATTTGTTTCTGAGCAGTAGATGAAGATTATGAGAACAACGTTATTTTTTATTCTTATTTTTCTACAATTAATGATAGTGTTCCTAGAATTAATACTTCTCCTAGTTTCTGTGACAAACAATAAACATTAAAACTTTTCGAATTGAATTGCATAAACCAAAGTAGAAAATGAAATTTACTGAATATAAAATTGTCTTAAGGCTTCGCGAGGGAGAAAACAAATTATCCTGCTTGGATATACCATTTACAAAAACGTAAGCTCCTTTACCGCACCATTTTTTAAGATTTGTGCTTGAAATAGACTCAATTTCAGAGGTATTCTAGTTAAAACTTTAGAAACTGCTGCCAGAATATAGTCATGCCACCAAGATTGTTGAAATACAGGACGTACTGAAGACTTAACAATGTTATGAAAAAATTGTATCCATAAAAAAGAATCAATTCGAATTTCAAATGTACAGTATGACAATTGTCACAGTCGATGAGATAAGATAAGAGGAATGTGGTCCACGATATTTTGTAATATTTGCATTAATGAAATAAAATGTTAAGTTCCGAGATCGGATTCATTCACCCCATCCACCCTCACAGAAAAGTATGCAAATCAAGATAGATAATACGGTTATATACAACAAGAAATTGTCAAGAGAGTAAAAATTCAAAGCATTGTATAAAAGAAAAAAAATCAGGAAATTTCGTTTGGATCATCAAAACATTATCTTAAAGAAAATATGTAAATAGATAGCCTTATACATATCAAGAATAACACAACATAGACAAAAGCAAGATACAGTGGCCATACATATAAACACATATAAAGAAGATGGTATATGCTTTTAAATTTCTACTTGCATTTAGTTTTCAAGTTTCCTAGAATCCCCAAAGGGTAAATATTTATCTAAATGTTTAGTCCTTAGCATAAAAAGAAGTATGTAATAAATAGAAAAATGTCCGTCATATCCTGGTAGTTTATTTATGAATATCTATATTAACCTGGGAGATACTGCAAAAGGGTTGAGTAATAAGTAATAGTGAGTTAGATACCTACACATATACAGTTGAAAATCATACAATAATATTAAAGAAGGATAATAAGAATATCATTTGACAAGAGGTTATTTGATTTACTCATAATTTATATTCTTTAGGGAATTGGCGTAAAACAAAATAAACGTAATTTTTCTATATATTACATGAACGTTTTCCAATTGGAATTTTTTATAAGACTTTCCCTTCATTCTCATGTTAACCCCCCAGAAACAAGCACTTTATCAGTGTTCCGGATGTAAATAAAACATGAGCTACACTTGTTTATTTGACCTCATAGTTTCTGGTAAATTTGAGGAATGTGTTATGTAATCATTTGAATCAAGTAATTCAAATTGAATCTTAAAAATATGGACCAACAGCTATTCTTTTGAGAACGTCGATGATCTTTGCCACATTGGGATTATGTATGTCGAATTTATTTCATTTTAGTCTTTAATTTGTGCTATTATGCCTACTAAAGTTAACAATTGTAAAAAAAAAATAGAAGCTACAATCAAACATAAATTACAAGTTACTTTCAGGTAGAAATGTTCCCTTTCTTCTTTATTTTTTTAAAACCAATTTTTCATTACTTGTTTCTAATCTATTTTTATTTTCAGGTTTAGAAAATTTGACAAATTCATCCACAGTTTTCACGCAAGATCTTCGATGAAGTTAAGAGCCATTCAAAGTCAGGATAGTGTCATCTTTGAATCGTCTAAGCTTAATGTTTTATCAATTCCTGGTATATCAAGTTATTAGTCCATTGATTTTTACATGTATTAGCCTAATATGACTTAATTTTATATATAAAACCCGAAATGGAATTACCACTTCTTTGCTAAAACAGGTATATTTATTTCATAATAAACGCTCACCATAGTTAATCAAATTAAGTAACTGAATACAACTAATGAAAAGAGAATCGAATCATTTGCTTTTTCTAGATCAACTAGAATGAATTAATGAAGTGAATATGCCTTTGCTAATATAACATTAATTTACAGCAAATATCCATTTTCATCAAAGTGCCATCACGTTTTAATGGATCACAGAAGAGAGAACAACAAATCGGGAAAATCATCTGGATGCTATATTATGAAAAAATGCATAACATGCTGAAAAATTAGATATATCTTTACCATTTGTAATGTTCTCTACTTTCTTTTTCTCTGGGCATCAATTGAAATTTCTACATTTGTCCCTCATTAAAATAGTTTTAAAGTGTCTTCATGAAATTAGAGTATATTTAGATTTGTAGACTAATTAACTCTTCTGTACAAAATTCTAAACAAAATGCAATATATGATATTTTGCCACTTTCGGTATACCAATCACTACTATCAGATGATAAATTTCTCGTCATTTTCATTTCTGAATTTTAAATAATAGAGCTGGAAATATTTTTACCAGAATCTATCAACTGGCGTTAATCATAATTCCATATTTATGGACAAAAATTGTTTTATACTTTTTCTTTAAAGTGTTCTACATCATCTCGCTTGTAAAAGTCATTTAGCACATTCAGTGAAAGTCTTTTGTTTTAGGTTTGTTTTTTGTTTTTTCGATATCTACTTTTGTCTTCTGTAGTCATTTTGCATGATATGATATTTATCCCCATAAAATCATCACTTGAGTATTAAAGAACATATAATTGTGAAAAGTTATGTCACATTCAAAGTGTGCAATATCGTTCCATCCTATTGTTTAGTGTATGTGGAATAGAATTCGATATGTTCCAGTTTATCTCTTATGGGTTAAAGGATATCATATTTATTTTGCTTTAACCCACTTTGATATTTTAAATAATTATACGTTGATGTCTAGTTTTACATATTTCAGATATTGTTAACATGAAGACAACGCTGCAACGTCTGTTTATCATAAGATTGATCCGAAATGTTCAAATGTCAAGTGTATAAGGTACCTAGATAAATGTATTAATAGGAGCGGAATATATTAAACCTATTATTTAAACCTATTGTAAAATTACTTTTATTCACATTATCATACACGTTTTATAAGGTATATTTGAAAATCATTCCCATTTTAAGCCGGTTTTCAAACTGTTGCAAATGTGAATTGTCTTCGTTCTTTAAAAAAAATAAATAAATAAAATTTAGCAAATTAGTTTTGTCGCTCTGGGACATACTTCTTTTATAGAAAAAAATTGTTAAAATTATTATATTGGTTGTGGTTTGTTAATAGAGCATAATCACGTTTTATTCAAGATAACATTTGTAGGCGTATTAGTATCTAGACATATATGAATAATTTTGCTTTGACTATTTTAGTCATTTCAAATGTCTGTATAATCACTTGAAGAAAACAATGACTAATGACCCACTCAGTCAATGTTAGAGTTTTATTTTATCAGACACCTGTACCGGTATATATTATATATTTTATTATGATATGGGTGTGATTAATATATTTTTCTGTTTCCTCCATTTTGCCATTAATACATGATATACATTGAGATAGTGATTTTTTGAAAGTTATTTGTCATTCACAATATTTTTCCTTTGCTGTATTAAGTCATAACCGATTCTACAAAGTATTAAAGTTTTTTTTTATTTGTTTTATGTTGGAAAGCACCGCTGAATTTTCACAAGCTAACCAAGTTTTGTGCGTCCATTTTACATTTCCCCAGCGGCTAAATAATCGCAATCGTAAATGGTTTCAATTTGTATTGATTATATGTCTCCATCTGTTTATTATGCAGCTGTAAAAACTTAAAATTTTGAGTGATTATTGGCATGGAATTTTCAATACTTTTTATCGCATCAACTCATTAACTATATAAAAAGCAGTATATATGGTTTGATCGTTACTGTCGTACATTCCTGATAGTCATCAGCCAGGGTAAATATACGGAGTAAGATTCTTAGTAAATCTATTGTTTAGCAACTAATCATACATGAGGTTTTTTTTTTAGTTATTATTACTTCTAGTAATTACTGATTTTGAAAAAGGACCTCTGATTCTGAAATATGTACATGTTAACCTTATAAGTCTTTAAGTTACAATGAAGCTCTTGTAGAATTAAAAGAATCGTTAGAATTAAATGCCCAGGGTTATTGCTTCTCAACGGTTGCAAGTTTTTCAAAGAAATATAAAAGTGTTGATTTATTATTAGAAGCCCCGTAATATGTACTTTTCGATTGTATCGTTATCACGCAGAGATGGACCACAAAAAAATTGGTATTATATGTATTTTGAAGAGAACTATTTGACCAATTTATAGTTTTTTGTCGAATGATATCAAATCAACAAAATAACGAGGGAGAATGATAGGAATCTAAAATAAATCTTAAAATCAATATTTGTCTTCTCTTCAAAAAAAAAGGGGGAGGGTTCTTTATCGAAAGTGAAATAATGAATGACAGACTTTGGAACTTTGGATTGATGACGAGTATCAATTCCTGAATCAATAACATGATGCTGCCCTCTATTTGAGTGTACATATCAAATGAACAGTAAATGACACGACATGGTGTATGCAAAGCTAATGTATACATTTTACGTGTGTGTGTTGATAATGTAAAGATCTACTAATCCTCATGCATGGTTCCTATTTGACTTATCAAGAAAATTAGCAACGACAAACTATGGAGCTGTAAATCAGTAGATGGTCGTAATATGATATTTGAAGAAAAAAAATCTGAATAATAGTAAAAATATATTTCATAGCGAATTGCAAGTCAGGTTGTTTGATATTACGTTTATTTACACCTTATCACAATGAACCTGTCAGAATCCCTTGGCATTAGAAGTGAATTAATAGGTTGCTGTGTCCATCAGTCTAGTAGGGACAACGTATTTTAACCCGTTAATGTACACACGACCAACAGACATTCTGAATGTTACAGCTGCACATATTGGGTTTAAAGGAAGATAAATTGCTTTGATATGTTGTATTCTAATAGACATTATTACTCTCAGTGATTGTTACATACTCCTCATAAAACAATAGTCAACAAGAGTAAATAAAAGAGATATGACTGCAATGCCTTCGATTCCAGAAAGAGATCAACCTTAAAGCCATTGGGTAGGCAATCAGTCATTATGTTTGCAATCAGAGACCAGTAGATAGGGCTTTCAGTTTTTTTAATGTTGACAATTCTCCCTAATTTTGATCTGAAATATAAAATAATGACAGTAGGGGTACTAATTTATGAATATTTTCAGGTTTTCCCGTCGCTTCGTATTTTTAGCAAGAAAAATTTTGATTTGATGTTAAAGGCCGGTGTTGTAATCTTCTGTGATTTGTTTGGTCTACAGGTGATCTAGGCACACACTTACGTCGTATTTAGGCCTACCGTATGCTATGGATTACAAAGTTTCAATGTAGTATCTTCTTCTATATTAGATCTGTAAAGTAATTCCCTGGCAACATACAATTAAATACACTATGTTGATGGAAATAGTCAAATTGCTCTTCCAAGTTGTTTGTGGTAGGATTCAGTTTTACATATATGTGAGTTGGTTCCACATTATGAAGGTTTATTCAGTTAAATTTAGTGACGAATCCATGTTCCATTTGAGATTGATAAGTGTATCGCATATTTTCAGAAGTATTATGTTAGTGGTTAACTGGAAAATGCAAGGACTTTTTGAAGTTCATTTGGATTACAAGCAAAATGTTTTAACGAATAATGTAGATCAACTTGGAAAGGTTGAATCGTTAAAAAAAAGTAGTGCCGTAGATGGCATAGTTTCCATTTAAATCATATTTTCTTCTGTTTATATTCACGAAAATATTTTTATTTCCTGTTATTCGACTAAATAAGGAAATATCGATAGGAATAAAAGGATGCAAAAGAAGCCCAAAGGGTAAAATGAATAAATGATTGGGTATAATGTTTAGCGTTTTACCTTGTCAAATGTTATTCTTTTACATTAGGTGATAAGAATACATTCAAATTAAGGGAATGAGGAAATTCGCATTTCTTTAGAATAAAAAGATAAGTTTTGTTGAAAACTCTGCTTTGATTGTAACGAAAAAGACTACAAACGACGGATAAAAAATGTGGAACATAATGTACTGAACGTTGTAGATGAGATGGATGAGACCCTTTGATAGTGGTCATTCCTTATAGAATTTTTTTTTTTTACACCATACGAAAAGAGCAAACCTTGTTTGGGTATTGCAGTACAAAAGGTTTTCACAAATTTATCAAATATCAGGTTCTTTGGACGTAAGCCTACTCCGAGCGAATTTCAAGGAAAATGATATGATAACGTGTGAAAGTATTCCATTGAACAAGGACATTAATTCCAAATGGTATCGTGTTTAAATGTTTGATATGTAAAACAATACAATACATTTTGACAGTGCTTATTTGAACACAACGACATTCTTCATGTTTTTGTGTTGTTGTTTTTTCGCACACTTCATAGTAATGATACACACTGTAGCGAACCTTGATGATTATATCATGCATGTTCATGACATATGTTTATTTTGTGAGCATGCGCAGTGTTATTAGCCGTATGAGAGAATAAAGACCTAGACACAATGGTAACTTTTTTGAGGGGGTTACCCCGTTTTGAGTATCGTTTGTGTTTTTATGTTGTTGTGGTGTGGATGTCCTTCTTCTTGGCATTGATCTATTGTTTACCAAGAAAAAGAGAATTCTTGGTCTCTGTGAAGAAGAATTCAAAGACGTAGTTAAACCTAGGGATTGTGAAATTCACTTTCATTGCTAGACAACTTTACCAAAAAACACAATTTGAACAGAAGTGGTTTTCTTTAGAATCAAAGTATTTCTTAGGTAAGTCACAACCATGCAGACTTGAAATAAGCTTTACAATTAATTTAAAGTTCATCCAAAATGATTTATCACAAAATTGTCAGTTTTTACGTCAAATACTATTATGAAGATTGCCATTTCCCTCTTTTTTCAATATTTGAGGAACGTTTGGGAAGTTATTCCTTCTACAATCAAACATTCTTTTTTACACCCGAACGTAGTGAGCAAAGATCATTAAAAATGTAGAGAATGAACCACCATTAGGCCTTTCATTTACATCGAAAGAAGGTATGTCATGTTAAGAAAATCGTTTCATTGAGTTAAGTCACAGTAAGTTTTTGTTACAGGAAGTACATGTATATAATTATGAAATGATATCATTATAGGTTACACGTGTAAGATCATACGAGCATATAAAAACCCCTATATGATAAAGATATACAAAAGTAAATAAGAAGTCAACACACTGTAAACTAATGCTCCGGCTGCTTGATGTAGTAAATAAGCTACAATCCATCTTTCTTCCTAAGCCAACTATACGAGAGTACAATATGAGAGTATACTGTATATAAGCCAACTATACGAGAGTAAAATATGAGAGTATACTGTAGAAACATACAAATGAGAAGGGAAAGACTAGCTATGAGCATTTCATACTATATGAAGTCAATGTCGAAATTTGGAAAAGAGTAGAATGTAATGCGTGTTATTCTATACACTCCATACTAATTTTTAAAAAAATATATCAAAATTTCAAAGGTGAATACGAACAACCTCAAAGAGTATTTTGTAATATATTCCAGATTCGTATGTGACACTCATTATCTGAAAAATATCCTAAGTGGTTACATTGAAGATTCTTGAAACCAACAATTTAAACAGGGTATTCTTTCTTTTTTCGCCCGAACGTTTGAGAGGATTGTGTGTTACATTAAAGTTGGACCTTTTGTAAATGTCACAAAGTATGGTTTGCGCAATAGACTTCGCTATTATAAAAAAAAGGGACAGTACATTCAACTCTTGCATAAATTTGACAGCAATGTAAAGAACAATGACATCTTATATCCAGTCTACAGAAAAGTAGACATAAAGGAAAACAGACAACCCCAAGAGGATGATCATGTTGATATAGATAAACATCTTAGCGCGTGGGTCCTGTTCGATCGATTTGATATGACGAATACGCTTTTCATCTTCGCGCGCTTTTCGCTGACTCTCCTCGGTCTCTCCTCCGTAACCACAAAACCATCCGATAATGCGGTAAAAGACATTCCTCTGCCCTTCAACATGGACTTGATGATCTGTTCCATAAATGAGATTGTAAGAAGAGACCCCGTTATTATTAGCGGAAAATATGAAGATTGAGAGGAATATATTGTTTAAATGAACGATACATCAAACAACAACAAATTATGATATTGTTCTTAAAATAAAATAAAATTTCCAAATCCAAACAGCTTCACCGATTACTCTGTAAGTACAAATGTCACGTAATGTTTAATCTTGTTTAAGATGAAAAATAGAGTAATTGAAAATAATTGATCAAAGGGAACTTTATTGAGTTTTACATTGTTATAGGTATTGGGACAAAGAGTATGTAACATTTTTTTTTTTTCTTTTTTTTTTATACTCCTCCTTTTTTGTACTCCTCCTTTTTGATAACTTTGCCTCTATAAAAAGTATATGTTTACATGGACCAAAAGATTTCTTTTATTATTTTTTTTTATTTTGTGAATACATGACTAACCATCGCCGACATCGACTTTCCTTGCTTGTAATTCCATCATCCTCTCTGCTTCCTCGACTTCGTCGTCCTCATGGAACTCCTCGTCCTGACGCTTTTCTTTGCTGAACCGTGTCCAAAATGTGGTGCGAATAAGCTGATTAATAAAACCAGTTAAGGAAAGTTTAATTAACTCATTATTGTGTTTAGAAGAAACTGATGTAAAATGAAGAGAATGTTTATAAGCCTAAATAATAATGAATGAATGTAAATTTATTATCCATTCTTTCTACAACAATACCTCTCTCCTTCATAATTGACGATGTTTATGAGTCAGAAATAGAAAGGTATTTTTTTGATAATTCTATGTTAATCAGAGACGTCGGAGAGAAACCATAGACATATTTTGACGAGAAAAATAAAAACTAGTAGTAAAGCTGTTGTAAATTATAATTCTTGTTGATGTCTCAGTTAGTCACTATGGCATTACTTTATATAGCTATCCTATAATTTAAAAAAAAAAGAAGAAATGTAATGTTATGTTGTGTCATTATTATCCATGTGGAATTGCCCTGACCATTCATCATATGACCAAGGCCCTATTTCATCAACCTTGTTATCTTTAGTAATTTACAGTGATTGATATAAGCTACAGAAATCATCGAATGTGACTGGCTGTGAGAAGTTTTGTCGTAGATTTCTTATAGTTGTTATTCATAGCGATTCTGTTTGGGGTTGTCTTTTTGGTTTGTTTTTTTTTTTTCCTATGAAACAGGGACCAGGTGACTTACCATTTCTCTCGGGGGAGGCTCGGTGAGAAGACAAATTATGATGTCGACGACGAGTACGACAGAGAATAGGATTAAGTTGAAATAGAAGTAATGGATTCGAATGACCTGTGGGCGAGTGTCCTCCTGCCAGCAGAGCGGTTCGGGCCAGACGAAGTCAAAGACAAGCCGCGTGAACCCGGTGATGGCCCCTGCGATCAGCCCCCAAAATGCTCCCTTGATGAATATTGATCAGCGTTTTAAAACATTTTGTTTAAAATGCATATTTTGGAAGCGGATGAAATTGACTTAGGAATAAGTGACATGGGTCAGAACAGATATGTACGTATATGGCCTACTTGCTTCTACCTATGATTCCATTTGTTTTACATATTTGGAATTTGTCTTTTTATCAATGAACCATATTGCAATAATTTTGAATATATTTACCATGTTTACAATCACATTTAGTCATGGCATGATTCTTGGCAAACTGTACGTACAAACTTTCTCCAAATTAACAAATTACTTTAGAAGGCGTACCGCCATCTGCGTCAAGGAAAAGGGAATTACATAAATTTCCATCCATGTCTCGTTAAGTACAATAATGATCAGGTATTTTTTCAACTTGGGCCTGCATGTGGTCACAATAAAATTGTCTTCGTGTGAACGGACTAGATAGAGCAACTAGAGGTCAATGACAATATTGATTTTCCTTTTAAATTTATGTCAGTTGATAGAACTCACACATAGGTACTTTATTTTTCGCAATAAGACCATCTAGGCCTAAATCATCAACATCATTTGTCTAAATGCACTTGTAAATTTTAACCTAATATTTAAGTTTCAAATAACTTTGCCAAAAATATGTACGAAAAACAGTTTTCAATTCAATTAAATGTTTTCTTTTTAATTACATAAATTAAGATTTCAAGAAATAGACAATCTTATATTTTGTAGAAGCTTCCATGCCATCCTTACGTAACTAAGAATTATCATTACCTGCACTTTGTGCGCTGCAATGTCAAAATAAACTGTCACTAATACTGACATTATCTCGATGTGATAAGATTTCTTTTTCTTAACTTCTGGAAGACTGTTTTAATGTGTGTTTCTGTTTTTCCTTCCTGGGTAGAAATTGAACACTTATGCACGCCACATAAATATATGTTGGACACAAGAGCGGATTGGGAAAATTAGAACTATTTACCATAAAGCATTCCAATTAGATGGCTTCTAAAGACAAACAATTCCAAATATTATTCCAATACATTACTACTTAACTGATATTAGACTTCACGTCATTTAACGAGTAAATTGTGTAGTGAATAACATAGAAGGAAAAAACAATGATCTGTATCCGTTTTAAAGAATTTATCATTGAGTTTTTCACCTTCTCATTAGCCCGAGGCCACAGCAAGGCTAGGAGATACACAGCACATACAGCTGGTGTGATGCGGCCCTTGATCTGTACGAAGTAACGTAACAAGCCATCACCACCTTGAAGGAACTCAATAGCAGGGATCCACAGGATACTAAGCAGGGTGATCGCCACCACACAGACCCTGAGAGACATAATGGAATGTGTTACACAGGACATCATGTAGGATAAAAGTGTTCGTCTGCAAAAGGACAACATCATAAATGTTGTTATGAATGTTTATTATGATTTGTCTCTAGAACAGGTTCCCTTAGCCTTGATAACAAAGAAGGTCAGAAGGATGGCAAAGACAGTATCTGTTACTACACGGAGTGTATTTGATGTGATCGATAAACGTTCAAGGTCGAAAACGATAGGAAATAAGATACCCAAGGGAGGGTTATGAGGTGCACTTATTTTCTTGCACACAGAAAGGGTGACCAGCTGCTTTTAATGATCCAGCAATGGAGGGTAATAAGTTGTCTCCAGAGCAGGTCCGAGAGTCCAACTGAGATACACAATTAAAGAGATTCTCATGATGCTAAGGACAGTATTTGCCACCACACCGATCCTGAGACTAAAACAATAATCCTAGGTTGTTAAATGATAAAAAATCTCACTAAAAAAGACTGTTAAGATCATAGGGACAGAAAGAACTGTCTTTTTGGAACGATCAGATTTACTATATTTTCTAATCTTGATCTGGCAGTAAAGGAAATGGTAATAAGTTAGGATCTTATTTAAGAAAGAAAAGTCAACCTGATAGACACGAAAAGACAATGAGAATAGTCAGAGGTGACTTTCTGCCCTACTTTGACAAGAGAAAGTAACTGTGAAATGGCACAATTTTCATATTTTATCGTTAAAAATATACTGATAATATCCCATACACTTAAATACTTCTTACATTTCAAAACATTGACAGGCCTTCCAGAGTGAATGTTCAGTTTTGCAGCAGGCATAAAGATGAAACCTAGTTTACAAAAGGACCTTCCGAAACAACTTTCCTCACCAGGTATTTGAAATTATATCTGTTCTTCTCCCGAAATAATAAATACAGGCTATAAAACTTATCGGGCAAAATAATGTAACATTGTGTTGAATTCCAACAGGAAAATGATCTAATATTAGTACAAGTAGCCCAAAGGAAAATGAACAATTAAAGAAATGTACATAAACCTCTTTTCGGTGAATGTACAGATGGCTTTAGAGACAAGTTCAATTATAACCTAACCTGGTTGACCCCAGTAGATCAATAACAGAACAGGTCTATAGGCAATCGCAAACATAGTTGGGTATGCATTGTACAGGATACAGAATTCCATACCTGCCCACGATCATCATCTCTCTAACTGAAGGGACTTTCTGAGAGAACCTGAGTCTGAAGAAAGACCAGACATCAACGGTGAAGAGAGTACTGATGCTGTTGAAGAACGATGTCAAGCTACTGACCACGGCCGATAGCATAACAGCTAGCATGACTCCACGAAAGCCTGTATGGGTCAAAAATTACTACATGTTATATGACATTATCATGCACAGTTCTCAGATCGACAAAGACTGTGTATTCTGTTTAGTTTTAATGCTTGGTTCCCTTCAACTTTAGTTAACTCTGGCAGGTTAGTTGTTGATTCTCGAAGCATGCTACCCTCCTCTTGCTATATAAAAACGTCTCTTCGTCTAGTTTAGCCCCATCATAAAAAATCAGTGTTCCTAATAACTTTTAAAAAAGAACACAATGCGTTAATAAATGCATACAAATAACTCAGGTGGGAAGTGAAGGTGCAAACCTTTTTTGAGAATCTACCATTATCTTTGTCAAAGTATGTATTCGACATAACATCTAAATGACGTTAATTATAGTGTAACTTTATTGATGCGGCAGCATCTTGTCCTCATAATGGTGACAAACCTTATGAATGCAATATCTGTGGCTTCCGCAGTGCCAGTAGAATTGGACTGTGAAGTCACTCAAGAAAACACTAGAAAAACACTAGGAATTGTTATTAGTCTTCATCGCAACGATGGACTGCCAATGACGATGATGATGATGATATTGATGCATGTGAAATAGTAACACTATGGCATCAAAGCCGAAACCCTTTTCTAATCTAGTTTTACTTGCTTAAAATTAGGCATATCGAGCGGTGTTTACCTGAAGGTAAGAGGCCCAAAACCAAGGAAGGAAAGGCGAAATTGGCGCACCCCTTCTCACTACCACAGGCTGCGAGGCAAGACTCTGGTGAGGCACATGCCACTACATCTATATGGTGGGAAATGTGCGGGAATTCCGTTCCCCCATGGAGTAAAATATAAAGCACGGATTGAAAAGGTTATTTAAACTCTCCGAAACTATTTTGCAGGAAAACAGGCATATCCAATATTCAATGAACATAAGGAAAATCGTTTAATATTTCATTGGCCATGTATGGTAGATGCAGGAGTTTTGTGTTTATTTTTAGGGCTTGCTTTTATGAGTAGCAAGAATATCATTTAACCTTCACACTTGTAAATTATTTTTTGAGATACTTATCCATGGTTTATCGAAATTTACCCCTTTCATTACGGGGCAACTAAATGTCTTTTAATAGGTGAATAATAATAATAATGATAACTGCTGAATGTATAAGCTATAGTTATCCACTTTCAATTTGATATGATACTAAGCATGTTGAGATTGAAACCTTAGCAATAAAGAACGCAACTTAAACGTTGGATGCAAATTTCATTGTATGATTGGTTTAGAATCTGCATCATTTTACTTTGTAGGTAATCTCTGTCTTGTAGATGAGTTGCCTCCCCCTCCTAATATAAAAATGGAAGGTTGAAATAACTCTCCTCGTGAGTTTTATAGTCGTAACAGACCTGGGAAAAGAACCCGAGCGATCATCCCGGGAATGACGATCATAAAGAGGGGCAGGATTTTGGCATAACCAGCGAAGACACAACCTCCTTGTGCGTGAGAGAGACTTTTTGCTGCGAGTGTTCTCTGAACCATCACCTTCGAGAGAGAGGTAAGAGTGAAATGTTCCTTTTAAAAGATTGTCTTTTCGCTTTTATCAGTGCCTGGTTTTATAATGGGATAATTAAAAGCTTTATTTTTCAAAGTTTTCAAAGTCCTGTAAAATATCATTATATATAGTAATAAGTAATACCCTCCACTTTTCATAAACTGTACTTGAATATTGAAGTATAAAAAGACTTTATTATCAGTTCTTGACTTTTAAGCTGTTGAATAATTTGCCGACTGACGTTGAATCACCACTCTTTGAGAAATATTAAACAGATTATTCTCTTTCAAAAATCCAAACCACACTTTCTGAAAAGAATCATTATATCATAAACTGCCAGTCAATTATATGACCACCTCTCACAAACTGTAACCCTCCCCCCCCAAAAAAAAAAAAAAAAAAAAAAATTAATTAATTAATTAAATAAATAAATATATATATATATATATATATATATATATATATATATATATATATATAGCATTAAAGAAAACCAAACGAGTTCATAATATATTTTGTATGTAATCTAATCTTATTTTTCTCTTTTCCTCTTGCATTGAATAATAATGTTTTTATTTGGGGAATATGTAAATTACTGTAAGTATATGTTGTTATCCTTGTTTGTATTACAGTTTTGACTTCATATTGTGCGTAAGGACTTGCTGAAAAGAGCCTGTGGGATGAAAGCTGTGTATTTTTTCTCTAGGGTGTTTAAAACGATTAATTAAACGAACGAACACTTCTCAAAAATATTTATGGTTAAACTTGATAATTCGTATGCCTATAATTCCCCAATTTCCCGCAAACCTTATCATCATGTTTCTATGGTCCATTGTAAAACATTTAGTTTTGTTTGTTTTGTTGTTTTTCTTGTTGTTATTTTAGCACGAACCTACGGATGTCTTCAGACACGGATGCAAAACTAAACACAAAGAATAAATTTCTTTCTTTTATAACTAGTTGGCATTTCTTTTACGGTACCTTAAATGATTCAAACATGGAAATAGCTAGAGTGTGTACTGTACCGTGCAACTATATGAGTTTATAGGTTTTATACACAGAACACCTCCTTCCAAGAAGGATGGATATAACAAACAACAGATGGTATGATAAATATAGAGCTCAACGTTTATTAGCACGTGTTAATTTGTGATTTAATATTCATTACCTGTTCGGCACAGAAGTATGTTATAGAAGCCGTAGTCTGTCCAAGAAGAAAGCCGATCCAGGGAAAATCCGAATTGTAAGGATCGGCACTGCGAAGCATCTGGAATGCTTCCTCCTTTGGATATCCACAGGTATAATTCGGCTTGTGAAGGGTATCGTTAGAAATGGCCTGAAAGTACTTCACCTTAAGATCTCCAAAGCTGCCGATTTTTTGGTAACCTTTAGAAATAAAAGGACAATGTTATTTTGACGCATACGTTCTTACTTTCAATCAATCGATATGCGTCCATAACGTTACGTTTGCTTTGTTTATTTGGATTGGTTGATTGGTTTATTCATTAGATTTTGTGAGGATAAAGCATGCATTTTGGTTCAGATAATACCTGTCTAAATGATATCAAGTGGAAACAATGGAGATTTTGATAAGAGAATCCCTGCCAATAAAGTGGGGTTGCACAGGGTAGCATTTTAGGCCCATTTCTTTTCATGAACTACATCATTGATAAGTGTATTTGTGTGAAAGATTCTAAATTATTTCGGTGCTTCCAAATTCCATGTTCAGACAGAAATCCTAAGATGATTGAAACAAAAGTTAATGACGAACATGAAGAATTGACAACCTCTGTTGATTGGAAGACATCTATTACAGTTAGGTAAAACGGAAAGCACTTTGTTTTGTACTTGGAATTTCGAGGAAAAAAAATAATCCTGAATCCAAGGTGACATATATAAATCAATAAAAACAGAGAAAGGGGGCAGTTTAATATCTAGGAACGAAGTTACCGAGTTATCTTTCTTGTACAATATTTGTTGAAAAGAAATCTCATGTTTGGAAATATTTTTTAAAGTGCATAAATTTGAAGTCTGGGCATACATTACGCTTCGCTTGTTTATTGTTATGCTATTTGGTAAAGCAATCTGGCAAGATGGATAAGAATAATGATTACAAATAGGACGGTAAGATTTATCATTTGCCCTTACCATGCTTACCCCGAGACACATGTCAGAATTAATAAACTTTGTCGTACTCTTCTTTTTTCATTGGTATTCACTTTTTGAAAAGTAGTGAATTAACTTTTAAAACCAAAGGGAATGAACTTCGCTTTTGCTTTTGTTTAGTAGGCCTAATTGAATATTCCATAACCATGCGAATATCATAAATATTGAGTTATAGTTAAGGTAAATAGTGTATGTGTTTGTTTTAGTCTCTTCTTCTAAGGAGATATTACACCTACAGTATCATAAAATCGATAAGTTACTACACGGTTGCAAATATAAGTCCGCTTCTCATTCGAGTTCAGTGATCGTTGACCACTGCTGTAGACAACATAATAACCCTACTTTCCATGTTTGAAAATAATCTAACCAGGTTTATAGACATTTGGATGATGATAAGAATGTACATTTATGTAAAGTAACCTCGTTGATCCGACACTGTTATGGGCCTATAAAAAACCTAAAATATGACTTTTTCTATCTCTTCAGAGGTGTACATAATTGTACTCAAAATGGGACTAAGAATTTTAACAATGAGGAAACCGCCCTCCTCTATTTACCGCGAAAAATATTGTTTTGGGTATTTTCAAGATGGCACATTATCGAAGAATCCTTATTATCAGCGTTTCAAGGGAGGCTCATGGGCATTTCAAGAAAGTTTAATTAAAAGGTTGTTTCACTATAACTCCATGAGTACCATTCTTACGGAAATTTTCAGACCAATCATGCGTTCACATTAAAAAAATAAGAAAACTGTAAAACTCACTCTTAACCATGAGAACGAGTCCACCTGCTATCATGATGAATACCTGCACTGTATCAGTATACATTACAGCTGAAAGACCACCTGGTGTAAAATAAAACAGTATTTGGGAGTAAAACGAAAGATGCACGTGTCGAAATTGATTTGTTTTTAGTGGTATATGTTTCTGGATATATTTCCTATAACTTGATAAAGACAATTTACAATGTTTGTTTTTAAATTCAGAACAAAGCCGGTCTGTTGCTGGAAATAATACATTCTCCTCAATAGAATATACGTTTCCTAATATTTGTCAGCATCTGACTGATAAGCTTTTTATCCAAAAAATGTAATAT
Organism: Heliocidaris tuberculata; assembly: GCA_025618425.1. NCBI lineage: Eukaryota > Metazoa > Echinodermata > Echinoidea > Camarodonta > Echinometridae > Heliocidaris > Heliocidaris tuberculata. Next base: position 20,826,392 of record CM046837.1, on the reverse strand, counting down.
TATTTCCATTCATGCGTTGCAAACTATAGGCGCCGTGTTCTTTAGGGCAGCTTATAATAGTACTTTGTAGGCGCCTTGAGCATCCACTGGGACGGATATGTGTGCAATACAAATGTACCTATTATTATCATTAAAGTCTGGAGAATGTGTTTTAAATCACGTACGGAATAAATATATTTAATGAACTTTTACTATTCCTTTTAAAAATGAATATACAAAATCAAGTTCTTGTGACGAAATGAAAATGATGTTATTGTGTCATAATTTTGGTTTATTCATTTAGTTACAGATTTTAAGGAGATCAACACACTTGACGCCCCATAAATCAGTGGACTATCTTCTCTTCCAACTTGGTTGGGGCTTTAACCTAAGTACATGTTTTAAAAATCAGGAATGTTTTATACTAGAATGTAGTTCCAGATTACCTGTGACAGTAAAGAAACATACAAGTCCTAGTATAAGCAAGATGGAAGAATAACGGTTCCATCCTAACGCTTGTTGCAGAAACAGTGAACCTGCATACAAATCAACCTGAAGAAAGAGATGGTGGAATAAACAGAGTGGAAGAAAAAGTAGGGGAGAGAAAGAGAGAGAGGGTAAGAGGAGAGAGAGAGGGGGAGAGACGGCAGAGGGAAGGGGAGGTGACGTGGGAGAATTAGTAGATTATCGTGTAAGATATGAGAAATTGTTAGTATCAAGTTTATCGTCATTTGCGAGTGAAGTGACCCTGATTAATATCAATGGCGATCTATAGAGTTCCCACAGCAGTACTAGTCTAGTATTGAAGCTGGTTACACACGCCATTGTGTATGACGATCGATTTCATGCAATTTGGTACGATAGAATGACTTATTGAAATGTAAGTATTACTAAGCCTACTGCAGTTTATTGCCGCAAGGCTCTCCATAGTTTTCGGTCGATGTGTCTATTATTTTGAATCTGACATGTCTGAGTGCATTGAGAAATTCATGTGAAACCCTACGGTGCACAGTTCATGTAAAATTCCATTCAGGGTTGCCTTTGCGGCCCCTGCAAAAATTTCCACTCATAAATGAGAATGCTTGTAAGAATAGACCTTTTGTCCCTGCTGTTATCCTTTTTTCTAAACCTTGTCATTGTGATATCCAATCTTTTAAATATATCCGGTGGTGTATATTATAAAAAATGCTCTTCTCCTCTCTCTTTCATCCTTTTTCATCCTCTTTTTTAACTGTTTGTATTGTAGCCCAATATATAGGAGTACCAAATACAAGTACCTTCTTTTCTACATACATTTTGCTGTTAAAGAACATATATAAAGAGGACAATGAAATAAATAGCTTGTTGTCTCATAATTGAGAAAGAGTCAATGTTATGTAACATACCGATACTATTGCAATAATGTAGACAGTGATCGGCATGCATACTAGATACACTCGTATTCTTTGACCACCAAATCTCTTCATCATAAACTCTGAAATAAATAGCTTGTTGTCTCATAATTGAGAAGGAGTCAATGTTATGTAACATACCGATACTCTTGCAATAATGTAGACAGTGATCGACATGCATGCTAGATACACTCGTATTCTTTGACCACCAAATCTCTTCATCATAAACTCGGGCAAGGTACAGACCTGTGTCAAAGAAATCATGATGAAAAAAAAATCAAGCTAATTACGAACTCAGACAAAAGACTTGCGTTTGAATATCAACATTGTTTTAATCAAATTGCAAGGGCGTCAAAGATTATTTCAAAGGTGAAGCTTAACGAAAAACGGCAAATTTGTCGAAAAGCAAATACAAAAAAAAAATTAAACTAACGACAAGAGTAAGAGAAAACTCTTCAGATAACGAAATCAAATAATGAATGTGTCAGAAATGTTTACAGGCGCAGGATTCCTAGCATATCATAAAAACAATTTTCTGTTGGAGTTTCAGAATTCCAGAATCATTTTAAAAAGGAGACATAGGTACGCATTAAAAAGCCACATTAGCCAATCATCCCTTGGATGCGCAGTTTGGACACGACACAAAATTTAAGAGACTGACGATTTGATTTTCTTTGGAGTCAAGAAATTCCCTGTTTGTTTTGTGTTTGTTTGTTTTTTCCTTGATTTGAGTGATTTTCCTCGAATTCCCCGATTTTTCCGTGACTGAAAATAGGGGAACTGATTGTCCCAGTTTTCCTTGATTTTCAGGATAGCTGGGAACCCCGAGACGTCTCCCCATCTCTTCTCCTAGCCAAACCCCCTCACAGAAAAACAATTGTGACGTCTACCAACTTACCCCTGATGCTATGAATACAGGTATGAAGAGATAGCCCATCAGTTGTAGAAGACTTAATGCCTGGTTTATGTTGGTTTATGTTGTTTAAAAAAACAGAAAAATTGAAAAATCGGAGTGAGTATAAGGTAATCAAACGTCAAAAAGGAATTTTTTCTTTGAAAATATGGACAAAGCAAGTTTCCCCAATAATTGTTTCAAAATCAGCTTGTTACTTATAGAATAAAAACTAACATTAAAATAAATAAATTAAACAGTAAAACCTTATACAAGATATAAAACTAGATAATGTTAGCAGATTCGACAAAATTGTGACAGTACTTATATGTAAGATTGACGAATGATACTATGATTTCCTATCATAACATAATTATTTATTGCGAATATTGCAAGTATTGCCGAATGTGTAGTTTTCTTCCATTATTTTGTACATGTATTTTATAAACGTAAATTGATTTTGTACATATTTTGCATTGCTGAATATGCCCGCTCTGTATTCTTCGCCATGGATAGTACCAAAAAAATGGTAGGCTTAGGTTGGTGTTTCATTATTTCCATCAGCTATTAAAGAAAACTGTTGCAGAGATTTACTTTGATGAAAATATCAGAATTAATAATTATATCAACATTTGGTGCAGCGTTGTCAAGGTTTCAAAAGTCTGCATGCGAACCCGGAAACTGTTCAATCATCAGGCGCTATATCATCAGGCATCAAGGATACGTTTGTTTGTTTGTTATTTTTCTTTTTCTTCCTGAAGAAAAATCTCACATTACTCTTGCATTCAAACACAAAACTCTCTCCTGCGCAAATTCTTAGAGAGATCAGGTGGGTTTATATGGATTGATAAGCAAACATCCATATATGAATCTGTCACATAACTTTGCTACCACACTAGACAAAGCAAGTCTACCTTAAATTAACACCATTTTTCCTTGATATGTCAAAAGCTTTTGACAAAATGACTTACTTCTATTCAAGTACAATACTCGTGGGAAGGTCTAGAAGTAGATAGGCCCTACGTTCTTTTTCTCCGACCAAATCGCAAGAATCCTTAAAGTAAGTTTGTTTGTGTTGTTTGTTGTTTGTTGTTGTTGTTGTTGTTTTGTGGGGGGGGGTTGTTTTGTTTTGTTTTTTTTTTTTTTTTTGGTGTACCTCAGGGCAGCGTACTTTGTTTGATACTTTTTATCCATTTGTAAATGACGTTATATCTTATGTTGCTCCGACGCTGTTTGTCGATGATATTTTACTATTTCGTGTCATGTGCACTAACCATGGTCACGATGATGTAATTCAGTTTCAACCTGATTAAGATTCACGTCACCACTGGACAACCACCAAAGGTATGTCACACACTGGACAACCACCAAAGGTATGTCACACACGGGACAACCCCACCAAAGGTATGTCACACACGGGACAACCACCAAAGTTATGTCCTTTAAGTCGTCAAAACAAAGAACATGCACGTGATTAGAAGGTGAAATATTCAAAATATTGTCTTTACCCTAAGTGACACATATCTTTCTTCTATTTTTTTGAACAAATAGAATTGATTAGCTCTAATTTCTCCTAGAAATCTCATGTTGACGAAGTTGCTGCTCAGAGTCATAACAAGTGATTCCTCCACTTTTTCCGTGAACCTCGTGTCACTCAAATATATCTTGTTAAATCCAACAATCTGAACGAACGCAACGCATAGCAACACATATTGCTCTTAAAAAGAAGAGAGATGAATATGAAGAAAGATCACAGCTTTTTCCACTTGTCTACCATGTCGACTTGCCTCTGGTAATTTTGTTACGTTCATGCTTAAAATGTCTGTACTCTTCTTTTGCATTTTTGCAATTCAGATTTAATTTCAGTTCTAAACGCAGGCCCGTATTTTTTAATCTACAATAATGATGCCCCAGTAAATGATAATATATATTTTATATTCATTCATACATTAGGAAAATATCTAGCCTCAAACAGTATTCATGCCTCCTATATGTTTATTTATTATATTCCATTTTATTTACACTGCAATTCAACCACGTATCATTATGTCTTTTTAGAAATTCGAATGTTATGTAAGATATATTTGATTGTGTTCTGTTCATATTTTTTCTAAAGGCCAAGACATGGTCATAACTTCTTCAATTAATTACTGATGATCAAGTTCATGTTTAGATTTAGATGCATGTAATTTGCATATAATGTTAAGTGACAGTTTTGATGTATATGGTAGCTTCATATTTTTTAACATTTATCAGTTTAGGTACGGAGATTTTTTTCACGATTATTGTTTATGCTAGTTTTTATGCATATATATATATATATATATATATATATATATATATATATATATTTATGTGTGTGTGTGTGTGTGTGTGTGTGTGTGTATTGTGCAATATCTATAATATTTATTGTAATGGTATATGAGGGTTCACATGCCTAAGGGTAATGGGGAAGAATATCGCTTTCGTGAACCCTGAGCCACATGCCATTCCTTCATCCTTTCCTCTTATTTCTTTTTTCTTTTTCTTTTTTTTAAATCTTCATATTTCTGTTACTCTGTAGTCTGTACACACCCCTATAGATTTGTATTCCTTTTTATAATAAAAAAAATAATCATAATGATGATAACTTACATTGAGCTCAAATGCAGCTGGGGAGATACCACTTTTCGCTGCATCAGCAGCAAGCCCCACGAAGTGCTGGCTACCGATATTGCTGCCGAAAATTGATGCTCCAACCTTTAATGAATATTAAACGTTTTGACGAGATTAATGATGATATTCTACATCGTCAATGATGTAAGTTTTTTCAACACAAAAATGATCGAAAAATCATGAACTTAGAAGAATGTTCAAGAAAATACAAAAATTAGTACACAGACATGAGGCTTTCTTCATAATATTAAAATGATATCAACATAGATCTTTGAATTTGCCCATATAATATACATTATGAAATATTCGACAGTTTCAGTGAATTATAATGCATAACGAAAATGTTTAAAAAGTACATAATATCTTAAGTTCAAAGAAGACCAATATTAAGTGAAATGCTATTAGAGATTATATTTCACATGGTTATTCCATCTCAGATTGTATTCATCAAGTGAAAGTGGATAACACTTTATCGTCCGTCAGGAGAAAGTGCGACTATTTGATGAATGTTTATAATTATTCATTTTCTCTTCATCTACGGATTAGGTATTGCCTCTCGTTCATTAATGTACCTATATATGAAATTGCTATTTCTACACAATATTTTTCGATCTCAATCGGTAATTTTATTCATAGTTTTGTGCCCCACTATGTCAATGGAATATCATAAGTTTACTTTGTTTTTCTTTTCCGCGATAGCTACAGGTGTAATAGGGGATCAAAACGGTTATCAATACATATGAAAAAAAAAAAAAAAAACTTTATTAAAAGTGTAATTAGACGACAAAAATCATAGTCTAAAGAGCTAAGAAGACTTACTGGAAGCCATGTCATAAATCTCCCTGCTAGAAAGTATCCGTTCACTGTACTTCTGTTCGTCACCCATAGTGCCTGTCAGTGTAACATCAGATTCAGAGTAGAAGAAGTGGAGAGGGAAAAGGGGAGGAAAGGAGGTATAGTGGCACAGAGCGCACAGAGGTGAGAGAGGGGGAAAGTGGATGGTGTTAGAGCGGAGGGCAGAGAGTGCGAGAGAGAGTGAGATGTGTAAAAAGATGCAGAGATTTAAAAATGGAATGACGAAACGAAGATGGTTGAGGATAGAGAGATGAGAGAGAGATAAACATGATAAATAAGGGGAAGGACGGATGAGGGACAGTGAGAGGGATGTGACAGCATAGGAGAGGAAGAGAGAGGAGAGGAAACTGTCGCAATTCATGTTTATTTAGAGATCATTTGTTCACACAGAGTGGATAACTAAAGAGAAGGTTGAGTTCAGATAAAGGTGGAAAATGATTTGAGCTTAATCATTCTCTTAATGTCAGTTTGGAAAGATATCATAGAAGAAATGTCCCTGACAAAGATTATTTTTTTATAATGCTCCTATATTCGAAATATAGCGAGAAATAGCTGTTTGGACCGAACTTTCAATCCGATGTGTGTATTACATAATACACATTTCTTTGTGTATAGTGCCTGTATTTTTCAGCTAGTTTGCGTCAATTTCCTTGTATTTTGATGATTCGAAACCCCCAAATTTAAAAAAAAATTCTTATGTACTATATAATCCATCTTTCTTTATTGCTCAGTCTAAAGAGTTTCTTTCACAATGTAATTGTAAGACCAGAACTCAACTCTATCTTTAATACAACATGTATTTGCAAAGGCATAATAAAAAAAAAAATACTATCATTATTTCACGAGTTTACTCTTAAAAATATTTTTAAAATTGGACTTTGTGCTGAAACTGCCTGAAGGAATAGCATTATTTTCAAGGGTCATATTTCAATTCAATTACACAAAAGCACAGTAGCTTGCAGAATTCACCAGGCTAATAAACCTTTCAACTCCAGTATATTATTGTTTATTCATCAAAGTTCCCTAGAAATGTTTTCAAAGGTTGAAGAAATGAATCGAACCGGGGTCCCGGGCTAAGAATACTAATGCAAATATACAGTCCAATTACAAAAATGGAGAGTGACTTAATGGTGATATAAAATGTACATATTTTAATAGAATGTTATAATTCCATTGGGTCAAGATTTAAAGCTTTGCATAGTGTTTTAACATTGTAAAGGGATATACACGTCTGAGCATTACCAGGGAGTGCATTAAATAAACTGGCTCCAACATATGCAAAAGAATTTCTTTTATATTCTGTCCTTAGGCGGGGTAATTGGATGGGGCATTTTAAAGAATAAATTATTGAAAAGAGCTTTTGTCATTTATTTAGCTTCGTATTCTTCTCCAGAGGCCCCTTTCTCATTTTAGTACTCGTTTTTCTAATATTATCATTTATGAAGTCATGATGGTTCTTCTTTTCCCTGTTTGTTAAAATAATCTTCTTCTTTTTTTTTTTTTTTTTTTTGTTTCATAATTCGTCTTTTCATGTTCCCTTCTTCTTCCCTTCCTTCTCTTGCCCTATAATACTATATATAGGCCCCTTTTTCATCTCAGGAACCACGAAATTCCATAGTCCTTATACAACCTCTTCACGTCTTAAAACGACTTGCGCTTGTAAACATAAACGATTTAAGCGAATCATTCTGAACATTATTATACCCGTTCTAGCTTTCTGTATCCAGACCTAGTACTGCACATACCCTGTCTACAATAGAGATTTTCACAAATATATTCAAATTTTATGCATACATGTACTTTTAAAACAAAGGTTGTTCTTGACAACCAAAAGCTTGTCAGAGGCGTGTCAGACATAGCAACATGTAATGTATGCAAACTGGATTCCAAGTATTGTAGTTCATTCCTTAATAACAGGTTAAGGAATACCTCGTTACTAGGTCTCCAGGAAAGACACATCAATCAATTTGAATAACATTATGAACAGGTCTATTCGATCAAAATAGGCACGCTGTGTAAAAAGGTTACCACTTTTTTGCTAACAAAGAGAGCTCTAAGGTAGTGTCCGAATATCTAGGTGATCGAGTTATGTTGAGCAGGTTTTGAAATTACAAATTCCTTCAAAATTACCATGAATTAATTTTTGGAAGTGCTTCCCTATTGATATTGTTTAGTATGTATCATTCAACCACTGTACCAGTTTTGATGCTTTTAGCCAAAAGTGCACAGTTCAGCCAAATTCTGAAACTATGCCGACCTACTATAATTATTTGCAATTTTGTTGAAAGCTTAAAATCATTTTTACAAGGTGCTTAATTACAGATCGTTCATTGTTCTTGCGTCATAATCATTAGACCTCAACTTTCATTATCAATATTATAAAACAGTTTCTAAGGAGTTTGGACAATTTTCATAATCAGTCATATCATCATTATTACCTTATCACCATAATATGAAGAGGTGAATCCCAAAAGGGACTAAATCCAATTTTAAACGAAATTGATTTTTAAAGATAGATGAGCGTATCTCGCACATGGGAATGAAATGCCTTATATCGCATTTTTTTTTAAATGTTTCGAAAGTTGAAAAAAAAAATTGCTCCAAATTTACGTTTCATTCCAAAAGGCAATAAAATCCACTATGGTGATTACGAATTCGTTAATTTATAGCACCTTTTCTTAAGCTAAGATTTGTGCGAGTGTGGTACAGATCGACTACAGTTTCATTCTAAAAGGCGCCATATGAATGAAAATTTAAATTTAAAAAAATCATCAACTATTGAAATGTATTGAAAGATTTTTATAAATATGATATAAACGAAAATGAAGTAATATCGGAAAAGGAAAAGAGGTAAATTAAAAAACCTTGATTTACTCGAAAATGGCAAAAAGTGGATGTGGTGCCTTCTGAATTAAACTCTCTCTTTCTCTATGTCTATATGTGTGTGTGTGTGTGTGTGTGTGTGTGCGCGTGTGTGTGTGTGTGTGTGTATAAATAAATATATATATATATATATATATATATATATATATATATATATATATATATATATATACGAGAGAGGTGTGGATGTGTGTACCGTTCGGTCACTCAGTATATTTACAAACTTTCGGCTCCTGGCCTTCTTCAAGTTTATTTGCTGATTTTTAAGGTCGAAGCTAATGTATATGTTGTCTCGTGTGTAATGTGTGGGTGATATATATATATATATTCTGTGTATCTGACTTACATACAAAGCTGCACAGACGACGATGATGAAGTAGCAGATAATAACGATGACGTCTAAGGTAGTAAGAGTTGACATCTTCTCACTGATATTATCGTGCACCTGAAAATAATTAATATAAACATTCTGACTTGCCCGACCTAGGAACATTTAATGTATGCATTATGCATTCTTACTATTGAAATAAATTTACTTGTAACAAGACGTGAATATAATAATCCTTAACTAGGCGCTTTACAAAGTGGTAAGCATTAAGTTTGAATGCATTTAGAAAATTGCCTATTCGACTAGGAGACTTGCTTTTATTGCAATGGATTACCACTCTCGGTGCTAAATTCGACGCGTTAAAGCCTCAGTCACAAAGTCCCAGATCACCAGACGCGGTGTATCCGGATTGACCGTGGCAATACCATAAACCCCTCATCCCTGGTTATCCTTAGGGCATGTAGGGTGAGCCGGGGACTATGTTACTGGGGGTTAAGGTAGGGCCCGAATATTTAAACAAGTTCTACATTCGCAATTTCTTTCAAATTTACCATAAAGTGCTTCCATCTGATATTATTCGGGTTGTACCAGGTTTGGTGCCTTTAGGTGAAAGTACACACCTCTATATATCAAAATTTGGAGCTATGCCGCCGTACTATAGCCTCAGAATAACAATATAATTCCATACATCATACTATGAAAACTAAACAGAGAACGAGAAGAAGAATGATATATACAGAAAAAAAGATAAACAGAAGAAGAGGGGGGTCAAGATACGGATAATTTCATTGATACTATCTCACCAGAAAAATATCACTGTACAACTTTGAACTTGGAGACAAGTACATTGTTTTCATATAAATACAATAAACATATAGATTAATATCATGAATTCACCTGAAACGATCATAAAAGATTATTAGTGGGACAATGAAACATCTATTTTTCCTCACTTTTTCAGGTTTTAATATTTTATTTGCCCTTAATGATCTAATTCTTGATTAAAGGAAAATGCTTTTCGCTAATCATGATTTAATATGATGCAATCTTTTCTACTTTACAAATATTTCATTTTTTTCTATTTGGATTTTGTTTTAACTGTTCGTTTGTACAATGCAAGTTTGCTTTATGAATCAGATAAACATAGATTCAGAAGGTTAAATTATAACTCATCGACAATGCAGTATTTCAAATGTTGATGATTTGGATACTGTTTTCCACATTGATAACAAGTATCATACTCAAAATGAATTTTATGAGTTAAAACAAAATTATGACACGCATGGGGTGCTGACATTTATCCATTTTGATATAATTTATAATCATTCCGAAAACGTTTCAGAATCGGATATGTCACAAGAGATGTCAGTGACCATTTAACCCCTTTTATGAGAAAGTGTTGTCTTTTTTTTAAATAAGAAAGCGCTTCAAGGACCAGCTGAAGCGCCAGCTAAATGCCTCTAGTATCTGCGAGGATGACTGGGTGCACATCGCCGGGAATAGAAATAGCTGGAGGGAAGCTTGGAAGCAAGTCACCACGAGCTTCGAGAGAGACAGAAGATAAGCTTTGAAGAGAGAAGCGCAGACAGATGAAGACTTCAGCTTCCCATAGCCCCCCCCCCCCCCCTCCCCCCCATCCAAGGCCTTCCCTGCCAAAATTGCGCTCGAGTCTGTCGCTCGAGGATCGGTCTGTTTAGTCATTTTAAATCTTGCCGTAACTCACTAAATGCCCATTAATCCTCGAACCCGAGGAAACAGCCATCCTCAATGACTAAATCTCATTTATTCAATATCATCATCATTGACTAAATATCATTTATTCAATAATACCTTAAATGTATATTATAGCAGAAGAGACTTTGGTGAAAACAATATGAAAGCGTTTAGTACAAAGTTACAGTTGTTTGATTGGGAATTCTACAATTATGTATACATGAAAGATATGACTAATTTTTGGAAGTATATTTTTAAAAATGCGATGTTAATAAAAAGTACAGGTTATGATGACATTAGTGTTAGGGAGATAAAATGTTCAGTACATACAATAGTAACTCCTTTGTGTAATCAGCTAGTGTTATTAATATGTCCCTTGAAGGGCGTGTTTTTCGAAAACTCATTAAAAACTGCAAAATTGCAACAATAAAATAAAAATGCTAAAGCATATTTTTATAACAGATTATAGACCAGTATCGATTTTATCAGCTTTCAGTAAGAAATTTTAAAAATTATGAATGATAAATTAATTTATTTGATATCTAAATATAACATATTGTATATTGTAAGCAATTTTGCAGAAACAATTTGCAAGTTCATTTGAAAATAAAACCATAACCACAAGTATATTTCTAGATCTGTGAAAGGCGTTGTATTGTATATATCAACCATGGCATTTTGATAAGTTATTTTCGTATGGTATTAGAGGTTAACTAGAAGAGCTTCGTAAAAGCCGCTGAATCATTACATAAAACTGGACAAAATAATTTCAATTATGGAACATGATACATAACTATAATAGCATCGAAGAAAGACATGGAAATATATAAATATTTTATTCCTACCTGATTTTCCTGACAACACAGTTCAGACACAATGTTCGAGGAATCGAGCGATTGATGTCTTTTAATCCTACCTGACTTTCCTGGCAACACAGCTCAGACACAACGTTGGAGGAATCGAGCGTTTGATGTCTTTTAATCCTACCTGACTTCCCTGGCAACACAGCTCAGACACAACGTTGGAGGAATCGAGCGACTGATGTTTTGTAATCCTACCTGACTTTCCTGGCAACACAGCTCAGACATAACGTTCGAAAAATCGAGCGATTGATGTCTTTTAATCCTACCTGACTTTTCTGACAACACAGCTCAGACACAACGTTCGAGGAATAGAGCGATTGATGTCTTTTTATCCTACCTGACTTTCCTGGCAACACAGCTCAGAAACGTTCGGGGAATCGAGCGATTGATGTCTTTTGATTCTACCTGACTATCCTGACAACACAGCTCAGACACAACGCTCGTTTAATCCTAACCTACAGGGGCGGCACCAGGGTATTTAAATAGGGGGGGCGGGCAAAATGACGCGTATAGCAACGTCGCACGTCGAGGGTCTTGAAATAACAAATAGGACTATAACAGTTATGTCATAATTGCATGGCCTAGCCTTCTCTTCTCCATTTCCCCTTCTCTTTTTCCTTTTTCCCCCCTTCTTCCTCTTTGTTTTTTTTTTTTTTTGCTCGCTTGAAAAATGATAGGGGCGGCCGCCCCCCCCCCCTGTAGCGCCGCCCCTGCTAGTAACCTAGTATATCTGCACCTTACTTATTGGTCCGTGCGGGTCACCTTTTATATTATAATATTGTACTTTAGCTTGAATGAGCAATCTTGTTTCTCTTTAGTGTTCATTTCATTGTGATTTATAATGTACAATCTCTACTAGTCGCGTATCAATTAGGCATGAGTGTCTAGTATCGTACTCTGGGAATGTCATATCGGTTCATATGGTCATGACATTTGATTGGGCCATGCAAACGAACGGTTGAATTATTAAAATACAACTGGACAGTTGCGTAGCTACATGTGGCATGGGGGACGTGCCCTCTCCCCCCCCCCCCCCCCCCCCCCATCGAATGTCGAAAAAGGGAAGAAAAAATGGGAGAAAGGGGGAAAAGGAAGAGAAAAGTAAACAATTGGAACCCTTCCCGCACCCTCCCCCTAATCAGTGGCCTTGTTAATTTGCAGGGGCGTAGATATCGGGGGGATGGGGGTATGCATCCCCTAACTTTTCAGGTGGGGGGGTGGTGTGTACAAACATCCCCCCCCCCCCCGGTTTCACCCCCACAAAAAAAAAATGGTGGAAAATTTAAATTTCTGTTATATGTTGTAGGTAAATATAGTTTGATATATTATATCTATCACTATCATTCAAATTTATAAATTCTTTATTTCAATATAGATATTATTTATTTATGTAAAATATTGTATGGCGAGAGTGCCCAAGTCTGCGAAGTGCCCTTGTCATGCAAAAAACGAGTCAAAATATTGAAAAACGGTCTTATTTCAGATATTTTATTCTCAAGCCTCAGAATGTTGCTTTTTACGTCAAAACTCCCGAACTGCGTATGAAATGAATGAGTGCACAGACATGGGCACTATTATTTTTTTTTAAGTTGAAATGACACGGCCGCCGTTTCTTGTGAAAAGAGCATTGTTTTTGCTCTAATTTTGATAAGATTTTTTGCAAACTTGCTCTTTAGAATATCAGGAATAATATAAAATTAAGCTTTAGAGGAATATTAAAGAAATTCTTGTTCATTTTTAGGTCAAAATCTTAGTTGCGCAGACATAGGGCTCCCTATCATATATTTATATGAATTTATCAATATTTATCTACAATTCTGTCGTTGCCTCTGAATTTTCCCAATATGTTTTTACACTCCTAAAAATTAAAACCATCTACTTCAAATTATACAAGATGGGTGTTGATCTGGGAGGGATATGGAGGTATAATTTTTTTTTTTTAAAGAAGATTGAACTGGGGGGGGGGGCGGGGTGGCCTGTGTTACCAACACCATTCCAAATATATATTTTGAGGTGATTTTTTCAAAGCCATAATGCAGAAAAATTATTTAGATTAAAAGTCCATGTAATTATTCTCGATTTAGAGGGTTCAGTTGGTAGCTTTCCATTATAATGCAATTTTTCCACACTCATGTTATTAGTAATACTAACAATTTTCAAAATTGAAATGAAAATATAGTCACAAGAATCGAATGTGGTGGGGAAAGAGGGAATATATCACCCCCAGTATTTATCGAGGATGATGATCATCACCCAAATATACATAGAAGAATGATGAAATGACAATCATAACATGTAGACTCGGTCAGAAGCACCGCTCTATGACAGTGATTATTCATTTTCTATACACTAGAAGTATTTTGCTTTTAAATGATACCTTGATGGCATCCATCCGTACATTCTTTACCGAGCAGCAGCATTTTGAAAATGACATGTAAAAACTCAGTTGTGCCAGATTTGGGTAAAACCGTTGAAACGTTAGGATCACATGCGAACATAACCCAAAATGTAACATGACTTTTCAAACCCTGCGAGAAGACTGTTTTCATGTGTTTCTTTCAATAACGATGGTAAGGATAATGCCCTCATCATGAAATAAAAGATAGTCAATGTTTTGTTGATGTTGGGGGTAAAGAAAGGGCAGGTTTTGTATTGAAATTGTACCTGCAATCGAAATGAAAAGTAATTTTTTGAATTTTGAAGAACTGCAATTTCTTTTAAGAACAAAGCGGACAGAAAGGTGATATTTTTCATAAAAGTAAAGTTCGTGACACTTTTCATTGTCATCAAAAGGAAATACAAGGTTGAAAGGGCACATAAGGCAGAAAAAATATCAAGATTATGGTAATTTTCCACCTCAGGAGGGGCACCTTTTCTATCACAGGAGGGACACTTTTTCATCTTTTGAAGGATATTTACTGATTTAGAAAATTTGGGGGGCGTACACCCCTGCCACCACTGGAAATTGGTATCGACCTTTGTTTTATGAATTTCTGATAGAATGCATGTCATCACACGAAGGAATTTCACGTATCATATCTCTTAAAGCTGGTATTTCCCTTTTTTCATGTTTGCATGTGATCCTAAAGTTTTTACGGTTTTACCCAAATCTGGCACAGCAGAGTTTTTACATGTCATTTTCAAAATGCTGCTGCTCGGTAAAGCATGTACAGATGGATGTCATCAAGGTATCATTTAAAAGCATAATACTTCTAGTTTTTGGAAAATAGATAATTATTGTCATAGAGCACACAGTGTGGTCACAATAACCCTTTGTTTTAGGGTTTCTTTTTTTCTGGGACGCACTGTATATATATATATATATATATATATATATATATATATATATATA